>ML685874.1:6117691-6200389 GCA_007922175.1 Pelusios castaneus | reverse complement strand
CTTTGATTTGCTGTTACAGCCTGACTTGATGCTATGTCATACACTCCCCTGCATTTAATTTCCTCCCACTCTGTAACTTTCCTATCTTCAAAGCGTCTGACGAAGTGGGATTTTCTCCCACGAAAGCTCATGCGATAAATAAATCTGTTAGTCTTTAAAAGTGCCACAGGACTCTGTTGTCTTTCTACAATAGACTAACACGGCTACCCCTTTGGAATTTAATAATTTATTAGATAAGTTTAATTAGTAGTTTAGATAAGGTTGTAATTAGTTCCATGGTGATATAGCCCCAGAGACCGGGCATGCTGTGGTCCCTGGTCTTCAAACCATTTGCTTCATTTAAAAAACCCATACCAGGAAACGATCCTCACTGGAGTTGCTTAAAGTGCCTGGGTGAGACTCACATCTGGGTCAAGTGTAGGATCTGCAGAAAATACTGACCCTGGTTTAAAAAGGTTTAGGTCATCAGGTTAAGAGCACTCATGATGGAGTGTGCTCGTAGACTGGAACTCAGAGCCTGGCCTCTTGGATTCTGCTCCTGGTACATCGGCATCTACTTGAAGTGCCCCCGCTGACACTAAGATCATCCTGACACCAGTCACCATCCCCAGTGCCAGAGAAGCAGTAGAGGAAGGGGAATGCTGGAAGAGGATGCTTCCTGGCCCCTATGAAGGACAAGCAGGAGACAATCTGAGAACTGCGCTGGACCACTTGTCTTCCTTGGAGCTCAGGTTGGCTGCAGCCTCACCCATTAGAAGAACTCCCAGTCCTCCCTTGGAACTGCCTCTGATTCCTGGCAGTGTTAGAGATACTGGGCACTTTGTGGTGCCCTCCAAGCTTGAGTCCTTCCAAGCAGCCAAGTACTTGTTCTCGCTCTCACTGCCTCCCACTCCTGGGGAAGATAGATCTCCATGCAGAGACCACATGCTTGGGCAAGAGTGGATCAAGAAGAAAGCCCAGGATGGAGGCCCCACACTGATTCCCAATTTCTTGACATGTCTCTCTGATCCCTTGTTGGTCATTGACACCCCAACAGGTCGCCAGGACCTCATCACCAGTTCCCAGAGCACCACAGCCAGACTCCTAGTATTTCTTCGCGTACCTTGGTGTCGATCCCAGGAGCCTCAACATAGGTCATCAGGGTCCCGATGCTGATCCCCGAAGCTGTGGCACCGGTCTGCAGAGCGTTCCTGTCAGTCGCTGGAGCATCATCAGTAAACTCTAGGTACTCTGCATCATTTGACAGAGCCCTGACACCATTCCCCAGAACCGGAACACTGTACCTACTGGTGCACTAAAGACCTGGAGGTGAAGTTAGCACCCCAATGTTATCCAGAAGAGGACCTCTCTGATTCAGAGAGTTAGATCACCTTACCCAGAGATCAAGTGAACCTGGCCACAGCTGCAGGTCTCCCTCCTCCTGCTCTCCTCCCCAGGGGCATGACACAGTGGCCTGGACCATGGCAGTTCTCCTGTCTCAGGTTTGCAGGTGCAACAGCTGATCTTGGGAAAATCTGAGAGATGCTTAGCAATGAGGTCACATCCAGCCTTGAGCTTGGATGAAGAATTAGACTAAGCTGTAGGGTCTTCAGTGGCTCCTCTGGACGATGCTCCCTCAGCTGCAGAAAAACCAGTCTTCCATTCCATCCTTACCTGCCTCATCATCATCATCACCAGATGAGGCAGTAGCAGGTGCTTCTGCCACATGCTGCTGGATGACTTTAGGGTGCACCAGGAGCTACTCAAGACGGTAGCAGTGAATTTGGGCTTGGAGGTGGAGTATCTGAAGGAGCACACTGATGTACTCTTTGACATTCTGGAACCGCTAGGGCGTTCTTGATTGACCTCTCCTCCCTGCACCGCCTCATGAGGGAATTGCCAAGCTTGTCAAAGCTTTATGGCAAACTCCCTCCTCTCTGTACTGTATATCTAAAAGGGATGAGAAAAAATATGTGCCTGCCAAGAGGTTCAAGTATATGTACCTCACCCACTCCTGGGATTGCTGGTGGTGTCAGCTGCCAATGAAAGAGACGGACTGGCTAGTCAGACTCAACCCCCAAGAATAAAGAGGTGAAGGAGCTGGGTCTCTTTGGCAGAAAGATTTGTTTTAATCTTCAGCTCTGCATATTGAACCAGCAATCTCTGCTGGGGAGATACGATTATAATATGACATTCCATGGCCAAATTCACTGACTTCTTGCCCTAGTAATCTAAGCAGGAGTTTGTGGTCATTTTGTAGGAGAGTGAATCAGTGGCCTTAGCTTCACTGGCCTTAATGTGGTTTCTGATGAAGCCAACTCAGCAGCCAGAACACTAGTATCAGTGATCTCTTTGCGGAGAGCTGTGTGGCTAGAGGCCTATCTGTAGAGGTCCAGCGGTACCACCCAGGACCTCCCCTTTTGATGGTGTGGCACTGTGCTCCAACCAAACAGACTCCAGACTGCACAGACTAAGGGATTCCAGGGCCACACTGTGCTCCTTAGGTCACTCTGTCAGCTTCCAGGAACAATTTTAGGGCCCAGCAACCACAGCAGTTTTAGGCTCCAGCAACCGCAGGAAGATGACCAAGGTCTATAAGCATTGTCAAGGTCAACTTTGGGGCAGCACTTCCAGTTGGATTCAAGCTGCTAGCCACCTGGCAGCAGGCAGGCCTTTTGAGGGTGCAACTGAGCAGCCTAGCAGACTTACTCTGGGATCCAACCCTCTTTTTCTTTTCAAAGTGCCTTTCCCCCTACCTTCCTGCATGTGCAGCTATAATGTCAGACAAGTGGATGCTAAGCACCATTGCAGTGAAGTACAACCTTCAGTTTATTCTGATCAGCAACATTCCTCCGTCTCATCCCCATCCCTCTTCAGGGACCCTTCTCATGAGCAACTTCTCGTCCAGGACATGCAAGCCTTCCTGTCGTTTAGGGGCTGTAAAGGAAGTTCCCCTACATCTGAGATGGAAAGAATTGTATTCCCATTACTTCCTAATCCCAAAGGCCAAGGGAGGTCTGTGGCTCATGTAGGAGAAGCTGAGGTTCCATATGATCTCCCTGGCTTCCATCATCCCCTCCCTGGATCCGGGAGACTGGTGTGCTGTCCCTCGACCTGAAGGACGCATGTTTCCATTTTCCATAATCACAGATGGTTCTTACAATTGATAGTGGGGAAACAACCACTCTAATTCACAGTCCTCCCATTTGGCCTATCAGCTGCCCCAAGGATGTTCACCAAATGTATGGTGGTGTAGTCGCAGCCTATCTCAGATGTATAGAAATACTAATTTGCCCTTGATGACTGGCTCATCAAGAGTTGCTTGGAAGCTCAGATCCAGCACAGTATCTTGGTACTGCAGGTCTCCTGTCAAGAACTGGACTTGTTGGTAAATGAGCAGAAAACTACATTAGTACCTGTGCAAAGGATAGAGTTCATAATGGCTGTCTTTGACGTTACCCAGCCCAAAGCATTTTTACCTCAAGTCAGACTTCACACCATGTCAAACTTTGTCAGCAAGGTCACAACTCACCCACTCACCACAGTGTGGATTTGCCTCACACTGCTGAGTCACATGACAAGATTCACCTACATGGTACAATACTCCATCTCAGACCCCTTTAAATGTGGCTAATATCGGTTTACTCCCTGACAAAACACAGCCTGGAAGTGATCCTTACAGTCCCACATTGATTACTTGCCTCATTGGCAGGGTGGACAAATCCTACCCATGTAGCGAGAGGGGTCCCCTTTGCGGCCTCAAATACCGCTCTCTCCTTGGTATGAGATGCCTCAAACCTAGGGTGCAGAGCCTACCTCAGCTCCCTTAAGACCCAAGGTCTCTGGTCCACAGAAGAGCTAACATTACATATAAATATCAGAGGCCAGGGCAATCCATCTAGACCGCGAAATAATCCTCTCCCAGGTGTTAGGAAAGGTAGTTGACAGACAATACAGTATCAATACATTATGTCAACAATCAAGGGTGAACAGTATTTTCAGCCCTATGCTGTGAGGCACTCTGTGAGACTTCTGCATGGAGCACATAATCCATCTTGCATCCTTGTACCTGTCAGGGGTCAAGATCAATTGGCAGATCATCTCAGCAGGTCCTTCTCTTCTCACCACAATTGGTCTCTGCACCTGGAGGTAGTCAAGGTGATCTTCCAGAGGTGGGGAACTCCCCAGGTGGACCTCTTCACAACCAAATAGAACATGAAATGTCACTGTTTATGTTCCCTACATGAACTCAGAAGTAGCTTGCTTCCCAAAGCTTTCCTCTTGTAATGCTGATGTATGCCTTTCCATTGAGCCCCCTCATCCACAAGCCCCTTATAAAGATAAAGGGACAAAGCGCATCATGGTCTCTTAGGTGTGGTCCTGTCAGCACGGGTTCAGCATGTTTTGTGCAGGATGTGTGTGTGTTTGAGGCTGCCCTGTTTCTGCTGGGGCTGGGCTGCTGCATGCCGGGTAAGTGTCGGGGGGATTTGTGGCCCCATCAGCCTCACCAGCTCCCCACCCCCACAGCCTCACAACCCCTGCTCTGCAGGTACAGACTCCTTCCTCCCTGGGGCATTTGGGGAGTGGGACCAGGACCCCTCATGCCCTGACTGAGAATGGAGGCAGAGGTGGGAGTGAGGTGGCAAATGGGGGCAGCAAATGGGGTATTGGCCCCAGGGTGCCAGACGCCCTCAGTATGCCACTGGGGATGCAGGCCCATTCCACAAGAACCCAGATTTTGATCATGGCCTCCCTCTGTGGCATGCCAATAAGAACATATATACAATGGCTACATGGAGTCAGTATACATCTTGGCTATGCATTATGCCTTAGTGCAGGATGTGGCAGCAGATTCCTTCTGCATCTTCAGCTCAACAATTGTATCTTCATCCTTACATGCTCCTCCAACTTAAATACTGCTGGTTAATCATCCTCAGTGGAATACAGTAAAGACCATCGATCAAAGAAGAAGTTACTTGTTTGTAACTGGAGGTTCTTAGAGATGTGTGGTCCCTGTTTGTATTTCACTTCCTGCCCTCATTCCGCTTTGCTGAGAATCTGTTGGATTTGCGGTGGAGAAAGAACTGGAGACACAGTTAGTCTCCCTCTCCCTTTATCACCTTGGGTCAAACCACGAGAGGAGCCAAGGGCGCACGTGTGGAACAAACACTACTAATTTCAAATTCTCTGGCTCCAGATGCATGCTTTGCATGCATAAACCCTTAGTGAAATACAGATAGGGACCACACACCTTGAAGACTCGCTGATTAAAGGCAAGTACTCTTTTGCAATCCTGTCTGTAACCTAAATCCATATTACTGTACTTCAGTTCTTCGAGCAGCTGCACACATACATTCCAGTCATGGTGTCTGTGCCACCATGCACGGTCACCCGGAAGCTTTTTTTGCCCTAGCCTGTCCCTCTAGGGTCAGCAGCCAACACCCCTTGGGCTCTGCCCCCTGTGCCACAGTATACCAGGTGCTGCTGACCCGACCACTTCAGTTCCTTCTTTCCCCCAGGTGATGGTTGCTGGAACTTCCCGCTCTCTCTCCGTGTAAGAGATCTGCCTGTTCCAGAACTAGCTTGTTTGAGTTTTTCCATTGTTTTTGTTTTAATAGTCGTTCTAGTAAGCTTTAGTTGGTTATTTAGGCTCCGTTGCCATGTGTTCCAGTCTGCTCTGGAGGAGTCCCATCCGGGATTCCACATAGAGACTGTGCCACGGGCTCCAGACTTCAAGCTGTGTGCGGCTTGTGGAAAAGCGTTCTCCATTAGCGACCCCCATGAACGTTGCCTGCGATGTCTGGGGGAAATGCACACAACGGACTAAGGCAGGATTTGCCCCTCGTTTCGACCATGAACCTGGATGGAGCAGGAGTCGAGACTTAAGGTGCTCCTAACAGAGGCAGCCTTGAGACTGGTCTTGGAGCCGACATGAGCTTCTCTGGCACCGAACGTGGCACCAAGTACATCCAGCAAGCGGGCCCAGTCCACCTCAGCACCACCATGTGCTGTTGGCATGGCCGAAGAATCTCATCCTCATTGGCACCGGAATGATCCCCAACATGAAAAAGGCCGTCATGCTCAACCTGAGACTCTCACAGCAGACAACACCGCAAGGGCCAGGGCCAGAAGGACCACTCCCTGTGTGGTACAGACTGGCCAAGAGGCTTGTGTCGGAGATGCCAGTCTACAGACTCCTCAATCTCTTCCCCGGAGCAGCACTGTAAAAGTGGTACCACTCCAACCGGCACCGTCCCCAGAGGGACAGATACCCCTCAGACACATCCCTCCCAAGAGGATTCATGCCAGCAATGCCCCTAGTATCGCTAGTGCTGGACTGGTCGGTCCAATGGCCATACTGGGCCCCATGGACAATCCAACTGGCGACACTCATCCACTGTCGCCCCTCCGCTGGGAGACCCGAGTGCAGCCTCCGCGGAGGAGTCGGAGGCCAGAGAAGGCCAGTTGGACCTGCATCAAGCGGACAGTCAATGCTATTCTTCGTCCTCCCCGGATGAGGCCCTGTACCAGGAGTCATCCTCCTCTACAGATGACTTCAAAGCGCACCAGGAACTTCTGAGGCACTTAGCCTCCAACCTTGGCCTGCAAATGGAGGAGATGTGGGAGGAAGGGGACCTCCTGTTTGATATGCTATCAGCAGCAGCACCTTCCAGGGTCATGCTATCTATCCATGTCAGGGTGATGAAGGTTGTGCGTGCCATGTGGTAAATCCTGTCCTCTATCCTGCTGGTTTCAAAAGGAGCTGAAAAAAAGTACTGTGTGCCAGCAGAAAAAATCAGCTCCCTGTATTACCACTAAACCTCTGGTGGCAGAGGTGGTGGACCAAAGGGAGAGGCAAGGCCAGCCCGCACTGACCCCCCATCCCCCATCAAAAAAAGGAGGCCAAGAAACTGGACATTTTTGGGAGGAAAGTTTATTCCAGCACAACAATGCAGTTCAGGATTGCCAATCAGCAGGCCCTGTTGGGCCGATACCATTTCAACCTGTGGGAGTCCATGAGGCGTTTTAGGGACCTGATTTCCTAGGAACATGTGGCGGACTTGGACACGTTGTTCCAAGGGGGCCAGGCTGTGGCTAGAACAGCCTTACGTGCAGCCTGGGACACAGCTGACAGAATGGTGGCCTCTGTGGTCTTTATGAGAAGGGCAGCTTGGTTACCGGGTTCGGGCCCAGGTGTCCATTCAAGACCTGCCGTTCAAGTGGCCCATGCTCTTTGTGGAGTGTATGGAAGAGAAACTGCACGGCCTGAAGGACTCTAGGGTGACACTTTGTTCCCTAAGGATGTATACCCCTCTGTTGTCCAGATGCTCCTTCAGGCCTCAGCCACAGCAACAGCAGCAGCAATAACAGCAACAGTCACAGCAACTGCCGCAACAGTGCGACTTCAATGTCCAGAGGCCCTTTAGACAAAGGGACAGAGAGGATTAGATGCCCAAGATTGAGGAAAAACCAGGGCCACCCATCCGCATCACATCAGTGCTCGAGCCGTTGTTCCGGATCCAATGGGCCAAAATCACTTGGATCATTGGATATTGGACACGATCTCACCAGGGTACTCCCTGCAGTTTTGAAGAAAACCCCTGGGAAAACCCGCACCCACTGGGGACCTTCAGCAGGACCCACACCATATCTGGCTACTGTCTCAGGAGGCCTGCTCCCTACTCTCGTTTGCTTCTGTAGAGGTGGTCCCAGCTCAAGAGAGGGGCCGAGGTTTCTACTCCTGGTACTTTCTTATCCCAAAAGCAAAAGCGGGCCTCAAGCCCATATTGGACCTACGCTGCCTCAACAAGTTCCTAAGGAAAGCAAAGTTCCAAATGGTATCCTTGGCCCACATAATACCCTCGTTAGACCCTGGAGACTGGTCAACCACTCTCAGCCTGAAAGACATGTACTTTCATATCTCTATCTATCCTGCACACAGACAGTACCTCCGCTTCCTGGTGGGAGAGAAATTACCAATTCTCTGCTCTCCCCTTTGGCCTTTCCCTTGCCCCATGGGTCTTCATGAAATGTATGTCCAGGGTAGTGGCCCACTTAAAAAGTGGGGGGTTCATATATTCCCTTATCTGGATGACTGGCTAATCAGAGCCAGATCCTGCCAGCCGGCTTGACACAGTGTCCACCTGATGCAGCAGCTATGCGAATGTCTAGGCCTCCTCCTGAATCTGGAAAAGTCCAAATTAGAACTGGTCCAAAAGATGGAATTCATAGGTGCACAGCTGGACTTGGTCAAGGCCCGAGCATTCCTCCCAAAATCCAGGTTTCATACCATGTCGAGCCTTATCACAGACCTGCAGCACCAGCCATTCATGGCAGCAAGAAACTGCCTGCACTTAGTGGGCCACATGGTCGCCTCAACCTATGTGATCAGACTGGCCCAGCTAAAGCTAAGACCGCTGCAGTCCTGGCTGGTCTCTAGTATATTGACCGCACAGACACTCCCTAAACAGCGAGGTCAGGATCCCCCCCTGCAGTCCTCGACTCATTTCAGTGGTGGAAGGACCCTCATGTAACACTCAGGTGAGTACTATTCGAGGCTCAGACCCTGTCCCTGACCCTAATATCAGATGCCTCAGACCTAGGGTCGGACACTCACATCAGCATCGGTCTGGGGACCCCAGGGAAGTGATCTGACTGGGAATCATCCCTACACATCAACACCAAGGAGCTAAGGGCTATATGCCTAGCGTGCAAAGTGTTCCTCAACCAGATACAGAACAGAGTGGTTCAGGTACTCACCGACAATATGGCAGCGCTGTTCTATATCAACCATCAATGTGGTCCCCACTCTTCAGCCCTTTGTACAAAGGCGACCGGCCTCTGGAGTCTGGTGGTGAGGCACAACTTCCACTTGGTCGCGAATCACCTGCCAGGGAGGAATGAACAAGTGGACAAATTTAAGCCAGCAGTTGCTTCTGCAGCACAAGTGGTCACTGCTCCCAGAGCACTTGCTGGTTGATTCTCTGTATTTTAAAGTCTTTAAATCATGATTTGAGGACTTTAATAACTCAGTCATAGGTTAGAGGTTCATTACAGGAGTGGGTGGGTGAGGTTTTGCGGCATGCATTGTGTGGGAGGTCAGACTAGATGATCATATTGGTCCCTTCTGACCTTAGAGTCCATGAGGTCATGGAATCAATCTTCCAAAGGTAGGGTTGTTGTCCCCTCATAGACCAGTTCGCGACCCTGCAGAACCGCAAGTGCCCATGGTTTTGCTCCCACAAGGGCAGAGACCAGGACTCGATCTTGGATTCCTTCCTCCTGCCTTGGTTGGGGCCCCTAATGTATGCGTTTCCCCCGATTCCCGTAGTTCAGAGTCCTGCTGAAAATCAAGACAAACAGAAAGCGAACGTCATAATGATTGCCCCAGTATGACCATGCTGTTTCGACACAGCGTATCTCATCATGGATAACGGAATGCTACAAATGCGCTAAGGTTCCTAGTCCCGTGACCCCACACTGCACCAGGGCCCAGGCTTCCTTGGCCACCTTCCTGGCCCAAGTTCCAATCCAGGAAATCTGCAGAGCAGCTACCTAGTCCTCGGAACGTATGTTCACGTCCCACTACACAATTGTGCTACTGGCAAGGGATGATGCAGAGTTCAGCAGAGCTGTGCTGAAGTCTGACGAAGCATAAGTCCACCCACCATCCAAGATAAGGCTCATGAGTCACCATGAGTGGAATGGTGTGAGCAGCTGCTTGAAGAAGAATGGAGGGTTACTTACCAGTAGGTGTCCTCCTTTGCGATGTGCTGCTCACATACATTTCAATACCCACCCTCCATCCCCACTTTCGGAGTTAGCGGAAAGAAGGAACTGAGGAGTGATTGGGTCAGTGGCATCTGGTATACCACAGCACAGGGGGTGGAGCTCAAGGAGTGTTGGCTGCTGACCTTACAGGGACAGGTTAGGGCAAAAAAGCTTTCGGGCAACCATGCACTGTGGCGCGTAGTCACCGTGATTGGAATGTATGTGAGCAGCGCATCTAGAAGGAGGACACCTACTGGTAAGTAACCCTCCATTACCATAGCCTATTTCCTAAATTAATCATTTCTGTAATGTTGGAAGGATGTTTTTTAGTATTTAACATTTGTAGAGCCGGATAAAGGACAGGGTTAAAAACTGAATTTAAAGAATATATCTATTTTTTTTAGGGCTTTGCTCCCAGTCTTGCATCACAAGGCTAAAAAAGGACCCCCTCGTCAGGCCAAGTATGCCATTCACTGTATACATGCAATATTTTCCAGCAAAGAAACACAGTTTGCACAGATATTTGAGGTAAGAAGAAATGCTTTAAATTATTTTTCTTTTAATCTGCATATTGCATGTTCATATTTATGCCTCTGTATGTATTCTTATAATTTAGTTAAAATCAGGAGTGTAATGGTAACTAATATTGAAATACAATCAGTCCTTTCTCTGTGCCCAAGTCATAAAACTAGGAAATAAACTTTTCCTTTCTTCCTTTAATCTCAAATCAACAGTCCTTGTTGGATGGAGGACATATTAAAGGGCTCAGATTCTGCTGGTTGAATAGATTGCAATGGAGTGGCTAACCTTACCTTGTAAAGGTTATTGGCTCCAGCATAGTCCTTGATGGCTGAGTTTGTGTTTGAAAAGGGAACAGTGTGTGAAAGACTTGTTTCCATTGGAAGCTAGGGGTAAATGGTAGTGTTGGAAACTGTTGTATGTTTACCTATTGCACATGCATTCACCAGCCTTTATAATGAACATTTAGAGCATCTTTCATCTTCAAGGATCTTAAATCACTTTTCAAACAGGAATCACTTAGTTCACTACTGAATGAGTAGTTCTAGCAGATGTAATGTAACATCAGCTTAACACAAAAAAATATATCCGTTAATCTAATGAACTCATAATTCCTACAAGGTTTGTTGTGGTGGATGTATGAGGGTTCATGAGAGCACATTGTTGCAGTACCAAGTTAAACTTCTCATTTAATGCAATGTTTAGAGTTAGTAATGGTGATGAAAAGTGCTTTTCTAATACTGATTAGATTGGTATGATATAAATTGTTGCCTGTCTTTATATTTTAGAAATACAATATATTTTATATTTATATTTTAGCCATTGCATAAGAGCCTTGATCCAAGCAACCTTGAGCATCTTATTACACCGTTGGTTTCTATTGGTCATATAACCATGCTGGCACCAGACCAGTTTGCTGCCCCTTTGAAATCCTTGGTTGCCACCTTTATTGTTAAAGATTTGCTAATGAACGACAGGGTAAGCACTTTTTAAAAAAAACAAAACTATTTGTCTTATTTGAAAAATTGACTTTGGTAAGATATTTAGAAAATTAGTGTAGTTATAAAAATTAGTGGCATGTATGCTCCTGCTTGTCTGTATTTATCCCTTGATATTGTTGTGTTTTGGTATCTATTTTTTAATTTGATTGGAAATTTATGCAATAAAAAGGGAAAGAGGACTTTTTCTAAGGTAACATGTAGAATAAGTCTTCCTTTCATGGATCACAGCAAGTGACTGCCTAACACTTAAAATATTAAAGCCACTGAGTGCAATCTTAGATCCATTTGAGTTGGTGGGAGTTTTGTGGTTGACTTCTGCTGGGGCCAGGATTTCCCCTCTTGTGCTTTTTTATAATTGTCTTTAGCCAACAACTTGAGACTTTAAGAAGGCTTTATTTCAATTTTGAAATAATTATCAGATCTGTAAATATAAGATTTTAACTTTGTTTGGCTTAAGCTTTTAAGAAATTGCTTGCTCTTAGGAAATAGAAAAATAAGTTTAAAAAAATCCTTTTTTAGTATGGTTAAGCTGGATGTTTCAGTAGGGAGTAAGAGTGCTAGTCTGATAAAAGCCACATAGTTAAACAGTAAATGCTGCTGTTTGTCTTTAAAAGCAAACAGAATAAGAATATAATAGGCTTTATTGGCAGTACCTTATATGAATAATAAAGTATAATAAGACATAAAATTTGATTTAGGTTCCAGGAAAAAAGACAACTAAACTTTGGGTTCCAGATGAGGAAGTTTCTCCTGAAACGCTTGTCAAAGTAAGTAGCTCTTAAAATATTTTCATGATGTATAATTACCATCAGAATAATTGACTTAATAATGTCTGTATGTCTAAAGATGTTTAGAATTTCTAAAGCTGCCATTAATTGTCATTCTTTTCTATATGCTTCTTTCAGATCTATCTGCTTCTGTTTTTCTAAAATTAAAAAAGTCTATTTTTATAAATTAAGAATTTTGTCCTGATAGGCACCTGATTTTGTTTCTTGGAACATTACTTGTTTGCAAGTAAGATTGCGTATAGATGTATCATACTGAACTTTTGTTAATTTTTTTCTCTTTAACATACATACTCATGCTATAACTTTTTGATGCATGCAGGTCTGAAGTGTATTCTATATAAGTGCATCATGTAAAGAAATTCTAGCTTTTTGTCTGAACAAGTTAATGATTTTTTCACCTCTTGTTAAATAGCTCAAAACACTATTTTATATTCCAAAAGACACTTTATTTGTATTTGAAAAATTTGTATTTATTTGAAAAATATTTTCTGTGTTACGGGAAATTCTAATTTATGCTCTTGATTCTTGGAAGAAATGCAGTATATTTTTAGACTTGTTGTGGTATCTTGATTCTTACACTTCACTTGGAGTGTTTTCAGATCCCAGTGAAACTTTCAGTAAGGTTTTGGAAGAAGGGAAAAAACCTATATTTAAAAGCATTTGTTAGTTTGTGTTAATAGATAACCAAATTGTTCACAAGGAGCTTTGAGAGCATATCAGATGCCAAAGGCTATACATGAAATAGTAAAGTTCCAGATTTAAACACCGGTGTCAGGAAACATTTTCTCCATTTTGATTTCTTTAAAAAAAATCTGGTTAACTGCTAGAATTTCCCATGTTGCTTTTCAGTCTGATTTCTTTTTAACCTTAAAAGGGTAGAATGTTTACTGTGGCTATCATGGTTACATGACATTGCAAACTTTTTATTCTCCCTATAGTATCTAGAGTCTTTTCATATTTTTCTGTCTTTTACTACTACTGTATTCAAGGTTATAACCTCTAATGTTTCATATGGCAAATCCATTCCTTTCTTTGTGTGGTTAGAATTTTGTTTCTCTTGCTTTCAACTGTCTTTAAATTCTCTATAAACCTTCCTCCAGAACAGGAACCAGCTTATACTTCTTACACATTCATTAGTCTGCATAAATAGGAACAATGCACATATTACACATCACACTGTGTTGGATCTTTCAGTATTGTTTGTAGCATTCGTTTCTTCTTAGATGTCTTTTATTTAAACATTTGGACTCAAACTCATCTATAATTCCCTGTTTTCTGTCTCCTAATGCAGTTAGTTTAATTTATGATTGCTTATTTTACTCCCTTTTCTGCTAGCCAGTACCTTATTTTATAGCTTGGCACTTAGCTCACACTTGGATAATTCTGTTTTGGTTGGAATTTATGCAGTTACTAGGTCTCTACTAATCTGGCCTATCATATTATTGACACTACTTCAGTCTAAACCAGTGGTTCCGAAACTTAATTGGTTCATGTGCCATCTTCTATAAAAAGTGACGACTGAAGTATTACATGCAGATTTCCCATTTTTGCATATTTATTTTAGGACTTAATAGTTTAAATTACAAATAAATTTTGAGTTTGGGTAGGATAATCTGGGTGGAAGGGTTAGAAGACATGAGGTAAGACTGAAGCTATCTCAGTCCAGTCTGGAATGCAAGGGTTACGCTCGTAAGTCTGTGCGGGTAGTTGTGTGTAAAAGAACAGGGAAGGGTAGAGAGGTAGCGAGCTTTGGCTGGAAGTGGTAGGTTTTTACTTGGGTAGCAAACAATTTCAGCTCTGTTCCAGTTCATCCTTTTTCTAAGGCTTCAGGTTCAAATTTCCTCTCAACCAGTCCCAGCATACACCCTGGCCTCTCTGTAGAATCTTTCAGAGAGATTTCCTGCCCAGGTGCTTGGACTCTCAGCTCCCTCTTGGAATTCCACAGGATTCCTTCGTGTAGCTCTGCCATGATTTAATCAGGCTTCCTCAGCCCACCAGGATCAAGGTTCTAGCTTTACTCCATGAAGCATCCCTTAATGTTTCACATATTTTGCCTTGTTCCAGAGCCCCACATGTATTCCCCCTTGGGGCTGACTTGTGATTCAGGCTGGCTTCCCAGTCTCCTTTCTGGCTCTTGTTCCAGTTCCATCTTATTCTCCTGACTTCAGAGGAAGATGCAAGCATTCCCAAAGTGGACATAAATTTACTTAATGGCATTTTAATATCTTCAGTAGTATTTTCTTTGCCACTCCTTATGTATCCTTACATTTTTTATTTGCTTTTTAATACCATTTCACTCCTGTAGTTTGTGTTCCTGGTTCTCTGCTTGGTGTTGTCAGTACACCTAAAACCTTGAACATTTTAAGACTGGAGTACTGCCAGTGCAGATTACGTTGTTCTGGAGCACTGAGAATAGAAACATAGTTGATAGCAGAGCATCTCAGAGGTGGAGGGAGAGCAAGGCCACAGTCCACCCCTTTGGAGGGATCACAGGTGCAGCAATCCCCTCTGCGTTGTTTTCTGGGGGTGTGATGAGAACCCAGCATCAAAGTCAAATCTTCATTGACTTGTGGCAATTCTGAATTATTCACAACTTTTATTAAGCAATGCCTCATAGTAACATTTTACACAAGCTAGTAATAGAACCTAGTTCTCAAATATAGCAGATCTAAATCCCATCTGCGTAGCTACACTGCCTCTCAGAAATAACCTTGTATATCTTTTGTCCTTTCTATGCTTATTTATGAAATATACATGCATATGTAACCCATTGTTTGTGTGTTGTGCTATCTTCTGTTGTGTGGAGGTGCCAAACATATGTCTCACAGGCTGTGTCTGGCCTGCATAATATATATATGTGGCCTTTCTGGCATACTGAAATGTGTGCAGAATGTAAGCTTTCATTTTTTTAAATAAGGAGATTTGTAGGCTCCATAACCGCAGAGAGAACCTTTCAAACATGAACCAAGTATAAACCACTCTAGATTTGTCTGAGTCTACTGACAGCCGAATGCGGTGACTGGGAGGGGAGAGCTGTCCTGTTCTCTTCTAATCTCATTCAAGTGTGATTTCTCTAAAGGACAGTTGATGACACTACTGTGCCAGCATTAACTATTTTGTTGCTGATTGTTATCCTATCCCTTAAAATAAAGGAGATAGGAGTGAAGCTCTTGAGGACTGATGAGTTGCTTCAGTTCCTCAAGAATTTTTGTGGCACTCTTGGCTCCTTGGACTTGTGAACCTTCGCACTTCAGAGGAAGTTTTTGAAGCCACTTCCTTATAGATGCTGGCTGGCCCTTTAGCCCTTCTGTAAGCGCCTAAGGAAATACCACGGGAGACAGCATGACAGACCTGTACTCCACCACTGCCATCTCTTCATTGAATTCAGCCACCTACCAAGTAGGCATTTTAATGGGTCATTTGAGCACTGTCAACCAGTTCACACAGAGTTAGTTTCCTCCACCCCATTCATTGACCACATGGCTTATTTTCTCCCAGTGTGGCAGCACATCCCTTCAGACAAATGGGTCCTAGACATCATCTCTTGTGACTACACAATCAAAGTCCTTTCTGTCCCTTCTCCAAAACACCCTTTTTCCTTGTCCCTGTTCAGGGATCTGCTCACGAGAGAATTATCAGACAAGAGCTGGATTCTCCTTCGAGTAGTGTCCCTGTGGGTGCTCCACAGTTGGTGTCGGTGTGTCCGTGCACAGTCAGCTTGGAGCCCGTGCATATGACATGGCAGTCTCATGGCAGCTCTTTGGTGCTCTTTTTCTAGTGCCCATGGCTTGACCTCTCTCAGTTCCGCTCTGTCTGCGGTGGTCAGGGGAAAACGGCTCAACCAGCCCAACAATCGACTAAAAGGCACCTCATGTGCCTCATTCATTGGGGAAAAGATGAAAACTCCAACCTCTTCCCCTAAATTACCCTGTACAAATAAGGCTCCTGGTCCTTCAGGTACGACGACTGGAAGACCTGCTAAACGGTCTATAACGTGGAACAGAGGCACAAGTCCAGTCATAAAACGCCAGCGACTAAGACTCAGGCGACCAAGGCACTGCCTCAATCCCCAGTGGTGCAGCAAAACAGTGCCTCGGCACCAACAACCACTGCAGAACTGATAAAATCCACAGTGCTGTCACCACCCTCCACGCTGGTGCAGTCTCACACGGCACTGACTGCAGAACTGGAGCTTTTGGCTCCATGAAAACATACTGAGAAGAGAAAGAGACACATTTCTCAAGATGAATTTGATGCCTCTTCACCAGTCTCACCCTTCTTCGGCACCGACAGATCACCATCTCACTTCTCCCGGGAAGGCAGCATATCCCCACTCCCTTTCTCATCTGAGGTTGAAGCTGATGACAAAGGCGATACATTCTCACCTCAACCACCAGTTGCGTGGACAGAGACTATAGATCTTACCATCATCACTATGATCCTTCTCATTATCCATGGCTCCAATCACCCTACTATGGGCCTACACCACCTTATCCACACTACTGGCACAGCTGAGAGCCCTGGTCCTCATACTCTGGACATCACAGCAGGCCATCTACTTCAAAGGCATATAAACCTTCGACTAGACCAGCTGATACAGCACCAATGCAAGATATTCAGGAGGTTACTGAGGAAGGTGATATTTTGGAAACTACTTCCCCTCCTCATAATTCTTCATCTTCCCCAGATGAAACAATCATCCCTCCATCCCATCCCACCATCAGCGGATGATTTTAAACAGTTCCAAGACCTTTCTAAAAGGGTTGCTGACTCTCTGCTTAGACTCTGCCACCAGTTGCATTGGAATTTCAAGAAACTGTTGAAAATCCTGCAAACATCATCAACCACAAGAATTGTGCTCCCGATGGATGATGCTCTCCTTGAGCCAGCAAACAATTTTTAGCAGATACCTACCACTATCCCACCAATGTGCAAGAGGACTGAAAAAAATATTACATCCCGGCGAAGGAGTCTGAGTACTTGCTTAGTCACCCACTTCCTAACTCGCTAGTAGTCAAGGCTGCTAATCAAAGATCAAAACAGCATTTTAATAAATCCATCCCTCCTGACAAAGAAGATAAAAAGATGGACCTCCTAGGCTGAAAGATGTATATTTCTTCCATACTACAACACAAAGTCATGAATTACTCACTCTATTGGCCAATTATGATCACGGAAATTAAATTAAATGAGCAGACTTCACTGAGTATGTTCCAGAGGCCAAGAAATAACAATTTAATTCCATAGTCAGAGAAGGTCAGCTGATCTCCCAAACTGCACACCAGGAGGCTCTCAATGTCTCAGGAACAGCGGCACAGACCATAGCAACTGGCATTGTCATGCGACGATCCTCATGGCTTTGCTCCACCGATTCACCCAAACCATTACAGGCCACCATCGAGGACCCACCGTTTGACCAAAAGAGACTATTCTCAGAAAAGACAGATGAGGTTGTCCACACCTCCAAAGATTCAAGAGCCACTGTGACTCTTTGGCATCTACATCCTAGTGACCAAAAGGCGATCCTTCTGAAACCAACCATACAATTCTAGATATCCATATCGGTATCCATTTAGGCCTCAAAGTGGAAGACAAAAATCAAACATGGGGCAGAAAACCAAACACAACACTGTAGACAACCGAACCACCAACCTTCTACATCTCAAGCGCCATCATCCAAACCCCAGTTTTGCAGGCCTGGTCGAGAGCCCGCAAAATCTCCAACATTCTAGAGCACACAACAGCTCCTATCTACCGAAACAGAATGTATCCCTTCTACCATTCTTAGGTTACTATTATAACAGATAGATGGGTCCTAGGCATCATCAACATGGGTTTACATCATCCTATTCACCTCAAAACCCTCTTCAGTCAACCCTCCCGAGGAGCATTGCTAGAAGATTCTCTGATCTGATTGCGCATGGATGCGTTGATAACGTTGGAGCACCCACAGGGGGACACATCTCGAAGAACTCCAGTTATTGCATAGGGTGAGTAAACTTCCTTTCCTGGTCCAGCTAGGGATAACAGAAGTCCGTGCCTCTCCAACATGTGGAGAAGGGTTTTTACTCCAATTACTTTCTAATGCACCAAAAGAGAGGGCATGGAGACGCATCCTGGACCTCAGACAGATTTGTCTTATCCACCACTGAAGATTCAGGATAACTACCTTGGATGCATAATCCTCTCAGTGAAAGTGACTGGCTTACAGCTTTTGAGTTAAGGACATTCATTTTCATTTAGACATTAACCTGACATAGAGCATTTTCTGCGCCTGATGGTGGCACTGAGCAGTACAGAGTGCTCTTCTTGGCTTCTTGAAACCCCTGAGGGCCTTTACAAAGGTGGGGGCTTTGGTAAGCAGCCTATCTGCAATGGTACAGGCAGTCCAATATTACCCTACTTAGACAACTGGCTGCTCATGGGACAGTCATGTAAGAGGTACAGGCAGCAGTCATCTATCACTTGCTGGAGTGAATCTGGACTCCGTTGCAGCCAGGGCAGGGAAAAAAAGGAGTCCTCCCTCGCGCTGTTGGCGGCAGTGCTTTGGCTGAGTGCGCTGAAGGAGGGGGAGAGCTTCAAAGGGCCAGCAGAAAAAAAGCACCCACTCTTGGTGCCGCTGAAAGCACTCACTTTGATCAAAGCACCGCTGCGAAAAGTGCTGGTGGGTGGGGCTTTTTTGCTTCTGGTCCTTTAAAAGCTACTAGAGCAGTGGCAGATTCTAATGGGCAAGCAGCCTGTCACCGCAGTTCTCTGGCAGTGGCAGGCTGCCGTGACACATTCACTGCTGTGTTACGACACAGCGATTGAGAACCGCTGCTTTATCTAATAAAAGGATTTTAGAAGATCATTTTGCTAAGTAATTTGGTTACTATGGAGATAATTTCAACGTTTTGTTTGAAAAATGTAACTGACATATTACCTGGCAACATTTCTTTCAGATCCAGGCCATTAAGATGATGGTTCGATGGTTGTTAGGAATGAAGAATAACCACAGTAAATCGGGAACCTCTACTTTGAGATTGCTAACAACAATATTGCACAGTGATGGAGACTTGACAGAACAGGGAAAAATTAGGTATGCCATCAGCAATTAAGTAAAACCATTTTATTTGGACTGCATAATTGCTCAATAGTTTCAGTAAGTTGGAAGAGTGAGGGCACTATATGGAATAGAAGAATTTAAGGGCATTTTGATGTATGGATGTGTGTTTTACTTGTCTATGAACTTACCTTTTCTTGAGGCAGTGGTATGCTAATCTGAATTCCTGGTTTGTTACTCTAAGTATAATCCAAAATCATAGTAAAGAGTTTTTACGCATTTTCCTATACTTTGTCTCATCCTTCTACACTTGAACTACTTTTCGTACTGGAGGGAAAAATTGCGCAAGTTCTCCTTTTTCTCTTTCTAATTGGATTTTAAACAAATAAATTTGTTTTAAAATCTTACTTTGTGGGGCACTTCATGGGTGGTTGATGGCACTCTGCCTTTTAGGGAGTTAGAGAAGGATGAAAGGGAGGAGATAAACGAGTAAAGAAGATGGGCTTTTTAACAATCACTGTTTCTTCTGGCTGTTTGCCCATTTGTTTTGACTGCTAATATTTATTTTTGGGTAATTTTTCTGTCTATGTAGAAGTGAGGAGCTGGGTTCACCATTATTGTTCCTGGCAAACATTGAAAATTCTATTTACAAAAAAACCAATGGAGAGCAGAGAGGGACTACAATAGTCAAAATAGAGATTTGCATGTTTTGTATATAGTTAAATGACTACAATGATTATGCAAATCAAACACCACACCAATCTAGATGGTATGGAATTGCAAAATAGAGAATTTTATAGTTGCATATCAACTTTATAGTGTCATTTCACTCAAGCTGAGAATTCCATTTTGATATAACTAGTAAATAATCATAACACTCTTAAATTTAAAATACTATCATATGACCAACATTTAGAAATCTGTCAGTAAAGTAATTAAGTAATAATTCTTCTTGGAGATGTGTCCCTATGGGTGCTCCACTGTAGGTGTATTGTATTCCTGCACATCTGGTCAGAGGCCTTTGGTCACAGTATCTGTTTGCCCTGCATATGTGCTGCCTCCTCCTCATGCTCTGCCTTGAAGAGTGAACCACCCTCAGTTTCCTCTCACCCATTCCAGGTGAGAGAGAGAGAGCAATTAGAAATCTGTTCACAAATACTTCACTTATTTGGAAATGCATTCTGAGCTGTTTTTTAAAATGCTTTTTTGTTCTTTTTTTAGTGTTTGTGTACACTACAAACTTAAGTCGACATACAGCCACCACAGTAATTACTGTGGTATTTCATGTCTACACTACTCTCCTCCTGTTGGTGCTGCATATCCTTACAAGGAAACGGAGCTCCTTGCTGGGAGCCTGGCTGTTGCCTGGGCTCTCAGTTCCTGGCTCCCCAGCAGCTGGTATCCAACTATTTAGCTCAGCGGGGAGCTGAAACCCCGGGTGGCAGCTGGATTCCCAGTGGGGAGCTGAAAGTCCAGATGGTATCTGGAGACCCACATCCACCTCTAGGTGATAATCCGAGGTATGATCCTGGTGCAAGGTTCACAGCAGGGAGCGTAGGAGCCTTTTTTATCAATTTTATGGTTGCCTCAGATTCAGAACAGCAAAGAGTCTCCCAGCTGATGTCATGAAATTGACAAGCAAGGCTGGTAGGTTCCCTGCAGTGAAGTTGATCCCAGTAACAGGTTCACATCTGGGTCTGTCATCTCAGGGTGAGGGGCTGGGAGCTCCATCTGTGAGCTTGGCACTTGGCTAACAGCTGGGGAGGGGCAGCTGAGAACCCAGTGCCAGGCTCAATTTCATAGTAAAGAAAGGGACACTGCATCACCCTAACTTCACTGGCATAAGTGCCATGTCTCTCATGGAGGTGGAGTTATATTGGTGTAGTATGGCACTGATATTGGCAGGAGAAAGGCTGTAGTATAGACACTGAATTAATGAGGTACGCTGCTTTTTGTCAACCTAACTATGTAATGTAAACTAAGCTGAAGTCTCATGGACTTTCCTTTGTTGTTTTCTTCCCATCCCTCCCCTACCCCCCAGTTTCTGTACTTTAATCCTCTTTCCCCTATATTAGGATCTGACCCCAGTAAAAGGCATGCTCTGTTTGCTCAGGTTTGAGTTGCCTCTCCTCCAGGGAGACCATTCCAGTATCAGATGGGCATTCCCACTGTGTCTGTTGCTTCGTCATAGTCATACAGCAGAGAAGTGTACCTTCTATCGTAAGATGGTCAGATCCTGAAAAAAAAAAAGCTGAAATTGCTTTTAATGGAGGGAGCTCTTCAGCCTGTGACTGACCCATGGCCCAAGTCTCTCTGGTGACGTGAGTCATCTCTGCAGCCTTCTATCTTCAAGGACGGTAAACCAAGGAAGAAACTCTCAATTCCCCACATAAGACCTCTAAAAAGAGAATTTAGAGCCCTCACTGTGAGCACCAAACCAGCCAGAGGAGATCACCAACGTGTTTGGTGGTCTCAGTACAAATTATTGAAGTATCTACAATCCTGTTGTCCATCATGGGCCTTCTGTAACAGATACTGCTAGTAAGCCTAAGTACCTTGTTGGCACACGCTCCAAAGCAGAAGTACCATCAGTCAGGGACAGTACCGTAACGTAGATTGTACTGCTTCCTGGCAGACAGCACTGGTATGAGCAACCCTGGTACCAGTGACTGTGAGACAACCATCATCGGACAGTTGGCACAACCAAGGTCTCCAGTCCCTTCAGCACCATCAACTCAACACCGACAATCTCTTTTGGTATTGATTACTGCAGCACTGCTGGAGTATAGAGTTTCTATGGACTACACAGTAGCTAAGGCACCAAAGTTTCCTCAGCTTGTTACTGGGGCCCATCTTGAGTAGTACTTGAGTAGACCCAGTACTGAGCACATCTCGAGCCCAGGGCTCACCACTGAAATTGAACTGTGAATCTCCAGTTTTGTAATCAGCTCCACCACTTTCCAATGGAGATTTGGATATTAACATGAAGGAGATTCTCTCTTCACTTCCACTTCCCTTCCTAAAACCGGGACCAACCATGGGCTTAGACACCCATGTCTTTCCTAGAGCTACAGCAGCTCTGCTGGGATCCAAGGGCAGCCCATAGGCATCATGCCTCCTCGGCATCTAGTGTGTCACACTGACTGAGCATCCTCCCACAACTACTGCATCGAGATTAGAGCCTTAGAACCATTTTAGAACCTCCTGAGGAGATCCCGGAGGAGGAAGTGGTCAGATTAGAGGAGGATTTTACACCATATACTAACATCTTTCTGTTCTCCAGAAGAGACAGTTATGCTTCTACCATCTGTGGCAGATGATTTTAAAAGTTTTCCAAGATACATTTCAAATATCTCCTCTAGAGGTATTTGGAATGTAAAAGACACTCAGTATAAGTTGCTAGATATTTTACCTACATCCTACTCCTCAAGGATAGCTCTCTCTATCAGTGAGGAGCCTTTGGATCTAACTACGCTCATGTGGCAAACACCAGTATCAGCTACACCAACATGCAGGAGGGCTGATGGATATGAATTTTTTTCCCCACCCTCCGCTTAATTTCATTGTGATTGATGCATAATCTCCCATGGCTGCCAATTCAGTATCCACCCTTTATGATAGGGATTGAAAGTGTCTTTAGATATTTGGGAGGGAGGCCTATTTTTCTACTATTTTTCACTTCAAAAGTGGCAAAGTACAACTATATATGAACTATGCCAAATTCAGCATCTTTATTGACCATCTATAAGAGTCTCAATGGGGGGCAATTAGTGACCAAAAGACTCCAAACAACATCTGATGCAGCTGATACAGTGCCTGGTTCCATCTCAATGACAATTGTCATGTCGTGAACTTTGTGGTTTCTTCTTTTGGGTTTCCAAAAGGAGGTTCAAACTATTGAAGAACTCCCCTTTGAGAGCTCTAAGTTGTTTGCTGACAAGACTGATGAGTCACTCAACACACTTAAGGACTCCAGAGTTACACTGATTACTGGATTTCTGTACACCTGGGGAAAAAAAGAAAAATTAGTCCTCAGTTTTCTCACAGATCGCATACACTGCTGTTCTCAGTACAATCCAGTTATGAACCGCAGAGAAAAACGTGCAAGTTCAGGGTTGTAAGCCATCAGGCTCTCAATCCTCAGTATCACAATCGTCTGTCTCCAAAATACCTGTTTTGATGCCTTGGTTGAGGCCCCTAGAGACCACTTCCTTATACAACAGCTGCCACTTTGACCTCTTACCTCCCTTTGGATGCCATCTTGCTCTGTTCCATCCCAACTGGGAACACAACATCCAACAGGTGGGCTTTGGAAATTGTCTTCCATGGATATTTAATCCATTTAATCTTGTTGGGGCCCTTATTAGAAACTGTTACAACAGGAGAGAGATTGCCTCCTCTGCCTAGGAGCCATAGAACCTGTCTCACTGCATCTCAGAGGTTTTACTTTCCATATTTTCTGATCACAAATTAAAAGGGAGGTTGGAGACCCACACTGGATCTCAGAGCACTGAACATATACATCAAGGCTCAAAATTTCAGGATGGTTACACTAAGAGCAATTATTCCATCTTTGGTTCTCAGGCCTTGAATGCCAAGACATATTTCCACATCTCGATCCTACTGTCCCTCTGATTTAGTTTGGGTCAGGACCATTACCAGTGCAGAGTGTTCCTATTTGGCCTTTCATCTGCTCCCAGAGTATTCTCCAAAGTCCTCTCCATAATGGCAGCCCATCTACATACTGGAGGATCATGATCTTATACTTAGAAGACTGTCTCCTCCAGGCCCACTCTCTTGGAAAAGCTCTCCAGATCACATGCAGAACTCTGGACATATTCACAAAACTGAGCCTACAAATCAATGTCCAATGTCCAAAAATCGAACCCAGCTTGGATATAATACTTGGAGTTGATAGAGGCTGATATTGATTCACTGCAAGCAAGAGCTTTCATTACACAGCCTGTTCACTCTTATAGAGACCACACAATCCAGCTCTCAAAGGTCAGGCAGACATTACTTCCAGCTTCAGTGGCACCTGGTGTCTGGCATGTTTGTAATATCTCATGACAGACTTCATGTGAGGTGTCTGCAGATGTAGTTCAGCTTGGTTTACAGGCCAAAGACAGACAAGTTACACGAACCTCACTGAACTTTCCAGGATCGAACATTCTCTGGATTGATGGAAAGACCCAGCAACATTTGCATAGGAGTCCTGTTCACACAACACTTCCTCCAACACTTCGCTGTATGAACACATCCCTCATAGGTTGGGTTGCACATCTTAACAACCTTACACACAACAGTGTAAATAGTTGCCCACTGAGGTGACTCTTCACAAACCTCATGGAACTCAAAGAGGACAGGAACGCGTGTGCTTACTTTCTTCCAGTGATTAGAGGTACGCACATGAAAGTTATGACCAACAACATTGCATGCATGTACTACATAAATTGACGGGGGAAGGCACTAGATCATTTTAACTCTGGAACTGGTGCATTTCCCGCAGTGTTCTGTACTTCTGGAAGACAGGCCACTGATATTAGAACACAACTGCAGACATCTTGGTCTCATATTCTCACATGACTATGAGTGGGAAACGAACCCAGCAGTACTTCACAGCTTATTCTGTCAATGAGGGACACTGACAGTACACTTGTACACCATGAACAAAAAAATGCCCCTGCTACTGCTCCAGATCAGGCTTCGGATGTCACTCTTTAGGGGGCACGCTCATTCTTCCATGGGATGAGGGCCTTCTATATGCCTTTGTCCCATTTCCTATGCTGTTGAAGGTCCTGATTAAAAATAAAAGAGAAAAAGCAAACATCATACTAATTGCTCATGCCTGGAAGAGACAGATGTGCTACTTGTAATGGTCACAGCTTGTGGCATGTCCACTGATCCCTCTTCAACCAACTCCGTTCTTCCTTTTGCAGAACAAAGGATGTACTCTCCAGTCCAAGCGGTGGACACTCCTGCTAAAGGCCTGGTTCATTCATGGTTCCAATGCAGAAAGTGCTCCTGCTCTGAGGAGGTACAGGCAGTGCTGCTACACAGTAGGACATCAGCTAACCATCATACTTATCTACAAAAGTGGACCAGGTTAAGTTCGGTGCAGCCGAAAATTAGCTCAGCATCTGCTATTTATCTGTGGTGTTAGATGAATATTGAGACTCCCAAGAAATCAGGGCTGTCTCTCAGTTCATCAAAGTACACCTGGAAGCCATAGCAACTTTCCATCAACAAATCGGATATTCAGTTTTCTCACACCCAGGCAAAAAGCATTTCCTCAAGGGCCTAGCGAGCCTTTTTCCCCAAGACATTCCACCACAACATGGGACCTGAACTTAATTTTAAAGAGCTTCACTAGACCACTCTTTGAATCTATAAACACTTGTTTGCTTACACACCTGCAAATGAAGACAGCATTTCTGGTTGCCATCACTTCTGCGAGTAGAATAGGAATGATAGGGGCACTTACGGCATGCCCCCCTTTTACAGTCTTGTTTCACGGTAAGGCTGCTCTCACATTCACCCAAAGTTCATACTTTTATTTTTTCCACATGAACCAACTGATTCAACTCCAGACCTTTATATTCTAAGCTTCACCACACTGCATGTTAAGAGAGCCCTAGCCTTCTGCCTGGACAGGATGAAGGTTTTTAGGAAATCTCCTAAACTCTTTCTTTCCATTGCAGATAAGTCTAAAGGCACTGCAATATACATCTGAAGATTCTCCAAATTGGTGTGTAACAGTATCAGATGCCATCAAGTTCACAATGTAGTACCTCCATCTGAAATCCATACACACTCCATGAAGTTGGTTTCCTCCTTGGTCTCCTTCCTCAAGAATGTCTCTATCTCAAAAATCTGTAGAGCAGCCACCTGAACATATGTGCATATCTTTGCAGAACACTATTCAGTTACTTAGAACTCTGCTTCTGACTTTAGCTTCAGCTCCATTATCCATAAGACTTGACTCAGAAGCCCCCACCTCCCATCTGGGATTCTGTTCAGGAATTACAATGGAGAACCCTTAAGGACACTACTCAAGAAAGAAGAGGAAGTTACTCATCTTGTGTGCCCCTATGGATGTTCTATGATTCACCCTCTTTGCCTCTACTTCAGAGTTTCCTAATAGGGACTCTATGGTAGAGAAGGAACTGAGGGTGGTTCACTTGTGCAGCAGTATTAATTAGACTTGAGGCAGAGCAGAAGGACAGAAGAGTGCATGTGCAGGCCAAACACACTGCTACAAAAAAAATCTCCAATCAGAAGTGCATGGATCCATATAAACTTACAGTGAGGCACCCATAGGTGATGCACTTTTCAGAGAACCATCGTTATTGCATAAGGTGAGTAACTTCCTCATTTGCCTTTAACTTACTTATTGAAGCATATTGTTTGGAATTTTCCTTTGAGTGCTTGTTCATGTCAGTTCCAAGTAGGTGTGTATGTGCTGTGTGCACAGTCACTGTAAGATTTTTCTCTTAGTGGTAGCCACTGTGTCGATGCAGGTGCCTCTATTGCATTGTATATTAGGTGCTGCCAACCCACCATCTATTCAGTTCCTTCTTATCGTCTCTGACAGTTGTTGGAGCCTCTTGCTATCTCTCTTGTTGGCAAGCTTTTCCTTTAGTGCAAACAGCCTTCGAACATGTAAATAATAGATTAGAATTGAGTTAGTTTAGTACTAAATAGTTTGGGGGATTCCCACCTATTAAGTTCCAGGAACCAGGGCATGCCTTGGTCCCAAGGATTTAAACAGTGTGGTGCCTGCCACAAATGTATGTCCAGGGGATGTCCCCAACGAATCCTGCCTCAAGGGCCTGGGGGAAACCCATCAAGCAGACAGATGCAAGATCTGTAGAAACTTTCATCCTCGAACCAGAAAGGACAGAAGTGTTAAGACTTAAAGAACCTCCTTATGGAGGTGGCTTTCTGCCCTCAACTAGATCTCTTAGACTCTCCATCCAGCACCATGGTGTAACTTGCACCAGCCTTTCTCAGAGAATCTAAGGTGCCAAAGAAGGACTCAGCACCAAAGGAATCACAACACCATTATTCCCCAGTTTGGATTCCACTCTCTTATCCCTCACAAAATGTGCAAAACCAGACACAGCGCTTGCTTACAACAAAAGCTACAGAGAGTGGTGAGAACTAGCCATGTCCTGCGCCAGAGCACCAGACACCTTCCCCACCAGGGCTGGCATCGTTGATTTAAGTTCTGCAGAGGGCACTATTGAATCCTGTGCTGTTGCACTCATTTATAAGGGGAGAGAGGAGTTACACTCACCTTCCACCATGGACACCCTTTTGAAGTCTCTAGGGACCTGATAATCACGATGGCACCACATTCCCTGCTAGAGTGGAGGAACAGGACCTAAGACTTCCAGCACCATAGTGAAGCCTGGTGCTGTCAAGAGGCAAACTGCCCTGATGCGGACCACTTTTCATCCCCTGGCACTGCCAAGTCCCCATGCTCTGAGTTCCGTCTTCTGTGTCAGAGGTAGAGTTGTACATCTCTAGGCACAGCTGGCACCAATCGCAGGGATGTCACTACAGGCAGGGGGTGGGGCATGTCTCCTTCATGGGACCCTGACCAGAACAGTGTCAGATGCCTATGCAATGGCCCTTTTGGACTCCATGGGCAGACCACCAGGCAGAAAGGTCCTCTTCCAGGAACTCCTATGGGTTGTCTCTCAAGCGAGAGCTCGTTGACTACCCAAGGTCTGTTTATCATCTCACAGCATTGAAGTGGATGAAGACTTTGGCTCTGAGGAGACTATGGAATATAGAATGGAGATCAGCACCACAGCACTAAAGCAAGGCTTTTGATACGGTTTCCCACAGCATTCTCGTCGGCAAGTTAAGGAAGTATGGGTTGGACGAGTGGACCGTAAGGTGGATCGAAAACTGGTTAGATCAATGGGCTCAGCGGGTAGGAATCAATGGCTTGATATCTGGTTGGCAACCGGTAATGAGTGGAGTGCCCCAGAGGTCGGTCCTGGGGCCGGTTCTATTCAACATCTTCATTAATGATCTTGATGATGGAATATACTGCGTGCTTAGTAAGTTTGCGGATGACACCAAGTTGGGGGGAATGATAGGTACTCTGGAGGGCAGGGACAAGATCCAGGGAGACTTCGACAAACTGGAACACTGGGCCGAAAGAAACCTCATGAGGTTCAACAAAGACAAGTGCAAAGTCCTGCACTTAGGACGGAAAAATCCCATGCACTGCTACAGGCTGGGGACCGATCGGCTAAGTAGCAATGCTGTAGAAAAGGACCTGGGGGTTATGGTGGACGGGAAGATGAATATGAGCCAACAGTGTGCCCTTGTTGCGAAAAAGGCCAATGGCATATTAGGCTGCATCAGTAGGAGTATTGCCAGCAGATCGAGGGATGTGACAATTCCCCTCTTCGCCACTGGTCAGGCCGCATCTGGAATACTGTGTCCAGTTTTGGGCTCCCCACTACAGAAAGGATGTGGACAAATTAGAAAGAGTCCAGCAGAGGGCAACAAAAATGATTAGGGGGCTGGGGCACATGACTTATGAGGACAGGCTGAAGGAACTAGACTTATTTAGTCTACAGAAGAGAAGACTGAGGGGAGATTTGATAGCAACCTTCAACTACTTGAAGGGTTGCTCCAAAGAGGAGGGAGCTAGGCTGTTCTCAGTAGTAACAGAGGACAGAACAAGGAGCAATGGTTTCAAATTACAGCCGGGGAGGTCAAGGTTGGATATTAGGAAAACCTTTCTCACTAGGAGGGTGGTGAAGCATTGGAATGGGCTATCTAGGGAGGTGGTAGAATCTCAATCTTTGGAGATTTTTAAAGCCCGGTTAGACAAAACCCTGGCTGGGGTGATTTAGTGGGAGTGGTCCTGCTTTTTAGCAGGGGGTTGGACTAGATCACCTCGTGAGGTCCCTTCCAACCCTATTATTCTATGATTCTATGATCTTGGTACTGAGATTGACGTGACACAGTACAAGAAGAGCCATGCGTACTGATGGGTCAGGAAGACCCAGGGCTACTTAGGGAGTCGTTACTGACCTCCCCCAGTGAGGCGGTGGCGTGGACTTCTACAGGCTGGCCACCTGTGGATAATACATCTCACCGGGTGCTGCTAAGACAGGGACTCCCTGCGGAGGAAGTGTGAGAGGTAGAGGACCCCAAGTTAGATATCCTGGTGCTAAAGGGTCCTTTTAGGGTAACTCTGCCTCTGATAAAGACAATCCAAGCCATCACCAAGCCACCGTGGCAAACCCCAGCTTCTGTACATCCTATACCTAAGGAGATAGAAAGAAACTACTTTGCCTCCTCCACAGGAAACAAATACCTTTCTGCTCACCCACAGCCAGTTGGTTGCTGGTGGTGGCAGCAACAAGTGATTAAAGAAAGACAAGGCCAGCACCCAAATCCAAGAACTCGAAGAAGCTGGATCTCTTTGTTAGGGGTTCAGCTTCACATCACTAATAACAGGTGATGTTGAACTGATACAACTTCAGCTCATGGGGCGTGATGATAAAATTCAAGGAGTTGCTCCCAGCTGCCTCCAAACAGGAGTTTATGGCAATCATTGAGGAGGGCAAGACTGTGGCAAGGACTTCATTGCGGACTGCCTGGACATGGTGGACTCAGCCACGGGCACAATGTCATTGGCGATTGGAAAAGGTCCGGCAAACCACCCAACCCCTGCCGTTCAAGGGTTTCAGGTTTTTTGGAGCAAACAGACTCCAAAGCCCACAGTTTCAGAGATTCCAGGGCTTCTGTGAAATCTTTGGGCCTCTACACCCTGACCACTCAGAGAAAGCACTTGGACCTCAGACAGCCCCACAGTTCTGTCCTGCATAACAGAGGCAAAACTACTGCAGAAAGCTGAGCGGGAACAACAGGCACAGGACTCTCCAGCTCCCATCTGATCAAGGTAGAGATGTAGTAAGGCAACCTTCCAGCTCCAGAGAACCTTTTTGATGGTGTGCCTGGCAGTAACTCACCAGACTGATTGTGAAGCCTTCTCCCTGTTTCCTGAACAGGCCTTTACATACCAGGTTATTGACTCTTGTAACTAAAGCAACTATATTCTTTTTTATGTTATATTCCTTTAATGTTAGCATGTGTACAGATGATACATTTTGGCTTATCTGCCTTGATAATAAAAATATTCTTTAAATTTAAATATTTCTTTAGAAAAGTTGGAGACTTATTAAAATTAGCTAAAGTAAAACAACTGACGTTAAAGCTGTCACTGCACTGTGGAAATGCAGTTTTTATTTTGATCTAAAGCAGTCATTAAATGCAAAAGTACAGTATTGCTTTAATCATTATGAAAAGAAGACTGGGACATTGCAATACTACATGACACCAAGTGGTGCAAATACCTGTTAAGAATACTGATACCAGCGCAAGAATCTTTTGTAAGAGATTCCCCCACCCCACTGCAGTATTGACTGGCAATAGGTCCCAAAATTCACCCTCTAATATTGAAGGCCATACCATCCATATTGACCTAGGATGAAGTCCTATAGAAAAATGAAACTAACAGTAGAAAACCCAGGTGTTGGATAAAAGAAAAATACACAGTTCAGTGACTGCCATTATTTTATAGATTCAGGCATAATGCTACCTCTGTGTTCCAGCTAGACACCTAATATTGCCAAAGGGCCTGGTTTGTTCAGAGGAATCCTTTAGCTCCATGTGACAGAAAAAGTTCAGAAGATTGGGCAACTTCCATTTACATAATGTGCATTGAGCAGAATTTTTCTGACTTAATTTCTTATTACAACCACTGTAGATTGTCTTGATTAAGACTGTAAACTCTTAAGGGCCAGGGCTGTCTCTTACCATGTGTTTGTACAGTCCTAACACAGTTGGGCCCTGATCTTATTCAGGCTTCTGTGCACTGCTATAATACAAATATTTAATATGGATGATTTGAACTTTGTAATCATTTAGCAAATTTACATATAAAATCTGATTTTGAATTAATTTTTTAAATAACATTTTTTGACACACAAAATGGTAGAGTAAAATTTTAGAGTCCTTAAACTTATCCTTCTTTGAGCACTGGGAGTGCTCCACTTTAGGTGCTGTTGTACCCACATCCTTGATCAGAGATCCTTACAGCAGTACTTGTCTTGGCTGTGTGTGTGCAGCTCCCATCTTGCAGTGTTATTGGCACTTTTTGGCATATGTGTGCAAACCCGACCCTCTGTTCCTTCTCAACCATCAACAATCTGAGATAGAGCTCTTAGCAGTTCCAGATTTAACTTGTCCTACTACAAATAACTTTTAGAAACAACTTAGTTTAGTCAATAAGTACCTTAGTGCAGTCAGTAGTTTACCTTACCCCTACCTTCCTACAAAAAAAAACCCTTTTATTTTTCTCTCCTCTTTCCCGTCTTCTTGATGGCCCACTTAGATGGCGTAGATTATTTTCTGAAACCGAGGCAATTATACCATGCGTGGATCACCAGGATTTAAAGATAGGGTTGCCATCCCAGCATCTGATGGTCATTCTCAATGTCCATTGCCTGGGGGAAGGATACATGCAGCAGAAGTGCATGCATTATAAAAATCTTAAAGCCAGAATCAGAAGAGATAGGGATCTGAGGTTCCAAAGGGGAAGCCATGTTAGTCTAGTTTAGCAAAACAAACAAGAAGTCTGGTGGCACTTTTAAAGACTAACAAATTTATTTATCATACGAGCTTTTGTGGGACGTTGAAGCTTATGTTGTTGAAATCCCTCAGACCCTCCTCTAACTTGGAGCCAGAGAACACCTTTTCAGCAACAATGGAAAAAACTCCCAGGAAAAGAGCCTCAACATCTCCAAGGAGGAGCCCAGCAAGTAAGAGAAGTTTGCCCAAAGGACTAGCAAATGCTCCAGGAATTAGTACCCAGGAAGTGTCAAGTTCCTCACATATGACTCTGGCTATGATACGGAAGGACTTGAAACACTCTGATGTGGCATTGGGAGACAAAGACAAACTGCCAAGCCAGTACTGTGGCCAGAAATGTAGCCTTGGCATTTGTTATGCCCAGGGCCTTGTACTTCCACTCTGCTGTCCTATCTAGAGAATTACAGGCAAAAATAGAATATCTCCCATTTGACAGAATGAAGCTATTCATGGAGAAGACTGATGAGGTACTTCACACAAATGGACTCCCGAGTGACCTTACAAACCTTGGAATTTACACACCTGCAGTGAGGAAAAAACAATAAATATTTCAACCATATGCTCATGGATATCCATACTATTCACATCACAGACAATATGAGCTGCAAAAAGGCAAACAAAGACCACAGAGATTCTGACATCAACAAATATAATCGAACTCTCAACCAACATCGACTAAGCAACAGTTTTGGACCTTTGGTCAAGAATATGAAACTTCCCTCACCAATCAGTGCCAGCAACATTGACCAACCAATTCAAGTTCTGCCTATGAAATTTCTATCACAACTTGGCCACAGCCACTTCAGAGAAGTGGGTATTAGAGATCATTGCGTTGGGATACACAAACCTGTTCACATCCATTCCTCCTACCCAGCCACCTTTCCTGTCACTTTTCAGGGACCTATCTTATGTGCATGTGCTTCAACAAGAAATAAAACATCTCGTACACATAGTCACATTTCACAACAATGCAGAGGGTTTTATTCCCATTACTTTGTGGTCCAGAAAGAGTGGAAGATGGAGATCCGTACTAGATCTGAGATCACTAAACAAGCTCGTAATGTGACAGAAATTCAAATGATCACATAGTCCATCATAATACCGCATTTTGCAAAGAAGGAATTGGTTATCAGCCCTTAACTTTCAAGACACCTACTTCCATATCACTATCCGCTTTACATGGAGACGTTTTCACATACTTATAGTGACTTCGTATTGGTAATGATTCTAAGTATTACCAGTTGGCCTTTCTACTGCACCAGTGATTTTCTCCCAGGTGCTTGGCATAGTTGCAGCACATCTGAGGAGAGATGATCACTATATTCCTATACCTATCTGACTGCCTGTTAAAGGCACATAGCCAAACATTGGCCAGACACACTACATGTGAAATAATATCTTGAGCCCTGGTTTTTGAAACAATGCTAAACAATGAAAAGTCCACTTTGAACCCAACACAGCACCTGGAATTCACAAGAGCAGTCCTGAACTCAATAATAATCAGGACATCATTATGTGCACCCAGATTCAAGGCTATAATAAACCTAATACTGCTAGTAAGAAACAGTCCAACAGTAACCTCACACATTGCCTTGCAGCTCCTAGAACACATGGCAGCCACTACATTTGTGATCCAGTACATCCAGCTACATATGCGTTGGCTACAGGAATGGCTAACTTCGGTCTACAAACCCCATAGACACAGTTTAAATAGAATACTGAAAGTGCCAAACAAAGCCATAGATTCCCTACTATGGTGGGGCCAGGACAACGACATCGGGGGGAGGGGGGGGGAGGCGCAGCTTCACAACTACACAATACAGGGTCATTGATCAAAAACTGAAACCAGTCTGCATATAAACCTCTTAGAACTCTGGGCAGTTCTTAATGGCTGCTGTCATTTTCTACTGTTCATTTAAAAAAAAAAAAAGACTACAAAGATAATAACAGACAACATCATGTGTATTTTTTATATCAATTGATGGAGGAGCAAGATTCCATTCACTATGTACCGAAGCAGTGAAACTGTGGAGTTGGTGCATCCAGTGTATCATCATCATCAACATATCAACAGTATACTTACCAAGATACCAAAACTGTTCCACTGACACCCTCAGCAGACGCTTTGGTCAGAATCATGAATGGGAACTGAATAACATCCTGAAAAGTATTTTTGACAGCACCTACATGTCCCAAAGAGATATGGTACTTAGACCTACTCCAGATGTCAAGATACAAGTCCGATTGCTCTTTCTTTGTGATACAATCAACTATCCCAAGAGAGCAGCTGTATTTTTCACCCCGAGCTGCAAATATTCCATGTAACAGCATGGTTCCTAACTGGTTCCGCCCTGAAGAGCTAAAATGTTCAGAACAGGTTAAACACATACTAATAAATAGTAGGAAAATGACAACAAGGAACACTTATCCGCAGCAATGGTATAGATTGGATTCATGGTGCAAAGATACTGAAATCTTTGTTGCATACTCATCCATTTCAGCTACCCTCGAATGTATCCTTGAACTAAACAATCAGGTTTATTAATTAGTTCCTTAAAGATACATCTATGAGCAGTTAGTGTCTTCTGAAACGAGATCAGCGATACAACCATATTCATTCACCCGAATAAAATGGTTCATGTTGGTGATGCAAAGGGTATTCTCGCATATGTGCCCTCACAACACTATGGGACTTAAATCTAGTACTAAGGGCCATTACTAGAACACCATTTGAACACTTAGCAACATGTTCTCTTCTATATGTCTATGAAAGTGCCTTTTCTAGTAGCCATCACATGGGCCTGCTGTGTAGGAGAGAATGGGGCACTAATAGCCCCACCCACCCTTGCATGATTTTTAACAAAGATGAAAATTACTCTTAGATCTCACGGAAAGATTTTACCAAAAATTATATCAGACTTGCATATGAACCAATCTATTCACTTATCCACCTTCTATCGAAAACCTCATCATAATGCACAGGAAGTCACACTGCGCACTGTGGATGTCAGACAAGCATTTGCTTTTTACCCAGATAGAACACAACTCTTTAGAAAAATGAGACAAGCTCTTCATGTCCATGGTGGAACACACAAAAGGCAAATCAGTATCTGCTCAGAGACTATTGAAGTGGATAACAGTATGTATCCATTTATATTACAGACAAAAGAACTTACAAGATCCCCTGGGAATCAGAACACACTCAAGTAAAGCAATGTCCCCTTCTATAGCATTCCTTAACAGCATTTCCATTATGGACATGTATAAGGCACGGCCGCTGGGGAAAGACGGTTGCGCTTTTCCCTTGCAGTGCCGCCGTCTCTCCCCTGTACCCTCTCCCCCGGCAGTGGTCTTTTTTCAGCACTAGGGGAGGGGGGTTCTTTAGCGTGCTGCCAAAAGAACCCCCGACCACCAAAAAAAATCCCCTGCCAGGGGCTCTTTTGGCGGGGAGGGGGCGCTCTTCCAGTGTCGCTGTCTGTCCCCTGCCACCACCACCCCCCTTGAGTGCTGCCGAAAGAGCCCCCAGCAGCTGCAGCTTTTTGCAGTTGGTAAGGGGTGGGGTGTCGGATACCTAGGAGCACCCAAGTTTTTGGGCTGGCCCCTAGGAGTCCGGCATTTTTGTCAAGGCCTGGACTATAACAGTGCTTTGATCTGTCCAAACAATTGAATCCGAAGTCCCTTCCATCAAAAGAGATGTATTGCTCTAGAGTTACTTAAAGTGGAGCACCCACAGATAAATCACTCGGGTGGGGGGGGAGAGGGGGTCGTGGTATGGAAGTGTGTGTCCCTATGGGTGCTCCATGACAGGCCCTCTTTCACTGTTTTTTGGAATTCAAAGATGGGACTCTGGTAGAGAAGGAACGGGGGAGAGGAGGAGGATGGGGTTGGGTCACTAACAGCACCATGAGACAGAAGCTGTGCATATGTGGCTTGGATGAGTACTGCTGTAAAAGATCTCTGATCAAGAATCCAGGACACAATGATACCCCCAGTGATACAAATCTCAAAGAACTTCAGTTACTGTACCAAGTGAAATTCCAAAGGGGTAGCCGTGTTAGTCTATTGTAGATAGACAACAGAGTCTTGTGGCACTTTTAAAGACTAACAGATTTATTAATCGCATGAGCTTTCGTGGGAGAAAATCCCACTTCGTCAGACGCTTTGAAGTGAGTAACCCTCTTTTTCCATTCACCAAGAAATTCATTTCTAGCATAAAAAGAAAGCAACTCTGGCAAGACGTACTTTATTCTTTATAAACCCATGCTGCTTATTATATGTGACTGGATTATACTACTTGTTTTTCTCATATTTTCCATTAAATTGTTGTTAGAAGTTACTATGGATGAGAAAATTCCAGGATCATTCTTCATGTCCTTTTTTTGTAGTTGTAGTAGTAGTAGTAGTAGTAGTAGTAGTAGTAGTCCAGTTCTACGGGACTTTTAAAAAAAATTGTTAGCCAACTCTTAAAATTTAAGGTTACATAACTAGATAATTTGTGTATTTTCAAAATGTCCCCATATTTTATCAGTATTCTTTATCAATAAGTATAATTATAGTCTTTTCTTTCTTAATCATCTGAACTTTTCAATATATTTTTCATGATAAAGACATATTTAAAATATTTTGGTGGCTATCACTCCATAAAAACCCAAGAGGATTAAGGAGTTCAATATTTGTCGTCTTAGATATCAGTAATTTTATCCCTTCATCTATTAATGTTTCTACTTTCTACTAGAGGTTGCCAGGGGGAAAAGCTGTGTATGGTACAGCATTCAGTACTAGAATTCAGGCCCAAGCGAGAGACTGTATGGGACATGAGATTTTTTTGAGATCAGTTTATTATTGATAATCAGATCCATAGAAAGCCAAAAGAAACACTAATTTCTCCAGAATTAGTGTTTCTAATGTCCCGAAGGCTAACAATAAACTGACTTATTCAGATTGAGTCAATACCAATTAGCAGAAATAAGATGAGGAAACTGATACTTTTATGATGTCTTTGTCAATATAGTAACACCCAATGTACCAAAAATCCAGCAATATTTTAAAAATAGCAAATGCCTGATTAGAGGACCACATAAACTGGTAACTGAAAATATTGAGAGAGTTGGTTTGACTCACCAGGTCACTTTTACTGGGTTCACAGTGGAGGGACTGTTTTACCTTTGTATTGATTTCATTAGACCTAGTCTGCATGAGGATCTGATGCATATTATTCCAGCATTTGCCAATTCATAGACATTTATCAAAAGGCAAATTGGAACCATTTCTTAAGGGAAACTATCTTTGAGCAGATCACAAAAAGGATCCTTGGGAAAATGTGCCCAAGCATATAGCTGTTCCCTAAGTAGGTGTGATTACGTTATCCTGAATCTGGAAACTAACCCCTTTTAAACAGCAAATAACACAAGGTTAACAGAGGTACTGTGCAAACTTATAGATTGGTAAGAAATCCACAAGAATATTTATTTACAAGGTTCTAATTTTACTTTTCTGTTACTTATATAATTATTGTGAGTGCAGAAAGTGAAAGAGAAAAACTGTTTGACTTGACAGACTTTACTCCATCACACAGTTACTTAAATAACCTTGCACTAATTTACCATCTACTTCTGTGCTTGTTTTTCAGTAAACCCGATATGTCTCGTCTGAGGCTGGCTGCTGCTAGTGCTATTGTGAAGCTGGCACAGGAGCCTTGTTACCATGAAATCATCACATTAGAACAATACCAGCTGTGTGCATTAGCCGTTAATGTAAGGAAATGGGTTGGAGGGAAGAGAGAGGAGTGTGTGTGTCTGTCTGTTTGAATCAGCTAGTACATATGCTAATTATCTGTGGCTACAGATCACTAAGAATAGTCAAATGAAGAGTCCTCTATATTCAGATTGCAATTCTAACCTGTCCTCAATTTAAAATTTGTTTCTTATGGTCCTGAAAATTCAGGGGGTTTTAATTATATTGAAATGATGAATACTATGAGCTACAAGCAATAAGGGAGTATTGTCTAGTAGTAAGAGCAGTGATGTACCAGGTATTAAAAACTTGGTATTCATTGGTATCTTCTAGTATCTATTTGCTATATCCTAGCTAGATAACAAATATATTTAATGTTGCAGAAGTGATATAAGAAAGATACAGTGGGCCATGGTGGTTCTTAGAGATCTTTGATTCTTATGAACAATGGAAACTTCACTTTGGTATATTGACTTCTTTTGAGGTCTGCAGAAGAAAGCTTTTATCCTGCAGTCCTTAAGTGCATGTCCACATTGTAATTTAAGCAACCGCTGCTGGCCTGTGTCAGCTGAATCAAGCTTGTGGGACTCAAGCTACGGGGCTATTAATTGCACTGTAGATATTCAAATTCTGGGCTGGAGTCTGGACACTGGGAGTCCCCTCTCTTTAATGGATCTCTCTAATTTCCTGTTTTATTATCATTTTTTAAAGATTGTGATGGAACCCAAAATATTTTAGGGGCTTTCCAAACATAGCAAAGGGCACGGACTCTGTCCCGCACAGTATATGATTTGTCAACTCTACCGCTCCTGTTTTTAGTTTTCTAGTATTTATACAATGGTGTATGTGTTCATGGCACTTCATAGTTAAAATATACAGCTCTCTGCTTCCAGGAGTTTACAGTCTAAATTAGATACAACATGGCAATATCTAACCAAAAAAATCTTCCCAAATCACCTTCCTGAACAAGACTTACAGCAGTGAAAGATCATGAGGTATTCTTGTTTTGTACACAGCTTGATTTTTTTTCTGTTTTTAAAAAAAATAAATTAAACTTAAGTCTTTAGTTGTGTACTCCTTCCATTCATTCTCATTCCCATTAATGCCATTGCTACTTTAACTTTAGTGTTTTAGTAGATTTTAAATATTACCTCTGTATGCTGCGGGTGCTTGAACATGTATCTCAACAACAGGCCCATCTGCAGTTCAGCCTGACAACTCTCCCTCCCACCACATTCCATCTTGAATAACTCGCCACTTTTTCAGGCTAAGAGTATGCAAAATCAAGTGTATAATACTGTCTCCCAAAACTTCTCTACTACCTTGATTCTGTGATCTGACTATCCTCCCTGTTACAAAGACTCGATAACCTGAGGAGGTTTTTTGACTCTTCTCTCCTCTTTTCCCCATTTCTAGAATGTAACCAAAGCTTGTCACTTCATCCTCTGCTCATTATAAAGTCCTAATGCTGGTGTTGAAGACATGAGGGTACACTTGATGCACCAGGATGGCTTTTTGGTTTTTTTGTTTCCCCCTTCCTTCCAGTGCCAGTAGCCAAAATTTATTTGTCCATGCCTTAATCATCTTCCTTCTTGACTACTGCAAGTTCTTCCAGTCTTCTAGATATTCATCTTGCCCTTCTCCAATCTAGATCCTCATTGCATTTCATATCAGATTCCCACCTCTTTGTCCTGGCTTTTAAAATCCTACATCATTCATGCCCTACTTCCTAGTAGGGCTTCTGTGCTCTTTTCCCCCCACCTCCCATTCTCTTATTGGTACTGCCTTGCTCCTTGCTTTGTCTTTCTCGTATTTCTGCCTCTGTGCATTCTATGTATCTTCTTCTTTGCCCAGAAACATTCTGCAAACTTGTTAACCAAATCACGCTCCTAGCTGCTTTCACATCTGTCCTAGAAACTAATTCTGTTGGCATTTCCAGAGGTGAATTTGTAAAAAGGGGGTAGGATTTAAAAGGTAACAAAACCAGCTAGATATATATATTATGCATGCCTTACTCAGTATCCCCAATCTTAACTTTTGTCATTCTTAACCCTCTTGGTACATGTCCCCCCTTCCCTTTTTTGTCTGTTCATGACCTTCTTATGTAGTGCTCTGTTGAGTTTAGGTTGTAAGCTGTTTTGAGGCAGGACTATGGCTTTTTTTTTTTTCCTGAGGATCCCAATATATTTCTGAGTTTTGAAAATAGTAAATTAAGCCAGTGCTTTACCTTGCCATTTTCTTCCATCCTCTTTGTCACTTCCTGCTTTCCATTCTTTCATAGAACTTCTAACAACAATTCTTTTTTGATTGATGGTCTTTATGTATATTCTGTTGTGGGTGCACATTCACTCCACGCACCTGAGACTGGAAGATTTTTTCTGGCAGTCTGTTGGTTCATTCCTGCACACTTGATGCCCCAAACTGAAAGTAGAAGATGGCCCACACTAACTGCCTCTAAAATTCCTTTCTACAGCCCCTGGTCTTGTATGGAACCTGTTCAGTGTCTGCCGTGATAATTTGACACAGAAAAAGCTAACCATAAATATTTCTAAATAGTTTTTATAGTTAAAGCACTGATTGTAGTAGATAAGTTCTTGGGATTCTCTCCCTAAATCGCCCTGCGCAGCTTCATATGGGGTGAATAGTATGTTAAAGATCCCAGGGTTTAAGTACTGCGTTTCCTATCTCTTGGCTTTCCTGGTTAGCAACAACTACCTCAGGTGCCTCAGAGAAGCACACATCCCCTTGAAGTGCACCCAAGCTAAGCCTGTGGGTATAAGCTTTGGACATGCTTGATGGATTGTGCTATAAAGCCCCAACTCTGGCCTGATATGTCCCCCTGTATGTTGGGCAGAGGCACCAAGACGCTCCTCTCCAAGCATAACTCTGAGGAAAGTGGGAGCAGAAGTAAAGGACTTCTCCAAACAGAAGCATGAGAGAGAGGAAACATTTATACAAGCAGCGAGAAAAATCCCACTTCAGGTCCTCATCCAAGAGAGCATCTTCTCTGACATCTTATGGGTTAAATGAGACTTGTCACCCTTGTTCAGATATGTCAGGCGCTCATAAGGAGCGTGGTACTAGTCTCTTGATTCTGAAGAGCAAGACCTGAAACTTCATTAAATGCAGGAACAGGTCTATCCTCTGTCCTGGCAAGAGAGAAACAGAAGCGGTTGCCTTCTACACCAGTGGTGCCATCACATCCTGGCAAGGAGTAGTGGGTACTGAAGACCATGCTAAGACCAGTAGTACCAGTCCTATGAAAAGAAAAGTTGTCTATTCCACCCCCTTGCATCTGTAGATAGTTACACCATTCCTAAGGACATTGTTTTCCTTTGGACTTGGAATCCCCAATTCTGTCAGAACCGATCACAGTAAGGGAAATCCCCATGCTGTTTGTCCAGTGGTTACAAGCAAGGGAGAGTTAACTCATCAAGTGGCTTCCATCTTCCAGATTTCCCAAAGAAGACAGATCAGTTATTATATTCCCTAAAATACTGAAGGTCAGTCCTTCACTCACTGTCTACCTTCCAGAGCCTCAGAGAAATGCCATGTCAGTTGTCAGGCATACGAACAATGGCCACTTCCTCAACCCTTTTATCATAAAAGGGATTACAGGCCACCCAGGAAGCAGCAGATCGTACAATAGAGCAAGTATCTTCCTCCTTTTCAGGACTCCAGAACCCAAATTGGTGGCTACTTATCTCATTTTCCTAAGTAGGGAATCTTTTAATGATAGACAGATGGGTCCTGAATATCATTATAGAATTTCTCTCTCCCTCCAAACTTGCTTCCCTGTCCCTCTTCAGGGACTCCTTTCAGAAGAGGATGCTTAATCAAGAAAACTGCCTGCTCCATCTGGGAGCAATAAAACCAGCCTCCACATGGGGGGAAGGTATTTTGCTCAAAACATTTCCTTATCCTCAGAAAGGAATGTGGAAACCCATTTTAAATCTCATGTGGTTGAATATTTTCATCCAGCAATTAAAGTTCAGATGTTCACCCTGGCTTCAGTAATTTCCTCACTGAACAAGAGCAGTGGTTCACGTTTGTCAGTTTAAAGGATGCCTACATCCTTCTTGCATATTAGATTTCTGAGATTCGCTGTAGATCATAACCAGTGAAGAGTGCTCCTCTTTGGCCTGGTGATAGTGCCACAGATATTCACAAAAGTGTTGATGGTAGTCCACTTCTGCCATCAGGACTGGTTAGTTTTTCCATGCCTTGACGTTGTGGTACTTACTCTTCTATGCCCATTGAGATTTAGCATAAACATAGAAAAGTCCAACAGACTATAAATTTTATCAAGGTGACTGAAGTCTCAATGCCAAAGCTTAGCTATCTCATGATAGACACTAATCCATAAAGGATCTAGTCACTCAGCTTCAGATGAGTTCACAGATGTCAGTTTGCACCTGCCTCATTGGTCGAACACGTGTTGCTTCATCTAGTTATGTGACATCATTCATGAGACTTCACATTTGATGTCTGCAGGTTTGGTTAAAGGAAGTCTTATTTGCTGAGCAAACATATTCTGGACATATTAGCTCTGCTCTCCCTCCCCTCCCATACCCCCAATAGCATGAGTTTCCCTCTCCATGATGGGAGAATAAGGAGGCTGTGTATGTGTTGGGAGGGGGAGGCCTTTGTGCCTACTTCACCTGTAAAGAGACTGATCATAGATGCTTCCTTAGTAGGGTGGGGAGCTCATTTAGACAAACATGTAGCCCAAGGTACATGAACTTCCCACCCCAAAAGTCCCAATTTTACATATCTCCTGGAGGTATTTCTGTCCACAAGACCAAAGATGATTTCTTCTGTTCATTTGAATAATGAATGTTCAGGTGAAATGGGACAATGTGGCAGTGATGTTCTCATCAACAAAGAAAGAGGGAGCAAGGTTGATGCCTCTTCGTATAGAAGCAATCAATCTTTGGAACTGGTATATTTATCACTAGATCATCCTCTTGGCAATGCAGCTTCTTTCCCTCTGCTACAGAGGATTGTCCTAAGGTTATTTGTGGTGGAAGGGTACAGAAGAGGCAGTTGATTGATCCACATTGTCCCCTATGTCCTTGGTTTGGAGCATAAAGAGAATAGGAGCACAGGTGGGCACCAACAGACATTACTTGCAGGAATCTTCTGGAGTCAGACATGTGGAATGCATGTGATCCTGCAGTGGAATCCAGAAAGGGAACACACATCTCAAAGAACTCCAATTACTGTAAAGTAAATAACCTTTCTTTCTGTGCCTGGTACATCTCCAGGAGGTAATATTACTGATCTTCAATGGAACAGCAATCCATGTTGCCTAGGTGGAATAAAAAACTATACCTGGGTGACAATTCCATATATTTCAGTTATTCAGACTTTTAATACACATGTTTAGAACAACACATTTCTTAATGTTAGAAATTCAGTCCCATTGATGTCGAGCTGACAAAGCCATAGCCCCATGATACTTCATAGATTAATTTTCAGGGAATATACTAACAGTTGAAAGTTTATTTTTTAAACTGTATCATTTTATAATAGTACACTGATGAATTGAAAAAGTTATCTGCATTTGGTGTGCTAATTACACACTGTTGTCTACAGCTGAATTAATTTTCACTGTTCAACAGATAATGTATGACTTTTCATGTTGTAATTCTAGTAATTGAAACTAAGCTATTGCATAGTAATTTTTCAGGAATCAAAACTTGGGGGAGGACATATCTTTGTCCTCCATAAAATATTTAAAAATTTTTTTGAACATCTCTTGAGTAATCAGGAGAAGGAGAACATTGAGGTTTGGCAGAGAGATGGAGTTTGCGTAAGGGGTTTTTCAGTGACATGTTGAATATTTGTTTTGATTTTATCACTTTATATTTTCACACTGAATTATTTTTTTGTTTGTTTGTTTGCTTAACTACCATTAAAGTCCTTATTATTTCAGAACCACTTACTTTAGGTCCTGATTCAGCAAGGTACTTAAACATGTGCAGAAGTTTGTTTGCAAGCAGTCCCGTTAAAGATAATGGGAATGCTCATGTGCTTAAATTAGACACATGCTTCTCAAGTGGGCCTTTAAAAGGTTTCAGGGTTGGATCTAACCCTAAATTTTACAAAAAGCCATTCAAGATATATTCAGTTGAATCCTAGTGAGTTCCTAGAGACATGGAGGGGAGGGGGAAAGCTGTTCCTTTTTTTACAGACTAGTAAGAATTTTATGGCTGCCAGGGAACTTATTGATTTTTTTTTTTAATACATCCAGTCATTTTTGTGTGTAACTTCCAACAGTCTGTATTATGTGTAAAAATGCCCAGTTTAAAAAAAATTTTTTTTTACAGGATGAGTGTTACCAAGTAAGACAAATATTTGCTCAGAAACTCCACAAAGGACTTTCCAGATTACGGCTCCCTCTGGAATATATGGCCATTTGTGCGCTGTGTGCAAAAGACCCAGTAAAGGAAAGAAGAGCACATGCTAGGCAGTGCCTTGTGAAAAACATAAACGTGAGAAGAGAATATCTGAAGCAGCATGCAGCAGTGAGCGGTAAGAAAAAAAATAAAAGAAATTGTCAGCAAAGGGCTATGGCTGTGCATAATTGTTGTGTGAAATAGGAGTTCTTGCCAATGTTCCCTCTAAGGTTTGGCGGCTTGTGTGCAAAATTTTCAAGCCGTGTGCAAAACTTTTTCTGAATAAAATTTTTGTGTAAACTCACACGACAGAAATTATAGGCATTAATTGAAGTTAAAGTAATTGTAAATAGAATTAATTAATTGTGTTTAATTGAATTTGAATGAATTTTGAATTGAAATTTAATTTTTAGAAAGGTTTTTATTTAAAATTAATTTTTTAAAAGTTTTTTTTAAAAAAGAAGGAAGGAAGGGAGAGAGAAAAAGGAAGGAAGAGAAAAAGAGGAGGAAAGAAGGAAGAGAAAGAAGAAAGGAAGGAAAAGAGAAAGAAAGAAAGAAAAAAGAAGGAAAGAAAAAGGAAGACAAAAGGAAAAAAGAGAAAGGAAGAGAAAGGAAGAAAGAAAAAAGAAGGAAGGCAAAGAAGGAAAGAAAAAGGAAAGCAAAGGAGAGAAAGAAGAAAAGAAAAAGGAAAGGAAAACGGGAGAGAGAGGGAAGGAAGGGAGAGAGGGAAGGAAGGAAGAGAAAGGGAGAGAGAGGGAAGGAAGGAAGAGAAAGGGAGAGAAAGAGAGAAAGAAGGAAAGAAAGAAAGAAAAAAGAGAAGGAAGAGCAAGGAAGGAAGGAAGCAAAGAAAGAGAAAGAAGGAAAGAAGAGGAAACAGGAAGAGGAAGGAAGGAAGAGGAAAGAAAGAAAGAAAAAAGGAAGAGAAAGAAGGAAGAGGAAGGAAAGAAGAGAAAGGAAGACAAATAAGGAAAAAAGAGAAAGAAGGAAGAGAAAGAGAGGAAGAAAGAAAAAAGAAGGCAGGCAAAGAAGAGAAAGAAGGAAAGAAAAAGGAAGGGAGAAAGAAAAAAGAGAGAAGGAAGGAAGAGAAAGGGAGAGAAAGAAGGAAGGAAGAGAAAGAAGGAAGAAAAAGAAAAGAAAGGGGAAGGAAAGAAGAGAAGGAAGAGAAAGGAAGAAAGCAAAGAAAGGAGGAAAGAAGAGGAAACAGGAAGAGGAAGGAAGGAAGAGGAAAGAAAGAAAGAGGAAGGAAAGAAGGAAAAAAAAAGGAAAGAAAAAGGAAGACAAATAAGGAAAAGAGAAAGAAGGAAGAGAAAGGGAGGGAGGAAGAAAGAAAAAAGAAGGCAGGCAAAGAAAGAAAGAAAGAAGCCAAGGCCGCTGGCGGGGGAGGACCCTACCACGGCCCTGGGAAGCCGCCGGTGGGGCGGAGCAGACCCCAGCCCCGGAGGCTGATCCCGGCCCCGTGCTGTGACGCCGAGGCCATGGATTAGTCTGTCCCCGGCCCTGGGCCGGGAAGTCGAGGCGGTCGGCAGGTGGGAGCCCGGGAGCCCGCCGTGGCCGCAGCCACCCCGCTGCCCCGGCCGCGTGGGGCAGGCACGCAGGCAGGCATGCGCTCCTGACCCTAGTCTGAGCCTGCCTGTCCCACCCTGGGAGCGGGGAGGGCCAGCCCAGAGGCTGGGCGCAGGCCGGGTGTGCCGCGGCAGAGCCGCTGCCCCGGGGGTTGGAGGGAGCAGCGGGGGCTGCCGGGCTGCGTAGGGGTCCCTCACTGCTGCGCGGGGGGTGCGACGGCCGCTGCGCAGCCCCGCACCCGCGTAGCTTAGAGGGAGCAGTGGTTCTTGCACCAGAAAAACTTACTCAATTAGTGGATTACATACTGTTCTTGAACAAGTTGTTAGCATTTTAAGTCCTTTAAGGATCACTTTGCTAAAATATCAGCACGTCACACTCCAGTGTAGTCAAGCTCTGTCTTTTCACATCCTGTGGTATTGAAATTCCGTAAGAGCATTCTTCATACTTGTCCTCCAGTTAGAGACAAACTCCCATGTGGGAACGTAGTGTCATCCTTTTAAAGCTTTTATGGAGCTTGTCTTTGAGCTGCTGTTGAGGTTCTCAACATGCTCTCTTACCATCAAGATGTCTTTCTCATGCCCATTACATAGGCATGGAGAATCAGTGACCTGCAAGCCAATGCAGCTGGGATATCTTAAAAACCTTTCCACGGGGGCAAGGTGGTGATAAGATAAAATCCCAAGTTCATCCTGAAAATGTCTAGGAATTTTACCTGAAACAGTGCATCACCTTACCAGTCTCTTTCCAGAATCCTGGGAGAGAAGAAACTGCATAGATTGGCTGTCTTGAGTCTTGCTGTATTACCTTACCTTTAACAAGACCATGCCTTTCAGGTTCTCTCTCTGCCTCTTTGTAGCCCTATCAGAAAAAGCTAATTCATCTCAGGAGGAGGTCACACAGTATATTTCCACCTGCTATCACTTGGGCTGCCAAGCTTTTCCTCCTGAACATTAAAGCACATTCCACCACAGCACAGGTGGTATTATTCACCTCCTCAGATATATGCCGCACGCTGAGATCTGCAAGGTAGCTACAAGAAGTAACCCACTTACTTTTGTTAAATAGTATGCCCTTGACATGGCAGCCAGGTTAGACACCTGTTCAGAAGAGCAGTAAGCAATCAGTGTTTGATACATCTGGAACTCCTCATTCCCACCAACCAGAGAGGTTATTGCTTGCCAATCACTATACTGGAATCTTCACCAAGACGTACTTCAACAAGAAGGAATGGTTAATTACCTTACAGTAACTGGTTCGTCAAGATATACTTACCGTGGATCCTACAACTTGCCCTTGTGTCCCTGCTTTTCGGAGTCTTTGGTAAACCTGAGTTTTCAACTCCGAAGGAATGTAAGAGTCAGAGCTGCCCTAACTTTATGCCCTCATACAGGAGAACAAGTGAGGCACAAAGCACATGCAGGGCCCTGATGGACACCATTTTCAAAAAAAAAAAATGTGAGAAGCACATGCACTTATGATGTGGGATGCATATAGACTATACTATCTTGAAGAACCACAGTTACTATAGGGTAGATAACTTCATGTCCACCAAACTAGCACAAGCCAGTATATTAATGCCACTTGTCTTTATGTAATGCTGTTTGATTTTTTTATATGCATGAAAAAACCCCACCTGAACAAATATATAGATTTCTAACACAACTGTCTATTTTTTTATTATATTCTGTACTTTCAGAAAAATTATTGTCACTTCTACCAGAATATGTTGTTCCATATACTATCCACCTTCTGGCACATGACCCAGATTATGTGAAAGTCCAGGATATTGAACAGCTTAAGGACATTAAAGAGTAAGACTATTTCCTTTGATATTCTAAATCTAACTTGTCCTTTCAGAGATAATTCATGATAGCTTTTTAAGTTATAGATAAGGTTAAGATTTTATCATAGTTACTTTTAGTAAAAGTCATGGGCAGGTCACAGGAGATGCACACAAATTCATAGATGCCATGATCTGACTGTGACTTTTACTAAAAATAACAGGGTACCAGCTGCGAGCTACCCTGAAGGAGGCGGGCACAGTGGCTGGGAGCTGGAGGGGTCCAGGCTGTGGCTTGGGGTTGCAGATCTCCCTGCCATGACTGGGAGCTCCAGGGACCCATGCTGTCAGCTACCATGAGCAGTTGGGAGCTCAGAGCTGCCAGAGGCTGGCAACTGGGGGGAGTCTAGGGTAGAGTCCCCCACTGTGGCTTGGGGTTGCAGGGTTCCTCCCCACAACTGGGAGCTCCAGGGACCCCCACTATCAGCTGCCATGGGTGGTGGGGACCCCAGGGCTCAGAGCCACCACAGGTAGCAAAGGTACCCTCGGGTGCTGCCCTTGGCTTGGTGCTGTGGGACCCCTGGTGGCATGGGGTTGAGGGGGTCCCCCCACTGCCCTTCATAACAAGGGCAGCAGGGTTCCTCCACCACCTACAGTGGCTGATGGCTGCAGGGTCCCCCACCACTACCACCTGCAGCATCTGGGAGCTGCGTGGTCCCCATGTGGCACCTGAGAGTTCCAGGGACCCCACCAGTCAGCTGCTGGGGGTGTTGGGGACTCTGGAGCTCAGAGCCACTACTGACAGAAGAGGGACTCCAGAGCACCAACATCCCCCCTGCTGCCCACAACTTGGAGCTGCGGGGCCTCTGTCTGCACCAGATTGGGTCTTTGAGTTCTGGCATTCCCTGGGATGATTCAGGGCTGTGGAGTCCTCCCACTGCCTGCCCCAGCTCCAAGCCATGGGTCCCTGATGCTCACCCCATCTGACAGCAACTGGGCGGGGTCACTGCTGCTGCCGGAAACTCAGAGCTGGGGATCCCTGCAGCCACTGAGCTGTCACCCCCTGAGAACTCCATCACCCCCAGAAGCTGACAGCTTCTGCCCTCAGTTCGTCAAGTGGAATCTGAAATGGATAATTTCATGGAGTCTCTGGAAGTCAAGGAATCCATTATTTCTGTCTTATCCCTAACCATGATAAATGGTCCAGTACATAATTATGAATATTACTAAATATTCCCAGCTCATGTTTGCTGTTTAACTCAGTCATGTCAGTTATTTGGGGACCACTCAATATCAGTAATGCGTTTTTTCTGTTCTTGCCTTTTCCTCATTCCTTCCCAGTATCTTTAGCAAACCTGAAGATAAATTCATTCCCGAAAGTTAAACTGATCAGTGGATAAATTTATGTTAAAGTAAACTGTATTTTTAAAACAAGGTATTTTCTAGGTTTCTCCAAGAAGTTTTTCTTCTTATACTTAATGAGGAAAACCATTTTTCCCCTTAGGTGTCTGTGGTTCATACTGGAAATACTGATGGCTAAAAATGAAAATAATAGCCATGCGTTTATCAGAAAAATGGTGGAAAACATTAAGCAGACAAAAGATGCTCAAGGACCAGATGATCCAAAAATGAATGAAGTATGTAGTACCTCTAGTGGAGTTGCGTATTTATTCCAATATCATGAAACTGAGACATTTTTACATTGCTGTTTTAAAATATGTATATTTCTCAATAGAAGTTTCTATAGATGGCAATAGATGTTCTGTACATTAGACTCAAAGCTGTGGACTTTACGTTAGCTGTCCTGTTGCTTTCCTTGGCTTCAGTAGATAGCTACATTCTTCAGAATTTAATTGGAATTGTCAGAAGCCCTTCATTTTTCTTTTAAAACTTAGCTTCAGTAAACCACCCTCTTTATTTATAAAATATCTTTACTAGTATTTAGGTTGAAGTTCTGGGAAGTTAGGGTTAAGTTCTATAATAGATGATGATGCTTTTCTACTTTGCAACAATGTTCAAAAATTTTAGTGTAGTACGAGTAAACAGTTCTTTGAATATTGGGGAAAAAATACACACACCAACTTCCTCTAACTTCTCTAAACACAGATGTTTGTATCACTTTGTGTTGTTACGTGAACCATGTGGCATATTCAGATTTTGAAAAATGTAAGCTTATTTTTTCCCCCCCTAAATAAGTGTTTAGCCCTCATGGTAATGCAAAAAAAGTCGCACAATACCACATCTTACAAATTAACTGAATGTAAACCAATGTGGTGTCTTACTTTTATAGCAGGTAGCCTGAAATAGTGACTTAAGAGTTGCAGACTCTCAGTCACCCCATCATCTCATTTGGGTGTATTAAATCTCTTGCCTAATAATATTTTAAATATTAGTAACTAACTATAAAATTCTAATAATTTTAATGCTAAATCGAGGATTGGTGTGGGAATGAATCCCAAGCAGCCTCTGTGGATCAATAAATAAAAAATGCAGTACGAAGTTTAGGTGCTATGTAAAGTCAACACCTCCCGTTGTTTTTGTAAATATTTCCTGCTGGCAGTGGGGGATGTGTTCTGGATTGAGAGATGTACAGTCCTAAATATGTCCCACACACTCAACACACCATAACTGGAAATGGAATTTAGTCCCTATGAGTTTGGCACCTTTTCTACAATGCAAAATCTTTAATATTCCTGTTTATGAAGCGTAGACGTGTGCGCGAGTTAAGTCATGTGTGTCAGTGTGATTCTGTTGTTAAGGTTTGTTGTTACAGTGTGAGTTGCAGGAACTTTGTTATGCATGTTCCTTTCTATCTTTTTGAATTTGATAAGAGGGTTCTTTTGGTGCAGAGGAGTCTATCTCAGAGTAGTTAATGTGATGTGTAGAAGTAAAGTATATAAAAGAAAATTCACTTAACTGGACATTTCTTTACTTTAAAGGTATTTTGTGCGGGGCCGAGATTGTACTTAGCAATTCCTACAATAATGATACACAGTCTTAACACAAAACCTTAACATCAGCATCACACTGACGCACGTGACTTAACTGGTGCACACATCTACACTGCATAAACAGGAATATTCAATATTTTGCATTGTAGAAAGGGTGCCGAACTCATAGGGACTAAATTCCATTTCCAGTTATGGTTCATGGGGTTTGTGGGACATATTTAGGACTGTACATCTCCCCTCAATCCAGAACACATCCCTCACTGCCAGTAAAAAATGATGGTGATACTACTACTACTTCTGTCTGTGGGAATATATGTATATATTACATACATCTCCAAGATCATTTATTATTAGCATTACAGTAGCACTAAAGTTGCTGTAGACATATTATAGGTTGAATTTCAAAGGGGTAGCCGTGTTAGTCTATTGTAGAAAGACAACAGAGTCCTGTGGCACTTTTAAAGACTAACAGGTTTATTTATCGCATGAGCTTTCGTGGGAGAAAATCCGTGGGATTTTAAATAAATCTGTTAGTCTTTAAAAGTGCCACAGGACTCTGTTAACAGTCTATTATAGGTTGAGTTAGTGAGTACAGTTAAGGTTGCATAACACTTCCAATTAAAAGTCCATGTTTTAGTTGCTTATATATTTCCCATGCTTGATATGTGCCTCTGGCTGAAAGCTTTTTAACTTTCCAGCAGAAATAGTTCAACCCTTTCTGAGAACAAGGTTAGTAATTTTTTCCCCCAGTCACTTCTCTAAAGAGCTTTTGGCCTCTCTGCTCTGAAATAGAAATTTGGAATTTGGCTGAGATACACTCTGGAGTCATTCTGTAAATTTCCCATCTTCAAAGTGTCTGACGAAGTGGGATTTTCTCCCATGAAAGTTCATGCGATAAATAAATCTGTTAGTCCTGTGGCACTTTTAAAGACTCTGTTTGTTGTTCTGGAGTCAGAGACATACTTCTTCTGTCCGTATGAAAAATCCAGCGAGGTACAACAGTGCTTGGGTATATCAACAGAGTGCTGTAAGTGGATGGTTTACACAAGATAGACTAGACACACTGAATGTTTTCAGACATTACACTTAACTATACTATTTTAATCGTGAAATATACAGTTTTCTAATGTGGAAAGACCATAGTAACCGGATTTGTTAGACCAGAGAGTTTGAGCACTCAGGTAGCAAAGAAACACTTTGGACTTCAAATAGTTTCCAATGTCTCTAAAAGTGGCACATCAGAAATGAAAGTTTCAAATGAACTTATACTTGTTACTGTTAAAATTAAGGGTGATGCCACATCTGTTTAAAAATAACTCATTTTAATTTTGTAACAGAAACTCTACACTGTTTGTGATGTAGCAATGAATATCATTATGTCAAAGAGCACAACATACAGTTTGGAATCCCCTAAGGACCCGGTGCTTCCAGCTCGATATTTCACTCAACCTGACAAGGTATAATTTGGGGATTTTGGTTGGTTTCTTGTCTCTCTCTCACCCCTTCCTTTTCCCCCCCTCCCCCCGCCCCCATCAAAGATTTAAATTGACAGCTTGCTTTCATCTGAGTTTTATTAAAATAGAGCTCTTGTAATTTACATATTCTTTTTTTTACTTATGAGCCCATGATATCTCAAATCAATACCTGTGTGATATCTTAAATGTTCAAATTTAGCATTTCAAAAACCGGTTTAAAAAAATTCAGGTTTTTTTTAATTGCCAGTACCACCCCATAAACATACTATCGTAATCTATTTATTGAGTAACCTTTCTTTTCCTTTTTTGTTCTGTTGCTTGCAGAATTTCAGTAACACCAAAAATTATCTCCCTCCGGAAATGAAATCTTTTTTCACTCCTGGAAAGGTGTGTATTTTATTATTATTACCTATCTGGTTTTTTTCAACTAAAATCTCCTAGTAGAGTATAGAGAAACTGAAAAAGGCATGGTCTCTGCCCCAAAGGAGTTAAACTCTTTAAAAACCAAAACGAAACCCCACAAAACACAGAGATAGAGACTAGGAAGAAGTGAGAACACAAAGCAGGAAAGGTAGCTGGCTGTAGATAGTACAAAGTTAGCATACTTTGTGTAAAATGCTTTTTTTAAACAAGTTCTTTTAAAAAAATTATAGTAGACTAACACCAGAAGTAATGGCAACAATATTAAGACAACGTACAGGGGGACCTCAAGAAGTGATAAAGAGATTCTATGATTTCTGTATTTGGTACTGGTGCAATTGGAATACTGAATCCATTTCTGGTCTCCAGCAGGAGGAGGATGATAAATTGGAGAGAGTTCAGAGAATAACTAAAGGATTAGAAAACATGCCTTATAGTGATGGATTTGAAGAGCTCAGTCTAGTTTAACAAAGAGAAGGTTAAAAGATGATTTGATCACAGTTTGAAAAGCCCATTATTAAATTTTTGTTCCAGTGTAGGTATTTCTAATCTGACAGACAAGATATAACAGGATACAGGGGCAGAAAGTTGAAGCTAGTTAAATACACACTGGAAAAAGGTGCAAATCTTTCAGTGATGGTAATTAGCCATTGGAATAATTTACCAACAGTTGTAGTATATTCTCCATCACTGGAATTTTTAAATCAAAATGAAATATTTTTCTAAAAGATATGCATTGTCACGTCCAAACAGGACTTAATTCAGGGATGTTTTATGGCTGATTTATTTAGGAGGTCAGAATAGATGATCACTGTGATCCCTTCTGAACTTATACAGTGGTCAGGAATGGTCTAGCTGTACTTGGTCCTGCATCAGTGCAGGAAGCTGATCTAGATGACCTCTCAAGGTCCCTTCCAACCCTACATTTCTGTGGTTCTATAATTTAGGAATCTATAGTCCAGTTTTGGATTGAAGCCCAGCACAGTCCCAGGAAGGCACCTTGCTGTTAGGGGTGCCTTTGTGTATCTGCCTGAGTTTCCCAAGCAGTGCTAAATCTTGCACAATGAAGTCAAGATATTGACTGATGTGTAAACTAGCAAGTAACCAACCAGTTAAATTTCTGACAAGGGAGTCCAGTCTCTCATACCACTCATTACAATAGATAAAACTGTTGCGTGCAAATTAAGTGCCGATGAAGTGTAATGTTTGGTTGTGTTATCTCTAATATAAATACCCAGTAAAGAATGATCAGAGCTGTTGATATGGCCCTGCCTATAATCAAATGTTAATGTAACAATTTTAAATCATTTAGCTTAATTATAACCTAGTACCTTCAAAAGTAGCCTGTATTGAATTGTGAGGAGGATATCCTGTGTTCTTCATACGCACCATAATGAATCCCTCTGTAAGTGTAAAACTCAGTTCAGCCTTAACTTTGGAGACACGAGAACCTCCCATAAGATACACGTTTGTCAACAGAATCACTGACAACTAACTGCATTTGGTAAAGCTTGCATGTCATGCAGCTTTATCATTCAGTATATTCAACTAGAGTCAGGAAGTAGTTTCATCCTGTGATGAAAAATCACTAGTGGATTATACTGTCATTCATAAGAAAGTGAGAATTGTGTTTGATCTCTAGCAAGTTTTCAAATTTCTCTCTCTAGTTAGATACGGAGATGTGTGACTTGATACACAGAATAACTTACCAGCTGAAACTTAAATTAAAGATGGTGGGAGCTGAAGGTACTCTGCACCTCTGAAAATCAGACCACTCTTTATTTAGGTGATAACCTAAGGTCGACACATATTTGGAAATTTTTACTTCCAGGGTGAAATCCTAATTTCACTGAAGTCAGTAATAAAAGTCCCATTGACTTTAAAGGAGTCAGGACTTCACCCCAAATGTTTTGCTTCTGAATCTATTTTTTCCTCATGGAAATTATGATCTCTGCTACCTTCCATCTGGCTTGAATTGTAACTTTTATGTCTTTTTATTTATGGTTTTAAGTTTATAAATAACTCGTGACTAATTTAAAAAAAAAAAAGACACTGGTGATTGTAGAATGTGTGCAGGTTGCATGCAAATATTTTGAGCTTAGTACAGACTAGGTATGTTACATACTAAATATGTAGGTTAAAATAAAGGAACTATATTTTTGGTTTCAGCCCAAAGCAGCCAATGTTCTTGGAGCCGTTAATAAGCCTCTTTCAGCAGCAGGCAAGCAGTCTCAATCAAAATCTTCACGAATGGAAACTGTAAGCAATGCCAGCAGCAGTTCAAATCCAAGCTCCCCAGGAAGGATCAAAGGGAGGTTGGTATACAGCAGTGAAGCTTTGATGCTCAAGTATTTTTATTTAACTGCAAAGGTTTCTATAAAATGGGTTAACAATACTAGATTGAATTCTGTTCTCTTACCTTGGTGTACATCCAGAGTAACCTGCACGTTAGTGTAACTGGAACAAGAATTTGGCACAGTACCACAATGAAAATAGATAAGTTTAAAAAAAAAAAAAAAAATTAAAAAAAAAAAAAAGGCAGCCCAAGTACGTTACATGAAAGCAAGACAAAGTTAAATTATCAAGTATAATGAAAAATGAAAAGCACACATTCAGTTATAGATCTGTGGGTTTATGTCAAGCTTGTGTCGTTAACAGTAATTCCAGCTATGTCATCATCATTTCCCACTGTGGCTGACGGTGTAAGAAAGAGTGCTCTCAAGACCAAGGGTTAGATAGTCTATCCTTTGGTGGTGGATTATGTTGCCTCTGGACAGCTGACATTATATCAGCTTTTTCTTTGTAACGCTAGTTTTAATGTGACCAATTAACTTGTGAGCAGTTGATGAAGGTAATTGATTACATATGTTGGACAGACCATGTTGAAGAACAGTAATTAAGAACCAAAGGGGTAGCCGTGTTAGTCTATTGTAGAAAGACAAAGACAAAATCTGTTAGTCTTTAAAAGTGCCACAAGACTCTGTAGTAATTAAGAAGTAAAACAAATAGTGTATGGAAATAGATTTTCACTGAAGACAGATTGGAAGCCAGTTTCTTCCCTGCTCCACTGAGTAATCTCAATCTGTTGTGTTAGTATGGCCAGATTCAGGTTGTTCAACAATCATTTCATTGGTGAGCTGTGCAACAAAATTTATAGCCTGGGCTGTACCACTTTGTCTGTGAGCTCTTCAGCTCTTATAAGTTAAACAAGACCAAGCTCGGTCAGTACTTGAATGGAGACCTCCAAGAGGGGAAAAAAATACTACAGGAACTGATGTTAATGACTCAACAGGTATAACTCCTCTTTGTGATTAGTACTGAACCAGTCTACCAGCATGTCAAGAGCATTGCAGCACTGCATGGATATAGTCTTTGAGATGAGATATAAAATCGAGCTCCCGACCACTCATGTCCAGTAAACATCCATCTCCTTGGCACGGTTTTTGTAAGAATAGGAACAACTGCACCAGTTTCCAGACCATATTTCACCTACCTTAATTGCTCTAATGGATAACGTAGTCTTCACTTTTTGTCCCTAAACAATTGTGCAATATTTTCAATATTAAAATGACTGCCTCATTCCAACCTCAAAGTATATGAAACAAAATGGTCTTCATATACTATAATAAGTCTCCTGGTCCCTTTCTGATGCGCTATTCATTAGGTTGGTCATTGTACACATTGTGACCTATATGAATGGTCATCCCTAATCCAGAGAGTCAATCTCTCTCTCTCACACATGCAGTGTTTTAAAAAAAAAAAAAAAAAAAAAAAAAAAGCGCACACTCGTGTATTTATATACATAGTATATCACTTGTATTTTTTCACAAATCACTATGTAAGAGAAGTTTGGTTTTTTACTTAAAGAAAGAGATAGAGAATCCTAACCTGTGACTTAGCCCAGTCTGTCCAAGTAGTTGATACGGTATGTAAATAATTGCCAACCAGGGAACAATCTTAAAACAGAATTACTTTATAATCTATATGAAACTATTTAAAAGTTACAGGGGGTAGCCATGTTAGTCTGTGTACAGCAAAAACAATGAGAGTTCTGTGGCACCTTAAAGACTAACAAATTTATTTGGGCATAAGCTTTCATGGGATCCTAGCCAAAGAAATGTGTTAGTCTTTAAGGTGCCACAGGACTCTCGTTGTTTTTATTTAAAAGTTACTGTCAGGTAACAAGAATCCAAACGGCCTTCGGTAATTGAAAAAATACTATCTCTAGGTGTCTCTCTTTTACTTTACACAATTATATGTTACATCTTATTTTACTGTTGAATTTTAACAAGTTTATTATGTTTATCTACTGTGAAGCTGAATGAATTTTCTATTTCATCATTTAGATGGTGCAGCATTAAAAATCTTAAATCTTGCAATTATTTTTAAATATTGTGTTACTTTAATCACTGTGCATCAATACACCCAGTTTGCTATCGACATCTTTGTTTTGGTTAGGAGCAACAAAATTATGCTATGATGTGCCATATTGCCAGGTGACAGGCCCTACAACCAAAATTGGATGCCTTTACCAAACATTTTCTTTCTTAGGGCTCAGTTGTCTTGTTGATTAATGTATTATTCAGCTACTAAGATAAATTCTTAGTCCAGAATTTGTGGTTTTAGAGGAATTTAACTCTGAGGAAAACTTAAAGAAAAATGTGAACAGTTGTATTAAAAACTATTTTGCCAGTAACTTTCTAAATTATATTTAGTCACAGTATGTTTGTTTTGAATTATTGTCTTTCTCCTTCACAGCTAGATAGTTGAATGTTCTAAATTTTGACTAAAAAAAAATAAAAATAAACTATTGAAGTTTGACTGAAAAAATGGAATTTTTTCAACTACATTTTTTTAAATAAATCCTCGTTTTTTAGCAGCTTTTTGCAGTCCAATTCTATTTAGCTCTGTAGTGAAGTAATGCATTTATTTGACATCAGCCTGATTGGGATGTCTCAAACTGAGCATTATGTCTTCCGTGCTGAATCAGAGAGAGAATGGCCTGGGCAACACTCTTATTTAAACAAATTTCTTCAGTAATTACAGAAATGCTGAAGAAAAGCCATGAAAAATATGTCTTATACGTCACCCATTATGATATTACCAGTGACAGATGATCTGAAAAAATAATTAAAAGTATGCTCAATTTGCTCATTTGTTTTTAGATTGCTTATGCAGACAAAGCCATTACCAATTTTACAGCTTAGGTGCATACAATAGAATAAAAATAATTCCTGCATTCCTGATATTATGTCATGATAAATGTCTGTGTTGATAGGCTTGACAGTACTGAGATGGACCACAGTGAAAATGAAGATTTCACAATGGCTTCACCTTTACCAGGGAAGAAAACTGACAAGAGGGATGACTCTGATCTTGTAAGGGTGAGCTGCTTGGTTATGTTGCAGTTGGTTCAATTAAATTTTACTTAATTGACTCAATATTGAACAACTAAGCTTATGCAGTCTTTATAAGCATCACCTGGGGTAATTTTGTAAACTTCAACTTTTACATGGAGTTTAGCGGATGTTCATTATGGTTACGGTGTGAAATCACAGAATCATAACTGGAAAGGACCATGAGACGCCATCGAGTCCAGTCCCCTGCACTCATGGCAGGACCAAGTACCCTCTTAAACCATACCTGACAGGTGCTTGTCTAACCTGCTCTTAAAAATTTCCAATGATGGAGATTCCACAGCCTGCGTAGGCAACTTATTCCAGTGGTTAATCACCTGATGGTTAGGAATTTTTTTCCTAATGTCCAACCTACACCTCCCGTGCTGTAATTTAAGTCCATCATCGGCAGTTATGGAGAATAATTTTTCTCCCTCCTCCTCATGACAACCTTTTAAGTACTTGAAAACTGTTACCATGTCCCCTCTGTCTCTTCTTTTCCAGACTAAACAAACCCGAAATAAGACTGTTTAAAAAGGCACCCTTTTAGTCACTGTATATATTTTTTGTGCGTGAGGGTTGTCTTTACTTAATGTTACTAACCAGATAATAATGGCAAGCAATAAGATTTGTGGCTCACCAGCAAAAGTTATTGCAAGGAGATTGGGCAGGTATGTGAATTGCAGATTTGCTCAGGTCTCCCAGGTTCTTGCTTTAATTTGTGCTTGAAGATGGCCCTAGTTGTTAGCACTGCACAACAAATCCAGCTGTGGAAGAGTAAGCTTGATTCGTAGTGAATTAAGGAGAACTCCTACAGGGTTGGCCATATGTTTGACTTGGTTATGGCGATTTATTTGGCTATCAGAGCTGTTGGGTCACACTGCTGAGAATTTTGAAAGTCCATCCCTTGTCTGACTTTAAAAAAAAGGGGGGGGGGGGCGATGGAGGGGGCAGGTAGGTGTTATTTTCATATGCATGCTGCTTTATTGTCTTACATTTTAGTTATCTCTTCACTGGTGGTGAGGCAAATCAGACTTCCCTTTCTAGCAAACAGTCAGCTTCTATCAACTGACAGAGTACTCTCCATTACCTGCTATGTCCCTGGTGCCCAAAAGACACCATGGTTTAAACACAAAATTTAGGAAATTAAAACAGCTCAGCCTTGAGAATGGAGAAGTATTGGCTGAAGAGCCCACTGGAGTGTGAGCATCTTTTGTACAGATACCTTTTCTATACAGCAGTACAAGTTTTGACTGAAGCCAAGAAATATTATTTGGCCTCAACCCTCCAGCGCAAGAAGCAGTCTGTCTGAACATTTTTCAGGTCACATGAAATCTGATTACTCTACATTGTCTTGATCTCTTTGTTGTTCTTCTAATTGATCTCTGATTTTCAGCTTTTTCTGCAGATGAGAGAACTGAATTTCAGGCTCCTCTTCCAGATCATTTTGAGTGAAAGCTGGGCACTTCTTATTAACTACCATCCATTAGTTGCATTTGGTTGGATCTCTGAGAATGCCTGTTGCTATTTAAGTTGATTATAGCAAAATTAGATAGCTGTGGTTTTTACTGACAAACATTCTCAGAATTTTACTTTAGGAGGAGAGAGTGCCAGCTAAAACATTTAGATCTGCTGTCTCCTCAAGTAACTTTCTCTCGATGCTAGGGATGCTTTACAACTACAACCAAGTTACTATAAAAGTGAGGGAGAAAGTAGTGGCTATTAAATTCCACATGCAACTGAACATCAACATACTGCGTAGGTAACAGTTTGCATTCTGCTCTAACATTGGTATGGAGACTGCTCATATCCAAGGGCAAGTCTATACTTTGCCGCCGTCAGCGTGGTCTTCAGTTTTCGATTGAGGCAAGCATGTAGACACACTCAATCAATAACTGAACCGGAGCTGGAACACCAGCTCCATAATCGCACTTACACTACGCCGACCAGATGCCATTTCTGGTCAGCTTAGTGTAGTGTGTAGGGAGGATTCAAGAAGTCGGCAGGAGGTACAGAGGATATTTTACGTACCTTGCATATCTCCTGTGAACTGCCACCGAAAATGGCGGTAAGTGTAGACTAGGGCCCAGTCAGGATCTTCTGATTTTTTTGATCTAAGTCAGTTGACCTTTTTGGTCATGCTTGACCTCTCACCAGCTTCCAGTATTAATCGTGGCTTGTTGCTTTGGAAACTGAGACAGCTTCATTTCTGTGATTCCAATTATTTCTAAAAGACGGAGTTCAATGATTGATGACAAACATATGCCATCTCCAAGAGATTGGTTATGTGTTTGTCAAGAATAAAGGCTTTTTTGCTTATGTTATTCAGAGTAGAAATGAAACCTCTCTGTGAAATCACTGCCAAATATAGGATACCATAGAATAGTGTTGTCATTCAGTTGATGTCCAACAACTGTAACGTACATGTTCTACAGGAGGAATAGCACTATTATTTTCTGGGAGATAACATTTGAGAGAGCTTTTGGGGATGGATGATCAGTCATTTACCAATCTGTGAGGAAAATTAGCCTATTCCTACCAAGTCCTGTAGGTGACACAAATTCTTGTGGTCAGTGGTATCAGAGACTTCTTATAGATCTGAAAATGGACACTTTATTTCATATTTGAATTTAAGCATGTGTTTGTAGAGATCACAAACGGTAAAAATGGAACCTCATGATTTATTTGCATTCACTTTTCTGACTTTAACCAAACTTTAAAGAGATCTTACTTTCATATAGCACGGAAAATTAATGCAGGAAAAAAATCATTGCCATTTGTGATGATCTCTAATACCACATTTTTTTCTTTTGTTTATAAAACAGTTCAAATATTTCAGTAAAATTTTCACATTCTGTTCTTTAAATTTCCACCATAGAGCATTCTCCACGTCAGTTTGCTTTTTAATATCTGACAGTTTGTCAATAATTGTACTAAAATATAAACCTAAATTGGACTCACAAAATAAATATAACAATGTCCCCTTTACTGTAATTTGCTTATCTGAGAGCAGTGCACCCATAAAATGTTCTCTTCTGTTCCAGTGCCCCATGCTCCCCTCTGCTACTTTTAACTCACTTGCATCTGCTGCTGTTTTTCTGCTGGGGTAGCCTTTACCAGGTTGCTTGGGTTGTAGAACCATTCTGTTAGGTAAATAGTCTGAGGCACTGTTAGGTACATAGTCTGAGGCACTATTGACCATTTTATGTTATGGTATCTTGTGAATCATCAGGAAAATAAACTAGTGTGCCCTGCTACTGAAAAAAATGGGGAATCTCCATTTTGAGATGAGTTTGGTGGTTTTTAAACCTTGTGATTCCCAAGATAATGAACCTTGAGGTTGTATCATTCTGATAATCATTTTGCCTTTCCCATCTGCCTTGAATTCTGATGCACTTTTAATCTTTTTCTCATGTTGTCACAGCTGGAACTGATGCCATATACCATCTGAATAGACATAAATAGACTTTTTAAAGGTGCCATAAATTATTGATTTCTTACTACTAAAGCTTGAGAATATTGGCTGCTAAAATAATTTTGGAAGTGAAGTGGGAAAAGGGAAGCAAAACAGTAATTTTGATGAGCTGACCTTATTTTGAACCATGGACTGTTACTTAATTTATTACATGTAATCAGTATTTTTGTAATATGTTAATTATATAAAATTTGGTTTTATAAAAGGTTAATATATATGTACCATGGTTGTGATTCCCAACAAAGTTTGAGAGACTGAGCCATACAGCTGCTGATACAAACAGCTCCTGTTTCAATCTTTGAGGCTATATGGGTGACCACTGACCAGTGAAGTTCATTCAATAGAGAAAATCTGACCTCAGGAATAAAAGTTCAGTATTTTGTATTTCTGCACTTTCTTGAGCATTTCTGTCTCCTCTTGAATATGAAAACAGTAATATGTTTATGATGATAGCAGGAGTATAGAACTGTTTTTCTGGAAGAGGGATTGTAGTTGATGTTTAATAGTAAAACCGATACTGAAAAGCAGAATTTGATACATTGAGGAAAACCCATTCTGGCAAATACTTTGATTTTAAAGATGTAATAATTCAGAAACTAATTGTCCAAATAATTTCAAATTTGGTGAAATAATTGTACCTCAGGAGATATCTAGTGTGCCAGTTGTGGGGTTGATTATTTCATCTTACTCAAATCTGATTTATGTCCCTCTGATTTACAATCACTTAAAATCGTTCTGTACTTAATAAACGTGTTTGTTTTATCTAAAGCAGTGAATTTTGATTAAGGTTTGCCAGAGACTCCATCTGAAGTAACAACGCTGGTGCATATCAATTTTTTTGATAAATTGATGAACCAATGAGCTTGCTTTGTACAGTGAGCAGCACTGACCATTGCAGAAAGTTCATAGGCTTGCATCTGGGACTTGAGGGTGTTTGCTGGGGTCATTCTATTGCATAATCTCCTCAGTGTCTGGCGAGAAGCATTCACTCACTAAAGTAAGGGTCACTTGCTTGCAGGAGGTGGACCCAGGATTCTGGTTCACACAGCAGAGCAAGTGCAACATAGGCTCCTGGAGTGAGGGATTGGGATGACACAATGATTTACCAGTCCAGATTATTGAAGGAAACATCACCAGGGCAGATTGGCATGGGGCACAGGTCACTTGTTGGTGGATTCTCTGTACCGTGAAGTCTTTAAACCATGATTTGAGGACTTCCATAACTCAGTCATAGGTTAGGGTCTATTACAGAAGTGGGTGAGTGAGGATTGGTGGCCTGCGTTGTGCAGAAGGTCAGACTAGGTCAGGGGTCTGCAACCTGCGGCTCCGGAGCCACATGTGGCTCTTTAGCTGCCTCCTTGTGGCTCCTGACTCCTCTACCAATAAGACCGAGGGACCCTGCAGGAGGCCTGCACCAGGCTCTGGGCTTCCCTCCCAACAGGGGACCCTGCTGCAGGTGCCCTGGCCCAGCTTCCCCCAGCCAGGAGGCCACACCCATTGTGGCTCTCAAAATGCTTGGTTATTGAAGGAATTTTTAAAAATGGCTCTTCTTATCTTTTGAGTTGCTGATCCCTGGACTAGGTGATCATAATGGTTCCTTCTGACTTTAAAGTCTGTGAGTTTATGCATCCTTTCATTGAGAGAGAGCATCCCTATTTTCCAGCTCTAGGGAACCTCCCAAAGTGGATCAATTTGCAACAGAACAGAACTGAAATTGTCACTTGTTTTGCTCCTTTGCCTGCAGACATGATTAGATCATCTGTATGCTTTTCTTCCCATCTCTCTCCTGCACAGAGTTCTGGGCAAAATCAAACAGTGCAAGACTCATCTTTTACTCACTGCTGTGGCACACTCCCATCAGCACTGGTTCTTGGAGCTGTTACCCCCATCATTCTCTTTCTCATTGTTATTCCTGCTACATGCAGACTTCATTCGCTTAATCATGGTCATCTCCTTCATCCCAGTCTACAGAGCCTTCATATTAAAGCCTGGAGGCTTCATGGCTTATATCTATGTAGGTATCCTGGAAGTGCTGCTAAGTAGCAGAAAGCCATCAATTTAGGAGTACTTCCTTGGCTAAATGATAGCTTTTCCATCTGATTCAGACTGAAAGCAGTATCCTCAGACCTCTCTTTTAGTCAGCACATGGTGGATTATTTTCTCCATCAAGCATCAAGGGGGGATTAATGAGTGCACCTATTTCATCTGCCTGTTGAAAATAACTCACTTCTTTTTTTCGAACCTGATGTCCAATAGATTTCTGAAGAGCCTGGATTTTTTCCCCCCACTATTTCAGGATTCTGTTCCCCCATGGAACTTGAACCAAGTCTTAGAAAAGTTCTCCTATTGAGCTCCTACCAAACTGCTCTCTTCTGAACCTTTTAAAGATGACATTTCTGGGCTTTTACAACAGCCAGCAGAGTGGGGAAACTTAATATCAAGTACAGTTTTTTTCACTGATAAAATGTTATCTTCCTCTTCACTGAAGGTTTCTTGTAAAGGTGGTTTGCAGTTGATACTTAACCAAGTGGTTTTCTTACCAACCTTTTCCTGCAAGTCTCATGGCCAAAAGGGTGAGGAGAGGCTTTGTACTCGAGATGTTAAAACAACTTTATCTCTTTATCTGGACTGGATCAAGCCTTTTTAGGTCTTCAACACAATTATTCATTGAGTTTGCAGACAGAATGAAAAGCTGTCTAGTTCCCACTCAAAGGGTCTCATCTTGGATTTCCAGTTGTATTCAGTTTTGCTGTCAGTTGGCTAACATGACACCTCCAGATAGAGTAGTAAGTCATTCCGTTAGTTACCACTCAGCTTCTGTGGACTGCTTGGGAGTCACTTACAGTGGAACATGTGTGCAAGAACTCGAAGAATAAAAAATGGTTACTAAACTTTCTGTAACTGTTTTTCTTTGAGATGGCGCATGTGTCCATTCCACAACCTGCCCCTCATCCCCTCTCTGTCAGAATTTATCTGGGAGTGAGAGGTGTCAAGGGTGGTTTTGCCCGTCATGCCTGTGCATTGTGTGTGAGGCAGTGGGGAGCACTTATGCCTCCCCAGCTAGTACCCCAAGGGGAAAACTCTCCAACAACTGTGCACTGGAACGTACTTACAGGTACAGTGGGGCGGGCATATTCAGCCCATCTCAAAGACCAGCAGTTGGGGAAAGGCTACTAGCCATTTTTTTTACAGTAACTAGTTCAGATTTTCTCATCTTAGTTATGCTCAGTTGATGAGTTACCAATATTTTTCTTCTCATTAATGTCTCCTCCTGTAGACCTTCCTGGGCTTTCTCAGAATTACTTCTCACTGGCTGAACTTCTTATCTCTTTCTCGAACAAAGATGACCTACCGGAGCGGAGTTCTTTTCATAAATTCTGCTTACTAACTCAAGTCTTCACAGGGTGGTTTGAGAGAGACATGTCCACTCTATATTTGAATGGCATAGGGGAAAACATATTTGCTTTGACCCAGATGGGGCTAGAGCAGATGTCAGTATATATTTAAATTTTCTATTTGGATTTGCAATGTAATGATGATGATGATGGTTTACTAGCAGTATTATTGATGTAAAATGAGATAATGATGTAAATCACGGGAAATTTTTAAGAGCAGATTAGACAAACACCTGTGTGGGGTGGTCTAGATCGGGGGTTCTCAAACTGGGGTTCAGGACCCTTCAAAGGGTCACAAGATTATTGTGGGGGGGAATATGATGTGAGTTGTCTGCTTCCTTGCATGCTGGAACTGCTGCTGTTAGCGCTGCCCCTGGCTGACAGCCAAAGCTCTTCAAAGTTGGGTGGGCAGAGAACAGGGGCTGCTGACTGGTTGATCTGAAGGAAGTGCCACCCACAGCAGCAGGGTGGTGTGGCATATGGGGTTTTCTCCCTTTTTGAGGGAGGAGATGGAGAATAGAGTGAAGCTGGTCACAGCCTGAAATATTTTCAGAGGAAGTCCCAGCAAAAAAAAAAAAAAAATAATTGAAAACCCCTGGTCTAGATAACGTTTGGTCCTGCCGTAAGTGCAGGGGACTGAACTAGATGATCTTGTGGGGTGCCTTCCAATTCTACAATTATATGACTGAAATATCCTTTGGAATGCTCTCCCTTTTGTGTGAGAAGTGGGTCAGAATATAATGTAGCATTGTGTATAGGTTGAGAAATCAAGTGTTGTAATATTTTCAGCTGTACTGAGTCTAAGACCAAAAGTATGAAACTCTGGGAATATTGTATTTGGAGAACATAATTTACATATAAATTTAAGTAATCTAGCATTCAGCAAGCTCCTCCTATACAAAACCAAGTGAGGTACTCTGTCTCGGTTCTCTACCACCATTAAAGAATGGGATTATAGGCATTTTTGCAATATCTTAATTACCCAGTTATTTGCACATTTTTACAGCTGAGAACCTAAGTGAGGAAGGCCCCACGTGTTGTTCGGCCTTAATAGCTCAGATTTCTTAGGTCATGTCACAGATGGATGCAGCGGGATCGATTGAGCAGCCAGTATAGACCCGCTCAATTAATCCTGGAAGTGCTCTTGCCTTTACATAATAACCCTAAGCCTGGAAGTGCTTTCCCATTGACGCAATAACTCCACCCCTCCAAGTGGAGTAACGCTGCATCGACGGGAGAGTATTGCTGGTCGACGCAGCAGAGTGAAGATAGCGAGGTAAGTGAGAGTAACTCAGTCAGTGGGAGATACGAATTCTGTGGCACGCAGACTGCGTATCTCCATCCGATTTAGCCCCACAATGTAGACTAGGCCTTAGAATATTTTCTGTATGCTTGTCAACATTTATATATATTTATATACCCGTGATAAGGTATTTGAAGTGTGGTGCAAGATCTTATGCTAATACCTTAACTTAAGTCTTTATTTGTTGAAGGTGAAGAATTGCTGTAAATTACTCTTCATCATGGAACGTAAATCATATTATACAAATAAGAATTAAAATGTTTCATTAAAAAATTAACCTAAACTATCTTTTTAGTCAGAGGTGGAGAAGCCCAGAAGTAGAAAGAAAGCAATCATCACAGACTCAGAAGAGAAGTTGGGTATAGATGACCTGAATAAACTGGGGCAAGAACAGAAACTCAGAGGGAGTCAGCGGGGAAGGAAGAGAACAGCAGTTGTTTCAGAATCTGATGAACCACAGTGGCCAGAGGAAAAGAGGCTAAAGGAAGATGTATTAGAAAGTGAGGATGAACAAAACAGTCCACCAAAGAAAGGAAGAAGAGGACGACCTCCTAAAGCACCTACTGGGGGTACACCAAAGGAAGAACCAGCAGCAAAGGCATCTAAAAGGGGCAGAAAAAAAGCAGTGTCTGAAGCACCAGTAGTGGAGGAGGAAGAGGAGGAGGAGGAAGGGCAAAGTGAAAACTTGGAACAGAAGCCAAAAGGCAGGCAATACAGGACATCAAGAAGAGTGCAACAGAGGTGCGTTTCTTTTCTTGTAAACTGCATCTTTTTTTTTTTTTTTTAAAAAGCTTGGATATTAATTATAATTTGATGCTTTGCAATTTGGGTTTCCCTCAAAACAGAGTAGAACCATCTGAAATTAGTGCAGTTGAATCGACGCAGTCTACACCACAGAAAAGACGAGGAAGGCCCCCCAAAACACCACCATCACAGCAAAAAAAAGTGTAAGTTCCAAATTTCCGTCTGGCCTTTTTATTGAGAGGTCAGGCTTTACTGACTTGGAGACAATCTCACTGGCTAATATTTTGTATACAAGACGTGCAGTCTGTCGAGTCACCGTTCTTGAAGGTCTTAGGGCACATGGTTTGCCTCTTTTCTCCATAGTTATCTGTAAAACTCCATGGTTTTCTCATTTCTCTGTAGTTAAGTGTAGAACTGTAAGTATCTGAAACTCTTTCAGTACATATGACAGGAGTATGGGGAATAAAGAAGAAAAAACTAGTACATAATCTAGTACGTAATCTAAATTATTGCTTAATTGGCATCACAGAGACTAGGTGGAATAAGTGTTTTATGACTGGAGTATTGCTATAGAAAGATATACCTTGTTTAGGGAGAACAGAGAAGAGTTGTTGTGTCATATATCAAGATACGCTCTTGTTCTGAGATCCAGAAGGAAGTGAGAGTGGTGAATTTAAGAGGTCAAAAGTTGATGTGAAATCATATTAGGGGTCTACTGTAGAAAACCAAATCAATAAGAGGAGGTAGGATGAGCCCTTTCTAGAACAAATAATAGAAATAGCCAAAGCACACGAACTTTTAGTAATGGGGGACTTTATCTACATAGACATTTGTTGGAAAAGTTATATGGCAAAATGCAAAATTTCTCCTAAATTCTTAGAATATATTGGGGACATTTTGTTCCAGAAAATAAAAGAAATAACCAGGAGAACAGCCCTTTTTAGACTGATTCTGACTAACAGGAAGAAATTGGTAATGACTCTGAAGAAAAGACAATTTGGCTGAAAGGGTGGAGTGCAAAGAAACTCAGAAAACTGGTAGGTAAGATCCCATAGGAATAAAATCTAATGGATAAAGGAATTCAGGAGGCCTGGCAATTCCTCAGGGAGTTGATATTAAAGACATAACTGCAAACTCTCCCAATGCAAAGGAAATATAGTGAGAATAGAGGCCAATAATGCTTCATTAGAAACCCTTGAATGACATGGAAAAACCAAAAGGAGTTCTACAAAAAATGGAAACATAGATGAATTGCTAGAGGAATACAAAAGAATAGCTACAAGCTTATAGGGACAAATCAGAAAGGGTAGGGCAGAAGATGAGTTACTTCTAACATGGGACATAAAAGGCAATAGAAGAGCTTCTTTAAATACACTGGAGGTAAGAGAAAGATGAAGGACAGTGTAGGTTTACTTAGTAGGGAAGGAGAGTTAACCGAAGACATCAAGAAGACAGGTATATAATGGGCTATTTTACTTCAGTCTTTTACTAAAAAGGTTAACGGTGACCAAATGCTCAACACAATTAATTTTAACAGCAAGGGGGAAGGAGGCCAAGCCAAAAAAGGGAAAGAACAGATTAAAAAATATTTAGATAAGTTAGATATATTCAGATTGGCAGATGTTGAAGAAATTTATCCTATGGTACTTAGGGAGCTAGATGAAGCAGTCCCTGAACCACTAGTAATTATCTTTGAGAACTGATTGAGAATGGATGAGATCCCAAAGGACTGGAAAAGTGTGAACATTCTTTCAAGAGAATACTTGAAATTATAGACCTGTTATCCTGACTTTCATAACTGAGATGATGATGGAATAAACAATTAAACAATCATTTTATAAGCACCTACAGTATATTAGTACTATAAGGAACAACCAGAATGGTTGTCATGCTAAACCAACCTTTTTTGGCAGACTTACTGGCCTATTGAATAGGAGAGAAACTCTAAACATGGAGTATCTTGACCATGGTAAAGCTTTCGGCCAGGGCTGTCCCTGGAAGGGGCGAGTGAAGCGACCACCAGGGGCCCTGCAGTTTGGTGGGCCCAGGGCTGCTCCCCCCTCACTGCCTTCGGCAGCAAGCCGGCTTGGGCGGGAGCACAGGGCCTTGTCTCTGGGCTGGCCCACCCTGCCCCTGGGGGCCAACCAGCCTGGCATGTGCCCAGGTTTGCCCCCAGGTGGTGCAGGGATCCCCACAGGCTAATTGGCCCTGGGCCCCACCCACCCCTTAGGATGGCCCTATTTTTAGCACAGTCCCACGTAACAGTCTGAAAAGCAAACTAGTGAAATGTGTTCTAGATGAAATTACTAGAGGTGGGTACGCAACTGGTTGACGGACGATACTCAATGAGTAGTTAACAGTGATTTAGTTTGGGAGGCTATCTCTTGTCAGGTCCTGCAGGGGTAAGTCATGGGTGTGGTACAATTCAATATTTTCAATAGTGACTTGTATAATGGAGTGGAGAATATCTTTATAAAATGTATGAATGACCCCAAACAGAGAAGGGTTGCAAGTACTTTGGAAGACAGCCTTAGAATTCAAAAGGACCTGGACAAATTGGAGAACTGATATGAATTTAGCAAGATGAAATTCAATAAAGAAATGTGCTAAGTTCTTCACTTAGGAAGGAAAAAAATAAAGTGGACAACTACAACTTGGGTAATAAATTGGTACCGGTGGAACTGCTGAAAAGAATCTGGTGGTTATATTTGGTCACAACATGAGTCAGCAGTGTTGTGATGCAGTTGCAAAAAGGGAGATTGTTCTGGGAGGTAGTAGCAGAAGTTTATGCAAGACACTGGATGTAGTGGTTCTGCTGTGCTTGGGACTGGTGAGGCTTCAGCTGGAGTGTCCAATTCTGGATGTCAGTTTTGGAAAGATGTGGACAAATCTGAGGGAATCCAGAAGGCAGCAATAAAAATTATAAAAAAATGTTTAGAAAAACTGATCTAGGATAAGAGGTTTTAAAAATTGGACATATTTAATGTTGAGAAAAGTAGAGCAAGGGTGGACCTGACAAGTCTTCAAATATGCTTAGTGCCAGAGTAAAGAAGATAGTAATTTTTTCCACATGCCCGTAGAAGATGGGATGAAAATTAATGGGGAGCAAGAAAGATTTAAGTTAGGTATTATGAAAATCTTTTAAAGTATAAGAATAGCTGAGAACTGAAATAGGCTTCCAAGGGAAGTTGTGGAGTTCTCATCATTGGAGGGCTTTATAAACAGGGTGGACAAACACCTATTAAGGGTAGTTTAGGTTTACTTAGTCCTTCCTCAGGGTAAGGGGCTGGACTTAAGTTCTCAAGGTCCTTTTCAGCCCTATATTTCTATGATATATATATGTATACACACAACAATATTTAGATCTAGCCTGCAAATTCCCACCAGGTTACTGAAAAAGACAAGGTAGATCTTCTTTGGACCATCTTCCATTGGTGGAAGGGAGTACAAGCTTTTGAGCTATACAGAGATTTTCTTCAGGTCTGGGGAAGGAAGCAGAATGTGAGAGCTAAATAAAAGTTGGGAAAGATTGTTAAGCAGAAAGATTCATACATATTTGAGTGGTCACTCAAAATGAAGTAGGAAATTGGGGGTTAATGGTATGCATAAAGTATTTGAAATGGGCAATTAAGGGTAGCAGACCGTGAAGCATATTACAAATTGTTGTAATAAGCCATAAAACCAGTAACTGTTAAGTCAGTGGTTTTTGTTGTCTAGCAGAGTTTTGAATTTGGTTTTAGGCTTGCCTTTTGAAGGTGATGTGCAAATTCTTGAGGACAAATATTCAAAGATTAGACACAGAGTGATTGCTTTGTGAAAAGTGTTCTGCCATGAGTGCTAAGGTGTTTTTATCTTTCATTTTACCATGAAAGCAATGATGTACCTGAGAAATGTGAAACCAACAATATACCTGCGATGCATCATCTTTTCACCAGGGTTACTGATCTGACAAAAACCAGCCTTTTGCCTGCAATTTGGTTTAAGGTGTTGGGGAAAAAATATGCTCAGTCTAAGATCAACATAAATAGTTGTAAACATATTAATGGTTTTGTTTTGTACCCTTGTCACATCACCCTGGAGTAATTTTGGTTTCAAAAGTAATCACCAAGCTACCTAATAGAATTTTTGCCATTCTGGAAACACTCACTTAGGAAGTTGTACAGGAAGCAAATTAAGAAGAACTTTTATAAAGGCTAATTGGAAGGATTTTTCCACTGAAAAATACATTTATGTGCTTAAAGATCCATGTACTGTAAAAATTAGTTTGTGATTTTTTTTTTTTTTAATTGTAGCCGTGCTGGACGCAATAAACAAGCATCAAGTAAAGAAAATGAATCTAGCGAAGAGATGGATATATTTCAGGGTAGCTCTCCTGTCAGTGATGACATTCCCCAAGAAGAAGTAATGGAGGAAGAGGAAGTTTCCACAATCAGTGTAAGATAAATGTTTGAAATGTGTTCTGTGAGTCTGTGTGGTACCTCTTTGTATACCTAATGTTAACAAGCAAAAACTCCCTATTCACATTTTGATAGTGTATATTTTGGCTTTCAAGGTATATTTCAAAATAGAGCTGGTGAGAATTTTCCACGAGTGTTTTTGGATGAAAAATATGGCTTCTGCAATATTGAAATTTTCCATGAGAAAATGGTTGATTTTTGTGAGACACTCGTTTTTCGTAGGGAAAATCTAAGTTTAAACATTTTATTTCAAGCCAGCATTGATTTCAGTACTTGCCTCAGCTGCTGTAATGCCTGATGGGAGTTGTAATTCATATGCTTCTTACCCCCATTGTTCTCCCATGGGCAGGACACCACACCCAGATTACATCTCTATGATGCACCACAGTCATGGGATTCCTATGGTGCATCTGAGCTAGAGAGAGAGACTGTCAGATATCCTGAAGTGAATGATGGGAGAGGAAGGCTAGCCCCAGGGAAAATTGGGGACATGGCCTGAATGATAACTCCCATGAAGCACAGCAGTGGCTTTGGCATATGCAGATTAATTTCCTGAAATGAAATGTTTTGATATTTCTGATTTTTAAAAAAATCTGAATTTTTTGTTCCATGAAAAGAGACAACAGGTTACTCAATAACTGAACTTTTACATCCCTAACATGTATTATAGTCAGATCTGTTCCCATATTGGTGATATGTATTTTTGAAGTGGGTGTGCTTATTTGCCTTATGGGTCACAGGATATTAGGGAGTTTTATGGTGGCCTTTTCATGTCTCAGTGTCACTAGCAGAATGTCTGAAATAGAAGAGTAATATATTATTTGTGGCGTTTACCTGCAAATAGTCATTTTAACTTAGATCCTTTTAATGATAATGCTGAAGCTTGTATTTTTGCATAAGGATTATATTATTTTAGCAATCTTACCACTAAATTAACAATTTTTAAATGGTTGTTTCTAGTTTTCTTCCGGTTGTGGGGGTGGGTGGGGAGATGAGCCTTGAAAGTTAAGATAAAGTATATTGGGAACATCAAGGTTTGCATGGAGCTATGCTCCTAAACTCAGTAGGAGATGGAAGGATTTGCAAGTTAATCTCGAGAGAGAGAGGGGGAAGTTGGTAGTTTTTGAGCTGTAATAGTTAAAGGTATATCAGGATTGTATAATTATTATACAAAATGGACAGTGAGTGACCATGTTAAAAATTAGGATAGGAGGCACTTCCTGGAGCCAGGTATATCCTTTTATTTTTTTAAACCCCATTCCTCCCTCACCTACTTTCTATATTGCCTTTTATTTTTCAAAGGAATTTGGCAGCTTTTTCCCTACTACATCTGAAAAACTTTCATTTTCCTTGTCTTGTCTTGTGAAGTTGAGGATATCTGCAGGTTAGGAAAGTTTCAATTTATTTTTATGTAACAAGCAAACAGACTTCAAGCAAGATAATTCAGGGCTTAGTTTTATGTACATAATATTTTAAATTCCAAAGTTTTTAAGCAAAAAACGCTGAAATACTTGACCATCTCAGTAAGAATGGAGTTTGTTTTTAGGAGGAGACAGTATTAAGAAGCTCAGTGGAGCCCCAGACTGACCCCAAATTCCTACGGACTGGGGGGTTACTGAACTTCCTTAAGTATGTGGTTGATTGCTTTCAGCTCCAGAATGGGGACCTCATAGGTCAGAAGAGCTGGTTGGAACAGAGATGCAACCAAGAGCCTCTGCATTCTGAGGAATTTATCAGGTCTTCAGAGATTTGGTTTCTGGTTCACCACTTACCCCATTGAACTGACAGCATAACTTAGTTGTACTGTGATAGCAGTCAGGAGTGTTGGAGTCTGGCTCCATTGTGCTAGGCTCTGTTCAAACTCGTAACAAAAACTCCTGCCCCAAAGACCTTACAAACTACATGCAAGACAAGAGAAATCAAGTGGGGAAAGACAACAGGAGCACAAGGAAACAACGAGATTGGTCAGCATGGTGGAGTAGTGGCCTCAACATATGAGCTGTCCATCCATTATAAAGTTATGTCGTAGGTAACATACAGTTATATTTATATGGTAGAAATTATCTAGCTTCTAGATGTATTTAAAGCTTCAAGGGTTTCAGCACTTAATTGAAAGTTAGCGGTTTTAGATAAATAAGATACCTTATGGAGCTCAGTAAGTTCCCTCTAACTCCCATTTTTCAAGTATGTGCTAAGGAATCCCTGAGTACCTCCCTGCAGAGTTTAAAAAGTCTGTAAGAAGCCTTTCAGGCTTTAAAAGTTACAATATGATGTAGAAAATTGTATATCTTGCTGGCTAGTTATATTATCTCAGTTTGTTTCTGCAGAATCCAATGAAACAGCGGTGACGGATAATCACAATAATTTATTTAAATTCTGAGGTATTGCCAGTATCTGTAATTGTGCCATGCTTACAGTATTTTTACTTCCTTAAAATCCTTTAAAACTTTGGAAGATTTATTTGTAATTTTTATAAAATTTAGTCTTTATCCTTTTCTGCCTACCTAAAGAATAAATTATTCTTAATTTCAGGAATGGTAGACTAACATTTTTGTATCTAACCACAGGATTTAATCTTCATGTAATTGCAAATGTTAGTGTAAACTGTGGAGCTGCAAACAATGCTCCATGCTCTAGAACAGATATAAATCATACTTTTCAGCAGTTACAAGAATCAAAAGCCAAAATTCAGAGTCTTGCCTCAAAAAGCTATTTTTCCTCATTGCTTCCCAGTATAATTTACCTTTAAATTGTTCATGTGTAATAAAATACAGCATATATAGTTAATAACAATAATACCTAGTACTTATAACATTCTTTATTTTGAAAACATTTTCACTAATAATGTACTGTTTGGGCCAATTCCAAGAACTACCCACCAACAATTTTTGGTAACAGATATCTCCCAAAAAGAGAGGGTTGTTGTTGTTGTTATACTAGGAGACAGGCCTAGAGAGTTCCTATAAATTTATTACTTCATAGCTTATGAAGAACTGTGTAAAATCATCGTCAGTCTCAGCATTTCTCCCTAAGAATACATTGACGTGAGCTTTTTCAAAATAATGTATGTTCAGCTTTTCTTAAAATAAAATAATTAAATTAAAAAGTGTAATTTAAAAAAGAAATCTCTTGACTCTTCTCAAATAACAGGTACGTCGCAGAACTTCCAAAAGAGAAAGGCGATGAGGAAGAATGTAGTAATCTCCATTCCAAGGCGAAAGCATTGAAGAACGCTCATAATTTGAACCTGGAGGCTGAATGAAGCTGTTAATGCACAAAATGGGGTCATTGAAGAAAAACAAAAACTTACTTTACATTTACTACCCCTACGTTTGCAGTCCTTAGATCACAAGCTTTAGCCACACACATGTTGATATCATTAACTGTGGATTTTTGTGAAGTGTAATGTGCGCTGGCTTTGTAGGCATACGAACTAAAGAAGAAATATGTAAATAGCCCTTTTTTAATGTTTCTGATTTCTTAAGTGCTTGTATAGCTTTTATCAGTGGCTTTAAACTGACAGTGCCCAACTGTTTATTAGATCTGTTGATTTTAAAAAAATGGTTAGGATGGATCTTAAGCAATATCTGTCAGTGTTCATATTTGTACTCTCCTTGGCATTTAACTGTGAAAAATAATCAGTTGAATAAATAGTGCCATTTTCTTTTGCCACTATTTGTTGGAAAGAAAAAGAAAAGGAATGATCTTTTGTTTCCTTTATGTATCTAAGTTAGAGTTTACTTCTAAGCACCCATTGTCATCAAAGGTGCTAAATTACTTTTTCTTTTATCATTAGAGTAATACATCAGATGCAAATTGTGAAAGAAGTTGTCTGATTAATTTTACACCTCAGTATTGATGCCAGGCTTTTCTGGACTTCTAGTGGCATTGAAAATTCAGAAAGGATTTAAAATATTTTAATTTTAAAAATGTGTTATTAAATAATGTACTGAATACCCTATCCATTTTATCTTCCCCTATCAGTTTTTATTAATCTACTGTATCAATAAAATTCTGTAACTGAATGAGTTTTTAATAGTCTAGTATGTTAATGTGTATAGATATTTCCTCTTGAACATTATGTTCACACAGAGCAAATTATTACTACATTATAATATGAATTCTGATATATAAACATTAGTGAAAATACAATTATTACAATGTAAAGTTAATCACAAAGAAAAAATTTTATTGATGCAGTGTGTCTTTATAAAACTGTTCTTGAGAGCCAAGTGTTTTGTATTTTATAGTGAGTTGCATGTTTATGAAAAATGTGCTGAAAATGGGATGTAATGTTTTTTGGAGACTCGTATCTAGCAGTAGTATATGGTAGGTTGCCTCATAAGAGAACCTTCTACCAAGAGTTTATTGTACTTATTTTTGTGAGCCAAATTTTTTTTGGTATGAAGAGCTAAATTGTCATTGAACGACCTGCTGTAGGTCTTTACAGTCAGGAGTTCAAGATTTGAATGAAGCTCATTTTTATTTTGTGCTACCGTAGAGTGGTTAATTTTTTGTTTGTTGGGTGTAATCTACAAAGAACAGAGACAAAATACATAAGGCAGTATCCTGTGTGCAGTTTTACAAACTGTGTCTCTGAACCAAAATGTATAGGTTATTACTTTATGCTTAGCCAAGCACGTTTTTATAATTTCAGGTGCAGTTCTCCCTCTGGTTCCTTGCAGTTGACATGTGAAAAAGATCAGTTTTTAACTTATTAAATCTATATCTCATTGAATAATGGAGCATTTTTATATAACCCATCAATGCATATGTTCTTAGGTTGTATTTGCAAGATAGCACATGGAGCATTGGGATGTGAGAGAGGATGATAGTGTTGGAACATGGTTTTACCAATTTCCAGACTACATCATAAGAAATTTGACTGTTTTCTTTAACTTTTTTCCATTTAAAATTTCTCTTCCTTGAAAACTTTATTTTCAAAAACTAGATTATTCTGCCTCTGCTTAAATTTTCCCAGTATTCAGCTGTTCTAAGTTATACCCATGAATATGGGGTAACTGCTGCCCATAAGGGCAGTTAAAGTTGGTTTAAGTGACTAACTTAGATGTTTTCACTAACTAGCACAACTAACCTAAATGGCTTATTTACACTTCAGCAGTGCAAATGCAAGTTTTTTATCCTATAAAATAAAAATTAAAAGTTAACTTTATATTTTCTTCATTGACAGAATTGCACTGAAAACATTTATGGAAAATATATCTTTAAGTCCATTTTATACAAAATATGAAAAACTGGTGTTGAAACTGCTGTGGACTGTTGGTTTTATGTGCATAAGCATGATTAGATCAAATTTCATTGCCTAGATGCACAACTGATCATAAAATATGATTAATGTAAATTTAAACTATAGTTTTGCAATTTAAATGTTTATTTTTTGGGTTATAATGTGTAATTCATTATTTCTTGGGAAAACAGGTGCAGCAGATACAACATTCTGATATTCAAACCTCTTCTAGGTTCATCCTCATCTCCTCATATAAGTAAAATAAATATTTTATGTACTAATATTGAGATCTGCATACAGTAGCTACAGTAGAGAAAATAATTATGTATAAAAATATAAATTGCTAACATTCAGTTAGCATGCTCTTCTGCAATGATAATGTTCAGTTTATAAAAAATGTACTGTATTACATTAAAAACATCAAATTGAACTCACTGTAACAAGTTCCAGTATGAAGTTCTTATGCTATTATGGTGAGTATCTTGCTGTATCCTGCAGCAAATTAAGCTAATCTTCATTACATTTCATATTCTTGCTGTAGTGCAACAGGAAATTTTCCATGATTTTCACTTTATATGTAAAATACACGCAGTGACTGTAACTCTTCTCTTGCTGTTAAAGGTTAATTTCTTTTCTAACTCTATAAGCTTGTTTTTTGACACTGCTTTGTTCCCACCACTCCCTCTGAAATTGTGAATATTAAGGGTTCTTAATGCTACTCATAAATAGGGAAATGTATAAAACTGCTAGCTTGAAAGTTCTATCTGAATAATCTCCCCCACAAAACTAGATTATCTATATAAATTAATCATAGAGTCACAGAAGGCTGGAAGAGACCTTGAGAGGTCACCTACTCCATCTCTGCAGTCTTGAGGTCAGACCAACTATATCTAGACTATCCTTGACAGATGTTAATCCAGCCTGATCTTAAAAACACTTTAGTAATGGGTATACCAGAACTTTGTTGATAATCTGTTCCATTGCTCATTTATCCTCCTAGTTAGTGTTTTGTAATATCTAACCAAAATCTCCTTTGCTGCAGATTTAAGCCCACTACTTTTTGTCCTGCCTTCAGTGGGCATCCTCTTTATAACAGTCCTTAACATATTTGAACAGTGATATGGTGTCCCCCCCTCAGTCTTTTCTTTTCAAGACTAAACATGCCCAATTTTATTTATTTCCTCATAGGCCAAGTTTTCATTTTTGTTATTTGCCTCTCAGCTCTCTACATTTTATCCATATCATTAGCGTGGTGTCCAGAACTGGACACCGTACTCCAACTGAGGCATCCCTATTGCCAAATAAAGTAGAATAAATTACCTTCCATATCTTAGGTCATTCTACAGTGCAGCAACACAGCTGTGGTGCCCAAATAGATGCTTCCTACATCAATGGAAGGATTTTTCTTCTTTCAGTGTCAAAAACCCTCCTCTCTACATATATGGTTATAGCCAGGTTGAAGAAAAATTCTTCTTTCAATTTGGCTGCATCTTCAGTGGGGGTATGGTCAATCAAACTAGGTCACATAGATTGTGAAATTTCACACTGCTTTGAGCTATGTTGCTAGGTTGCTGTAATTTTTAATTGTAGACTAGACCAGTGTTTCCCAAAGAGTGTGCCACAGCAAATGGGTGTGCCATCAGGATTGAGTAGGTGTGCCATGGAATTTTTTTAAAAAACTGCTCGAAGAGTTCTGGATTGGCTCATGCATATTTATGAATTCATTTTGAGGCTATATGGTGGTGGGTCTCAAAATAACTAAAGGTACCAAGGTGTGTGACGCAGAGAAAAGGTTGGGAACCACTGGACTAGACCTGTGGTATGGTGCTCCATTTAATATGCCCCAGAATAATAGCCTATTTCATAACTGTGTCACATTGTTGACTCTCATTCAATTTGTGATCCATTATAATCCTGAGATCCTTTTTTGCAGTACTAGTACCTCGCTACTTTTTGCCTATTAATGTAGTTGTTCATTTGATTTTTCCTTCCTAAATTTTCCAATTTATCAAGGTCCTTTTGAATTCTAAACCTATCCTTCAAAGTGCTAGCAATCTCTCCCAGTTTGGAGTCATCCCCACATTTTGTAAGGATACTCTCTACTCCATTATTCACATCATTAATGAAGATATTGAATAATACCAGACCCAGGGTAGAACCCTGCGGGACCCACGAGATATGTCCTGTCACTGTGACAGCAAATTGTTGATGATTACTCATTGAGTACAATCGGTTGGCCAGTTTTGTGGCCCTTTATAGTAATTTCATCTAGATAATATTTCCCTAGTTTGCTTATGAGAATGTCATGTGGGACTGTGTCAAAAACCTTACCAAAATCAAGATACATGATGTCTACAGCTTCCCCCCAATCCACTAAGTCAGTAACCCATTCAAAAAAGGAAATTAATTTGGGTTGACATGATTTGTTCTTGACAAATCCATGTTGACTATTAATTATCATAGACTCTAAGGTCAGAAGGGACCAGTATGATCAACTAGTCTAACCTCCTGCACAATTCAGGCCACGAAACCTCGCCCACCCAGTCCTGCAATAAGCCACTCTATTAGCCTCTAGGTGTCAAAAATTGGTTTTGTTCCAGTTTTTTTTCCCCCCATTATCTAAGTTCTCAGAGGTAATTGTTTCAGCTAGTTCCTTAAGTACCCTAACATGCATTTGTGAGCCTATGTATAAAGATGTCCATTAAAAATCTGGCTCTCTATATTATAAAATGTCTACATATTAATTGATATTTGAATCTAATATTTTACTTGTCTAACAAAATACTGAACCATTTTTCAGGCATATAAATCTTGCCGTTTTGAAGTTTGTCTGTATGAGCACACCATTTAAATGATTTAAAAAAGAGGCATCTCTAATGCTGAAGACATTTTCATTAAATACTATTGTCTTATGACTAAAATACAGTAATCTTAAAGTACTTAGCACTTGTGTAATATCTTTCATATGAAGACTCAACACACTGCAAAGAGGTTGAATGATTATTGTTCTTAAGAATTAGAATTTAAAGAGTTTTATGGGCTAGGTTATCAAAATATGTCTTGGTGAATGTGTAGTGTTAATGTTACAAACTCATATGCATACATTTTTGCGGGATTGGGATTTAAAATAGGTACTTGATCTTTTTAGCAACTAAGTCCATTAAAATACTTTGGATGTTATGATACTTGCACGCAGAAGACATGTCTTTAAGAAATGTGTATACCCAAGTGTACACTACTGTGAGCCTGTGCTTGAATCTGGCCTTGAAAATCTGGCCATTTGTTTTCATAGCTTTATACAGATTAATTCACCTTCACATCTGAGGAAATTGAGGTAGAAGAGGAGATTCTTGCTAGAGGCAACACAATGTGTCATGAATAGAATGAGCTCCTGACTACCATTCTGTAGATCTCACTCTCGTTATTCCTGTTTTGCAGATATGAGATGCAGAGAGGTCCAAATAACTTACACACAGCCACACATTGAGTCAGACTCAGCAGCAGCGTGAAAAGTAGAGCTGAGGACTCTTCACCCCCAGTTCCTTGTGGTAGGGAGGATGGCACTGTAGTCTCATTATCCTTAATGGGTGTCACATGCACAAAGACTGTGTGTACACTAGGAAAATTTTACCTTTCGTTTCGGTGCAACTTGCTTGGTGGTGGTAAAGGTGGATGCTATACTCTAGGCAGAGCACATGTTTATACTGCTGTGTCAAAAGTATTACACAACATGTGGTCTAAAAATAACCGCTCACTTATCTACATTAGAGCATCCACTGTCACTGACCACAAATTTGAATGTTACCAATTGTAGGTGCCCACATACCAAAAACAGTAGGACCCAAACAATTTTTTCTTAAACTCCCAATTCAGATCCTGTCATCTAAAAGGTATGATGTCAACATAATTAATTCACTAAGTGCCATTAACAAATTTATGAACAGCAGAGGGTAAATAAATATGCATTTATTATATAATAAATATTCCATGTAAGTAGTCAATCTTCTTTCTAAAGCACATTCATTTAACTAATTAGCATGTATATTCTTTGGCAGCTGCCATATACTGTCCTTTGTATCTACATGCTTTGAGGACTTAGGTGGATGTTTTTTCTGAAATAAAAATGTCGATTTTTTTACAAATCCATACATACTCTGCAATTCAGAAATCACGCAATGCAATTTGAATTGTTTTTAACATGTATAATGTACAGTATCTACAGATATTTTATTGGCTTACTTTTATTTTCTGGTATTTTGTATTCAACTTTAAATGTAGGTAGACACTTTTAGAGAACCATAGTATTTTGGAAACCTAAGCTGTGTTATTGAATGCATTTCTTATTTTCCCTGCTTTATTCAGAAACTGTCACTGAGAAAATATTTTTAAATTTGTTTTGCATTTCATAAGCTATAGTGTCTTTGGTTCTGTGCAGAACCACAGAGCATAAAGTTTCAAATGCTGGGTATTATATGGAAAATATGCCAGTATTATGCATACTTTATCCTGTGTGCAGAGTAGAAGTTCACTTTGTCTAACTTAGTCCAATCCTGTGCTGTGATTCCCATTATTACAAAGCATATGGGAGCCTAATATAAAAGGAAGGTTCTGAAATAGCAGCCATTTCTGTTAGTCTTTATCAAGTGCCCAACAGTGTGCTACAGACATAGAATACAATGGGTCTCTGCCCTACAGACAAAAACGTTATGAAGAGAGACATTGGCAGTCTGAAGTCCCAATCCATAGCAAAATAAAATAGTCAACTTCATTTGAAGCAGCTGTTTTGTTCTCTCTTTAAAAAATAACAGATATTTTAAGTTTCCAGGTGTCTACAGTCCCTAGAGAATATTTGTATTCACAGAAAATGAAATACATGTAAACTGATTTGATTTGAAAGAACAGAAAAGTGTTTTTAAACTCTAATAAAACCATAATGTGCTAATTCTAAATAAATTAGTTTCTTATTTTTAAACCTATTTTTACAAGCGCATTTAAGACTTTGACAAAATCTTAAAACATTTTTTTCCCAGTAAAAGCAAGATCGGTCACTGGCAATAAACAAAAATTCTTTGAAGACCATGACCTGTCTCTGACTTTTACTAAAAATTAGACAAAATGGGGCTGACTCAGGGGGGCTGATATCTCAAACCCCATGAGGAGAGATCCAATAGTCATTGCTGCATCTGACAGCTCTGGAGCCCCTGTTGCTCGTAGTGACAGAGCTGCAGTGGCCTCCTATGCCTGCAGTGGCTTGGAGCTCTGGGTCTGCAGGGGCCCCTGCCACCCATTGGAGCCTCAAAGCTGTGGGTCCCTGCCATTGCCTTTGCGGGTTTGGAGCTCCCATCCCCTCCCCCCAAATCTATGGCAGCTCAAAGCTCTAGGTCCCTCTGCAGCAGCAAAGAGCTGAGGTGGGTCTCCCCACCGCTCACGGTGGCAGGGAGCTGCGGTGGGTCTCAGAGCACTGGGATGGCAGCTTTGAACTCTTGGTCCCTCTGCTACCCATGGCAGCTGGGATCAGTGACTGAGCTGTGGGAGACCCCACCATCTGATAGCTGTGCCTTCCCCCACCCCCACCCCCACCTCAGGACTGAATCAGAAAAGTCACAGAAGTCTCTGGAAGTCAGAGAACCTGTGACTTCCATGATCTGCATGACATAATCTTATCCTTAACTGAGACACCTGCATTTCTCTATCGCTAGCCTTTGGCCATCTGTCTGGTATGCCAAATGCTGCTCCATTTTTTCCTAAAGCAGTTGCTGCCCCTTCATGCATATCTGCTGAAAAGAATTGAGAATTGGAGAGGGTAAGAGATTGTTTCCCTGTTGGATGATTTAGGTGAACTCTAAACACTTGTGCATGGAGGAGGATGTGACAGGGTGGGGGAATGGATGTTGGTGGAAGCACTTAGAAGATACCAGAAATTTTTGTTGAGAGAAGGGTAATCTACAGAGATAAATGATTGTAGGGGCAAGGAGTAGTAGGAGGTCAGACTTCAACCAGGCTAATACTTTTGATCAAGGGGAGATGAGATTAAATGCCACCTTCTATCTTAACAGAAGCCTGCGAGATCAATACGTACATGAGATACATAAACCAGTAATGTCCTCATTTTGCAGGTGTGGAAATGCATAGAAAGGAGAAATGTCTTGTCTGGGGAAATTGAGGAAGAAGTGGGAAGGTACAGATACCAATAGAACTGTGGGATATTAGTATCCTCTTCATTAACAAACTTTAGATTTTATTTGTGTTCTCTATAATCCCCATCTCCTATTCCTGACTCAAAGTTCCAGCTGCAGAAGATTGGAAATCTAACTATTAGAGATGGAGGACACTAACCAAGCCAAGTTGAGGAAAGTCAGAAAAATGCTAATGTGCATATACTAGAAACTAAGCTGTCTGGCTCTGTCAATTTGTTTCTTCACTTCTGCGGATGGGTACTATAGTTTTAAGAATGCCTGGTAGAGATCCTGAAGGTGTCTGTCTCTGTCTAAAGGGTCAGAGCAAATGCGGTTATATCTTAGGGCTTGACTGTACACAATGGATCGTGTGGTGTGTCGAGGATGAAAGCTC
>ML685874.1:6093341-6117291 GCA_007922175.1 Pelusios castaneus | reverse complement strand
AAGTTGCACCTGCTTACACTCTGGCTATGTCTACACTAGAAAAGTTGTCGACTTTCTTAAGTCAACTTTGTTAAGTCAACTTGTCTTAATAAGGTCGACTTTAAGTTGACTTAAAGTCGACTTTATTAAGTCGACTTAACAAAAGTCAACTTTTCTAGTGTAGACATAGCCAGAGTGTAAGCAGGTGCAACTTCCAAAAATTTCAACAGCTACACATTTTCAACCTTATTAAGTTGACTTAACACTTTAAGTTGACTTAATAAGGTTGATTTAGGCGCTAACCCCCGTCCACACTGGCTTAAGTCGACCTAATAAGGTCAACTTAAGTGTTAAGTCAACCTAAAATGTTTAAGGAAATGCTTAATTCGACTTAAGGAAAGCCCAGTGTGAACACGGAGTAGTTTAGGTCGACTTAAACCTCCTTAAGTCAACCTAACTTGTAAGTATAGACACACTCTCTGAGCCTGAATTTGGCCACAAGTCAGCTCTATTCAAAACAGAGGGAAAAGTCTCAACAGTCAACAATTGGTAAGGGTAACAGTTGTCCCTGCGGATGCTCCACTTCAGGAATTGGTGCATCCCCAGGCTTTAAAACTTGTGGTTCCTACCAAGATGCTATGCTCGTCTCAGATGGTTGATCTCTTTGCATCCTGTACCTCAGAGAGTCCACATCCCTCATAAGTTCATCTGCTGCATAAATTTGAAGGCCAGAACCAGACAAGATTGAGACCTCTGCCTGAAGCTTATTCTGTTAGAAAAATCCATCATCCCAGCCTCTGAAATGGGATAACGGACTCCATCTATGGGAGATTCTCTTGGAAAATCACCATCAGTTTAAGAAAGTACTCAATGCTCTAGAAGATGGAGGAAATGAGCCATGATATCCATATAGAAAGAGAACTTACGTCCGATGCTGACCAACTCGAGCATGGACACCTTTGGACACCAGGCACTCTGGCACCATCCCCACCAGGACTGCTGCTGAGCCCCATTGAAAGGGAAAGGAGGTGAAACATAAATCAGATGACTCCGCTATGGCACCATCAACTCCAGTGAAAACCACAGGACTGAGACCCTCATCAGTGGCTATGCCCCCACCACCAATGCCAACCATCTCATTGGCACCGACAGACGTAGCACCAAGCAAACCAGGGCATAAGACACCAGCACTGCCCATGGCACTGTCCAAGCCAATGACATTGGCACAGACTACACTAAGAGGGCACCACACACTACAAGAAGAGAACATCATGGTATCCTCAGTGCTGAAATCGCTGCTCTTCGGTACCAATGGCTTACTGGAGCACCGGACCATCCAATCTCACTCTTACTCCACCATTCTCAAGCAATGAGGAGGATGACCAGAAGGAGGGCTCCTTTTCTTCACACGACTCTTCTTTTAGCAGAAGCAGATCAACATCGGGGTATATGAAAGCAAGAGCCCAATGCAGTCAGAGTACAGCCGTGGTATGGTAAACCATGGATGTGTCCACCCATGTCTTTCCCCAGGCAATGGCCTCCCTGGGACCCATGGGCAGCATACAGAGCTTGATATAGTTGACACACAATTCCACTCTGGGATGACATAAAATCACTACTACCATTACTCATCCCTGAGACCTCTGAGGCCTATGAGGAAAGAGTGGAGAGGAGAAGAGGACACAGAGCACGAAATGATACCATGCGCTCATAAGTCATTGTCATCACCAGATGAGCCCACCTCCCACCACAGCCAATGATGTCAGTGTCAAGAACTCTATAAAAGGATGGCACAGAGCCAGGAAATTCTTCTGGAGGAGATGTGTGAGAACCAACACAAGTATTATAAATTCTTCAGACATCCTCCTCCTCTAAGGTAATGTTACTGATTAAATCATGCTTTGATGGAACCAGCAGAGAGTTGTATGGCAGACACCAGCCACCACCTAATCAACCTGCAAGAGAATGGTTAGGAAGTACTATGTGCCATCCAAAAACAAGGACTTCTTTTTTTTCCCCCACACCTCTGCCCAATTCTTTAGTAGTAGAAGCCGCAAACCAACAAGGCAAATAACCCCAAAACAAATCCACAACACGTGACAAGAAATGGAAAAAGACTTGGTTTATTTAGGCTAAAGGTCTATTCATCTACGACCTTACAGTTCCAAGTGGTAAATCACAGCACAATCCTTGCTAAATAAGACCACAATAACCACAGCAAGTTTAATGAATTTGTTAATGACCTACCAGATGACAAGCAGGTGCAGTTCAAGGCTCTAATAACCAAGAGAGAACTTTTTGCTCAAATGGTATTACAAGCATCCCTCAATATTGCACAGACAGCAGTAAGAACACAGGGCACAGTTATAGTAAAGTGCAGGGCATTTTGGCTACATCACGGGGGTACAGAATGTGTGCCCCAAAGTCCATGACCCTACACCAACATGGGAATTAAACCTAGCATTAAGAGGTTTTATGGACCCCTCCATTTGAACCACTAGTTACTTGTTCCTTAATACACCTATCAATGAAAGTAGAGCTTTTGGTTACTATTGTTTCTGCAAGGCAAGTAAAGGAATAGGAGCCCTCATGTCTCACCCTCCGTATACTGTGTTTTTAGGAACAAACTAATTCTGAAACCTTTCCCTAAATTTATATCTAAAGTAGCATCATCCTTTCACAGAAACCAATCAATCCATCTTCCTACATTCTACTCCAAACCACATAAGAGTAAACAAGATGCCATCCTATATACCCAAGATGCATCCTATATACAAGCACTGGCATTCTACTTGGACAGAACTAAGCCTTCTTCTTCGAGTGATTGCTCCTGTCCATTCCATGATAGGTGTGTACGCGCCGCGTGCACGGAATGCCGGAATTTTTTCCCCTAGAGACCCCGTAGGGCCGGCTGTGGCGCCCCCTGGAGTGGTGCCATTGCGGCACTCTAGATAACCCACAGCCGGCCCTACCCTCCCCAGTTCCTTCTTACCGCCCTGACGGTCGCTGGAACATCAGCTAGCTTGCTAGCAGAGTACCCTAGATAGAGTAGCTTAAAAAGGACAACGGCAGACTCCGGCACCCAAACCTCCAGTCACTCCACCTCAAGGTGTGGTATCTGAGTGGCTAGCACCGAGCGAGCAGCTATACTCGGAGGAGGTTCAGGAGGTGCTGCTCAATAGCAGAAGGCCCTCTACAAGGACTACTTATAGCGCGAAATGGAAGAGGTTCGCTGCCTGGGCGGCAGACAAAGGAGTCACACCGGGATCAGCTCCAATTCCACGTATCCTGGACTATCTGTGGCATCTCAAGTCGTCAGGCTTAACGGCGTCTTCGGTAAAGGTCCACCTGGCAGCCATCTCGGCCTTCCACGAAGGGGCAGGGCGGGGCACAGTCTTCTCGGCCTCTATGGTGAAATGGTTTGTTAAAGGCCTAGACAAGCTTTTTCCCCCAACCCGTCCGCCGGTGGCGCAATGGGACTTGAATCTGGTCCTCGCTCGACTGACTAGCCCGCCCTTCGAGCCTCTAGCATCCTGCTCGTTGCTATATATGTCTTGGAAAGTGGCCTTCCTAATGGCCATCACGTCGGCCAGGAGGGTATCAGAGTTGCGGGCCCTGACAGCGGAGCCCCCGTACACTGTATTCCACAAGGACAAGGTGCAGTTGCGCCCACATCCAGCCTTCCGGCCGAAGGTGGTATCTCAATTCCACACCAACCAGGATATTGTTCTGCCTGTGTTTTACCCCAAGCTGCATTCCTCTGACAGGGAGCACAGGTTACATACCCTAGATGTGCGTAGAGCCCTGGCATTCTACATTGACAGAACGAAACCGTTCCGCAAGTCTACACAGTTGTTCGTGGCTGTGGCGGACAGAATGAAAGGGGAACCCATCTCATCGCAGCGGCTTTCGGCATGGATAGTGGCGTGCATCCGCGAATGCTACAGCCTGGCAAAGGTTCCCCCGCCCCCTATCAAGGCCCACTCGACAAGGGCGCAGGCTTCCTCAGCGGCCTTTCTGGGAGGTGTGCCGTTGGTGGACATCTGCAAGGCAGCCACTTGGTCTTCAGTCCATACCTTCGCGGCGCACTACGTGATCACTCAGCACTCGAGAGAGGATGCAGCAGTAGGTAGAGCTGTCCTGCTCTCGGCTAAGCTGTGATTCCGACCCTCCACCTGAGGTAAGGCTAGTGATTCACCTATCATGGAAAGGACAGGAGCAATCACTCGAAGAAGAAGAAAAGGTTACTTACTTGTAACTGGTGTTCTTCGAGATGTGTTGCTCCTGTCCATTCCACTTCCCTCCCTCCATCCCCGCTCGGAATGGGAGCAAGAAGGAACTGGGGAGGGTAGGGCCGGCTGTGGGTTATATAGAGTGCCGCAACGGTGCTACTCCAGGGGGCGCCACAGCTGGCCCTACGGGATCTCTAGGGGAAAAAATTCCGGCGTTCCGTGCACACGGCGCGTACACACCTATCATGGAATGGCCAGGAGCAACACATCTCGAAGAACACCAGTTACAAGTAAGTAACCTTTTCTTTCTGTAAATCCTCAAGGCTGTTCATCTCCATGATGGAATGATCTAAATGTTCCTCTACAGAGACTTTCCAAATGGATCTCTAGCTGCATCCCCCTTGTGACAGGCTGCTCCCCAAATCCAGTCTGGTGTGCCGCTATGACCCCTCAAACCCTGCTCCTGAACCCCAATTCACCCCGCTCTGTTGGGTGACCAGTCAGTCCACATCAGCCACCAGCGTGTAATTGGTCCCAGGCAGTGTGTGTAAATCTAGCCACAGAAGGGTTGGTTCCCAAGCAAGCACACCCAGACCCAGACACTACACTGGGAGCCACTGCCTTACAGGGATTGGGACCCATTCCCAATCACCTTAGTCTCAAATCCGTCCACTTAACAAAGAAGTGGATTGTGCCCAGCCTTCCAAATCCACACCCGCTCAAGATCACACAGCTTTAGATAAAACAAATACTAGTTTATTGATCAGACTATGATTTCAAATGAGAACATGGCCAATCAAGGCAGAAACATATTATAAATGAGTCAGGAGTGACCACTATCAAATAAAAGGTATAAACCGCATACTAATCATAGAATCATAGGGCTGGAAGGGACCTCACGAGGTCATCTAGTCCAATCCCCTGCTAAAAGCAGGACCACTGCCACTAAATCATCCCAGCCAGGGTTTTGTCTAACCGGGCCTTAAATATCTCCAAAGAGGGAGATTATATCACTTCCCTAGATAGCCCATTCCAATGCTTCACCATCCTAGTGAGAAAGTTCTTCCTAATATCCAACCTAGACCTCCCCAGCTGTAATTTGAAACCATTGCTCCTTGTTCTGTCCTCTGTTACCACTGAGAACAGCCTAGCTCCCTCCTCTTTGGAGCACCCCTTCAAGTAGTTGAAGGTTGCTATCAAATCAAGTCTTCTTTTCTGCAGACTAAATAAGCCTAGTTCCTTCAGTCTCTCCTCATAAGACATGTGCCCCAGCCCCCTAATTTTTATTGCCCTCCGCTGGACTCTTTCTAATTTGTCCACATCCTTTCTATAGTGGGGAGCCCAAAACTGGACACAGTATTCCAGATGTGGACTCACCAGTGCCGAATAGAGGGGAATTATCACGTCCCTCGATCTGCTGGCAACACTCCTACTGATGCAGCCCAATATGCCATTGGCCCTTTTGCCAACAAGAGCACACTGTTGGCTCATGTCCAGCTTCCTGTCCACCATAACCCCCAGGTCCTTTTCTACAGTGCTGCTACTTAGCCGATCGGTCCCCAGCCTGTAGCAGTGCATGGGATTTTTCTGTCCTAAGTGCAGGACTTTGCACTTGTCCTTGTTGAACCTCATGAGGTTTATTTTGGCCCAGTGTTCCAATTTGTCTAAGTCTCCCTGGATCCTGTCCCTGCCCTCCAGCATGTCTACCATTCTCCCCAGCTTGGTGTCATCCCCAAACTTACGAAGCCCACAGTCTATCCCATCATCGAGATCATTAATGAAGATTTTGAAGAGAACCGGCCCCAGGACCGACCCCTGGGGCACTCCACTCGTTACTGATTCCCACTAGATATCAAGCCATTGATTCCTACCTACTGAGCCCGTTGATCTAGCCAGTTTTCTATCCACCTTATGGTCCACACATCCAACCCATACTTCCTTAACTTGCTGACAAGAATGCTGTGGGAAACCGTATCAAAGCCTTGCTAAAGTCAAGGTATACCACGTCAACGGCTCTTCCCGCATCCACAAATCCAGTCATCTCATCATAGAAGGCAATCAGGTTGGTCAGGCATGATTTGCCCTTGGTGAATCCATGTTGACTGTTCCTGATCACTCTATTTCCCTCCAAGTGTTTCAGGATTGATTCTCTGAGGACCTGCTCCATAATTTTTCCAGGGATTGAGGTGAGGCTGAGTGGTCTGTAGTTCCCTGGATCCTCCTTTTTCCCTTTCTTGAAGATAGGTACTATATTTGCCTTTTTCCAGTCCTCTAGGACCTCCCCCATTCGCCACGACTTTTCAAAGATAATGGGCAGCGGCTCTGCAATCACTTTGGCCAACTCCCTCAGCACCCTCGAATGCAGTTCAGCCAGCCCTATGGACTTGTGCACGTCCAATTTCTTTAAGTGTTCCCTAACCTGACCTTTCATCACTGAGGGCCGCTCTTCTTTTCTCCATTCTGCGTTACCCAGCATAGTAGCCTGGGAGCTGGCCCTCCCTGTGAAGAATGAAGTAAAAAAAGCATTGAGTACTTCAGCCTTTTCCGCATCATCCACCATGAGGGTATCTGCCTCATCCAGTAAGGGACCCACACCATCCCAGTTCCTCTTCTTGTTGCTGACATACTTATAGAACCCCTTTCTGTTACCCTTCACATCTCTTGCTAGCTGCAACTCCAATTGCCCTTTGGCCTTTCTAATTTTATCCCTGCAGTCCTGAGCAATATCTTTATACGCCTCCCTTGTCACCTGTCCAAGCTTCCACTTCTTGTAAGCTTCCCTTTTATGTTTCACCTGATTGCAGAATTCTCTGCTAAGCCATGCTGTGCGCCTTCCACATTTGCTGTTCTTTCTGCACATTGGAATGTTATCTTCCTATGCCTTTAACAGGGTTTTTTTAAAAATACAGCCAGCTCTCTTGGACGCCTTTCCCCTTCAGATTAGCCTCCCAAGGGATCCTGCCCATCAATTCCCTAAGGGAGCCAAAATCTGCTTTTCTGAAGTCCAGGGTGTGTGTTCTGCTTCTTTCCTTCCTTCTATTGATCAGGATCCTGAACTCTGCCATCTCATCATCATTGCTGCCCAGGTTGCTGTTCACTTCTACTTCCCCTATCAATTCTTCTCTTTTTGTGAGCAGCAGGTCTAGAGGTGCAAGGCCCCTAGTTGGTTCCTCCAGCATTTGTACCAGGACATCACTACCTAAACTGACCTCATAGTCCAAGATTATGCGCAAGGTGTTCGGCTGTTCAATGTTTTACAGCCATTCTCTGCCTGTTCCCAGGCAGGGCCCAGATCTTGCTTGAAGTTGGTTGTAAGATGGTGTTTCCAGGCCAAAGCCTCCAGCTTGTCCCACAAACTGTCTGTGTCCTTGATTTTACAAACTGCTGACAGCACCTCCCCCAACTGTCCTGTTCTGTGGTTTTCTTTACTTCTACCTGAGCTAGGGAGGGCATTAGCATCCCCTTTGACATGTAAATCTCCAGCCACTGTGCTAGAGATAGTCCTGAGAGTCTGAAACCTGTAACATGCTTCACATCTGTACATATATGTTGCTGTAGGAAACATGGCACCATGGTAATCATGTGGAATATGGTGTGAGCATTCCCAAAGGAACCTGTTATAGTGTATTTGGCATCAAATCACACAATCAGCTTGCAAAACTGAACAGAAAAGTTGCACAGATTATACCCTAGGGGTGCACGGATGTACATACTGTCACACCCCTATGCTGCCAGAAAAGAAAATACAACCGTGATCGGGGATCAGAACCCACTCCATGAGATTGATGGTGACCTCAATCACTTTTTAAAATAATGTACTTCTTCTGGACATACATAGAGCTGTGGCTTGGGCTTCTGAACAGACATTCACAAAACATAATGCAATTATGCGGCGCTCAGGCTCGAATACTCTGTATTTCACAGTATTATTGCACACTCAAACAACTCATTCACAATAGGGCTCTGCTCTACAGCCACCTGAAGTGGAGCACTCACAGGGACATCACTTGAAGAAGAAGAGAAGGTTACTCACTTTGTGCAGTAAATGAAGTTTTTTTAGATGTATATCCCTGATGATGCTCCACTACCCATCCTCCTCCAATCTGTTATGGGGTTCACATTAGGGACTCTTTGGAATTGAAGGAATGGAGAGAGCCAGGTCGGGTTGCATGCAAGATAGATGAGGTGCCACTGGTACAATAAGGTGACTAGTACACATGTGGAAGAGGAAAAGGAAGACCAAGGACAGCATAGGACCGTTTCTCAATAAAGAGGGAGAAAGAGTAACAGAAAGTGTGGAAATGGCAAAGGAACTAAATGACTTCTTTTGTTGCAGTTTTTGCCAAGAAGGTTTGTGGCAATTGGACGCTTAATGTAGTGAATGGCAGTAAAAATGGAATAAGACCAGAAGCTAAAATAGGGAAAGAACAAGATAAAAATTACTTAGACAAGTTAGATGTCTTCAAGTTACTAGGGCCTGATGATATGCATCCTAGAATACTCAAGGAGCTGACTCAGGAGATATCTGAGCCATTAGCTATTATCTTTGAAAAATCATGGAAGATGGGAGAGATCACAGAAGACTGGAAAAGAGCAAATATAGTGCCCTTCTATAAAAAGGGAAAAAAGGACAACCTAGGGAAATAAAGACCAGTCAGATTAACTTCTGTACCAGGAAAGATAATGCAGCAAATTATTAAGGAATCAATTTGCAAACATCTAGAAGAGAAGGTCTCGAGTGATAGTCAGCATAGGTTTGTCAAGAACAACTCGTGTCAAACCAACCTGATAGCTTTCTACGACAGGGTAACAAGCCCTGTGGATAGAGGGTAAGTGATAGATGTGGTATATCTAGACTTTAGTAAGGCATTTGATGCTGTCTCATATCACCTCATTAACAAACTAGGGAAATACAACCTAGATGGAGCTACTATATGATGGTGCATAACTTGTTGGATAACCGCTCCCAGAGAGTAGTTATCAATGGTTCACAGTTATGTTGGAAGGGCATAACTAGCAGGGTACTGCAGGGATCATTTCTGGGTCCAGTTTGTTCAATATTTTCATTGATGATTTAGATAATGGCATAGGGAGTACACTTTGCAGATGATACCAAGCTGGTAGGGGTTGCAAGTGCTTTGGAGGTTAGGATCACAATTCCAAAATGATTTGAAAAAAATGGTGAAATGTTCTGAGGTAAATAGGATGAAATTCAATGAGAACAAATGCAAACTTCTCCACTTAAGAAAGAACAATTAGTTGCACACATACAAAATAGCAATGACTTTCTAGGAAGGAGTACTGCGGAAAGTGATCTGGGGTCATAGTGGACCACAAGCTAAATATGAATCAACAGTGTAACACTTGCAAAAAAGGCAAACACCATTCTGGGATATATAAACAGGATTATTGTGAGATATGAGAAGTAATTCTTTTGTTCTACTCCACACTGATTAGGCCTCAACTGTAGTATTGTGTCCAGTTCTGGGTGCCTCATTTCAGGAAAGATGTGGACGAATTGGAGAAAGTCCAGAGAAGAGCAACAAAAATGATTAAAGGTCTGGAATACTTGACATACAAGGAAAGATTGAAAGAACTGGGTTTTTTTTTTTTTAATCTGGAAAAGAAGGGACATACGAGTTTTCAAGTACCTTAAAGGTTGTTACAAGAATGAGGGAAAAGAATTACTCTCCTTAACCGCTGATGATAGGACAAGAAGCAATGGGCTTAAATTACAGCAAGGGAGGTTTAGGTTGGACATTAAGAAAAAAATTCCTAACCATCAGGGTGATTAAGCACTGGAATAAGTTGCCTAGGGAGGTTATAGAATCTCAGTCATTGGAAATTTTTAAGAGCAGGTTAGACAAACACCTGTCAGGGATGGTCTAAATGGTACTTAATCCTGTCATGAGTTCAAGGGACTGGACTCAATGACCTCTCATGGTTCCTTCTGGTTCTGATTCTGTGTGTGACCTAAATAGACACTTTGGCTGAAATTCTCCAACTGATGGCACTGGGATGCATTGACACCTAAAGTGGATCACCTGCAGAGGGACACATCTTGAAGAACCTCAGTTACTGCACAGGGTGAGTAACCTCTTTTCAAATCCCAAATGTGTTACAAATAATGAATATGAATTTGTAGATTCTTGAAGATATATCTCTGGTGCTGTACATGGAATGCACATTCTTTGAATGTTGTACAAACAATAATGTGGTGCAGTAGCTGTAAGCATGAGGAGTGCTACTGGTGTTTATGCATCCTTGAGTGAGGCAGTTATCACTTTCCATCCCGGGAGGCGTAGCACTGATGTAAAAGATTAATGTTCTGTTGTACACGATGGAGTCATTAACAAGCATACTATGCATTTGACCATCTAGAGCTGGGCATTTTTCATCTGATTTATTTTTTTCCTCCCCGAAAAATGCAGTTTCAAGTCCATCAAATCCATGTGGCTGTTTCAGCTAATTGTTTTGGTAAATCTCAGAACAGTTCATTTCTGGAATCCAGCCCACTCCACCCGCGCCATGGTGAACACCCGAACCACCAGGCTGAGATGGAAGTCGTATGCCCATGTGCTCCTTCTCCCCGGCCCCCACTGAAACTTTCACTTTGTATAAGTGATTAAATGTTCATTGAGTCAGAGAGTGAACGAGTGCAGAACTTGGTGGCCATCCATGAGCTGCAGTCAGGGAAAGAAGACTCACTCTTCCAAAACTAAAACAATTTGTCATTCTTTTTATTCTGTTGCTTTTATCTATTAAATGTAAAAGAGATCCTGTTGGTCTTGCTCTCTTTGCACTTATGTAGCATTATTATTATTATTATTATTTTATTTTTACAAATGACTGTATTTTGATAAATTTGTGCCTTCAGTGTGCAGTGTGGCACAGTTCCGGTTGGTATAGGCAACTATAGACTTTCAGCAAACTATTGATTAGTGTACCCCTATTTTGAAAATGAACTGATTGGCTTAATGGCCTTTCTCCACTGAAGTGAACAGGAAACTCTCATTGATTAAAATGGGAGTGGGATTGAGTCATTAGACGCTTGAATTTCAGTGAATCAGAAAATCTTTGTGCTTGAGCTTCTAATTTTTGCGTTGTGCATGCACACGCAGCAGTGCTTAGCAAATGCAATTGGATTTTATATTGACTGCCAAATGTTAACACAATACTTTGTTTTTATGTCCATTCAGTGAGAATTCAAAAGAAAACATACTGAAAGATTGTTAGAAGTAAGGTCTGATGCCATAAGAAGAAAACCCATTGGCAGGCTGCTCCTTTTATTAAAAAAGGAGAACTTCTTGGCGTTAATTTGATACAAATAAGCTGACTCCAAACTGGTAGATCTATTTTAAATTTATAGTCAGCCATGCAGCAATGTAGTTATCTGGCTCAGATTTTGGTTAGCACATAACACTGGTGACTGCGTATGACTTTGAGGGTATCCATTTCACATCATTTCAGTATTTTTAGGCAAATAAGGCAACAGTTTGTTATGGAGTTTTGGAGTTTTGTTTAGTTTTTCCCCGAGTAACTTAAATGTGATCTATACAGATGGGATTTTGTGTGAAAATATCAGTGTTTACAATTCATTCAGTGTAATTTGAAATAGAGGCATATTAGGAAGACAAAATATAATTGCATTTTATATGATCCTAAATACTATCTATACATTACTCTGATCCTGTCATATGGGGTTGATGTCACGCCACTTGTTGTTAAAGCAGCTGTGCAAACCAAACTTTTCAAGAACTTAGAGACCCATTTTGTTCTTACTGAAGTCAATGCGACTTTTGAGAGCAGGACCTGGTCCTTAACTTCTCTAAAAGTTTTTGGGCGCGATCTCCTAAGGATACTTTTTTCTTTTGTCTTGGGACAGTGCATGGATTAAGAGACTTCGATCTATATACTGCGTGAACTAACCAGTCAGTGTTTCTATTACAAACAGGTATGAAGAATTTATTTTTACAGGATTTCCATTTCTTGATCCCATATGGTTTAATATGGATCATGTATTTAGGACTGATTTAAACTTTGCAAGTGATTTTCTCTACCCTATTTAGTGTCTATGCCTACAAATCCGGTAGTTATGTATATTAGCTTTGGCATTGTTTCTATTAGAGCAGACATTGCTAGATTAATATAGTCATTATGTACATGTTGAACCATTTTTTCTAGAAAATTATCTTCATTGAATAACATACGAGTTAAACAGCAGTGACACAAATTTGATTAGTAGTGATATCTTGCATTAAAAATAATTTTCTTACTATCCAAATGTGGTTTAAAGACTGTAATTGGTCTTTGAAGAAAATTGGAGAAAACATAGGATCAAATAACTAATGGGAAATAAAGGGTTCTGTTGAGTTAAGGGGTTGAGGAAGAAGTATTTGGTGGCAGAGCACTGTGAATAGCAGATCTATCTATCTAATCTATCTAATCTATCTATCTAATCTATCTATAATATAATGGTTTTCATAACTGTTGAAAGGACTAGTTAAAAACTGGAACCAGATCAGACTGAGAGTCAAGCCAAAAAATACATTGGCAGCTTCAGTCACATCCAATAACAATCATGACTGCACTACAATCATTTAAATATTTCAAGTTCCAAAGGGGTAGCCGTGTTAGTCTATTGCAGAAAAACAACAGAGTCCTGTGGCACTTTTAAAGACAGATTTACTTATTTAAATAAATCTGTTTGTCTTTAAAAGTGCCACAGGACTCTGTTGTTTTTATTTAAGTATTCTAATACTTCTTGTAAAATGCTGGGGCCATACAAATTCTACATATTAAAAAAAAAGAACCAAACAGAACACTGTGGCACTGCTGTGTGGTTCATAAGTAGCCAGGGAGTTCAATAACTTGAATCTGTTGCTGAGAACCTTCATCGCTCCATTAACTACCCTGGGAACCACTCTCCATTAACTCTGCCGGGAGCCAAAGGTTTTCAAAAGGATCAGATTAGCACTTGTTTGCATGGCAGGTCTATACTGCCTGACCTTTTCGGCAGCAGTTGAATGGAAATATGCAAGTTACTTAAATAACTTAGACTATGTCTACACTTGTTAATTTAAATTGATTTAGCTAAGTTGATTTAACAAAGTCGACTTTAAGTCGACTTAGCATGTCCACACCTAAATTTTAAGTCGACTTTGAGGGGACCCTACAAAGTCGACCTAGAGCGTCCAGGTGGACCTGGGACAGATCCACAGTGGCGGGGGGGCGCCCCTTGCCAAGTGCCAGGTGGCTCAGCCTTTGCCCCATTGTACCTGGGTACAATGGGGCAAAGGGGGACAGGGACCCTGGCAGGGCATAGGGGACGGGTGGGCAGGGCTCTGCCCTGCCTTGTGGGGGGGCATGCCAGGCTCTTCCTGTGCCAGCCATCCTGGCAGGGAGGGCAGTGGGGAAGCCCTGGAAGCCCCTATGTCGACTTAGTCAACTTAGGGGTACTCCACGTCTACACTGGCTTAAGTCGACTTTAGAAAGTTGACTTAAGCAGAAAGTCAACTTAAAAGGAGGTTTGACAAAGTCGACTTAATTTTTCCTTAAGTCGACTTAAGCAACTGCTTAAGTCGACTTAAGGAAAGTGTAGTGTAGACGCAGAGTAAATTAAGTCGACTTAATTTACAAGTGTAGAGGCACCCTTGGGTATCTGTGTTCCAAACTTCCTACTCCTGGCATGTCCACTGCGCTGAATGAAAGGGAGGACCCTCCCTTCAACTCAGCGCTTCCCCAGTTGATGGGGTGGTGTTCAGGGATTAAACTTTGTAATCAGATGAGCAGGTTGTCACAGACCTGTGCAGTTGATCCGGTAGTTGAAAGAGCGTCTGATGAAGTGGGATTTTCTCCCACAATCTCATGTGATAAATAAATTTATTACTCTTTAAAAGTGCCACAGGACTCCTTGTTTGTTTTGCTGACCTAGACTAACATGGCTATCCCTTTGGAAGAAGTCTAAACATGAGGCATAGCTATTCCTGGAGTTTTTACAGTGTAATGAATCGGTGAATAGCAGCCAAAGGATGTAATTATTGCACATTTCTCACTCAAAGGCAGCTGGTGCTAGACCCCTCTCTCCTTATGTATGGGCCTCTCCCACTTTACTGAAGAAACAACAAAAGTCCTGTGGCACCTTAAAGACTAACAAATTTCTTCAGGCATAATCATTCAAAAAATAAATTTGTTAGCCTCTAAGGTGCCACAGGACTTCATTGTTTTTGCTATATACAGAGTAACACTTTATTCAAGGACTTTATTGAAGGGGAATAGCTAAATCTGAAGATAGCGGTCATCCTTTATATTCTCTGTGGACCAGCTGTCAGAAAGCAATGTCAATCATTTGTGCATATATCTGAGATATTTTGCACCAGGTTGATTTGTCAGATGTTGGAGTTAAAGGGTTTTGCTATCTTGTTTTTTGAGCAAAGTTTATTACATTGACCAAAAACTTGCATTGTCCCAGTACCGTCACATTTATTTCAGTTTACGGTCTAATTAAAGATGCAGATGAATGAAGCACACAGTGGAGAGTATTGGGGAAAATTTAAGAAAGCACTAGTAGGAATATTATTTACAAAGACTAACTATGTGCATGTTGTAGTGTAGTGTTTAGAAGTAAAGACATTTTAATGAAACTCTAAACAGCTAGGCAGTTGGCTTATGAGTTATTCATTAAAGTATCTTGTTAATGCAACAACCGTCAACAAACCTGTCAAAACTAGAAACTTGCAAATTTGCAGGTAAAGATTTTCAAGCATCTAGCTTGACACTCTTCTGTGGATAGGTTTAAGACTGTTGGGTGTTTTTAGAAGAAGTGTGTCCATTTTTCAGGAAGGCACTTGAAGGAGAAAATACCAGATCGGGGAAGGAGTTCCAAGTATATGGGGCCAAATGGAAGACAGCCTGGAGATGGACAAGAAATGAGATGTGTATCTTGTGAGCTTTGATGAGTAAGAGGAATAAGGAGAAATCAGAGTGTGTGCAGTTGTGTAGGACTTAGAAGGTAAGAATTTGGAGCTTAAATTTGACATAGTAAGGTTACATTTTAAAAATACCTGTAAATCCATGATTATAGCTATTTTACTTACTAGTGGTGAATAATGTAGCATTCTGGATGCAGTTCTCAGTTTTCTTAAAGGGTCACTGGCTCATGTGAGCATCAACACTTTTGAGAATTTTTTTACATCTTGGAATTGGGATGCTGTGATGCATAAAGATTTGGAAGTTACAGATTGGCATCATATTTTGTTCAAAGTGAGGCTGACAAACAATTAAAAAATTAATCACAATTAATTGCAAGTTTAAAAAAAGCATGATCAATTGCAGTTTTAATTGTACTATTAAAAATAATAGACTATCCTTTTAAATTTATTATAAATTTTTTGGATGTTTTTCTACATTTTCAAATAAATTGATTTCAGTTACAACACAGAATATGAAGTGTGCAGTGTTCACTTTGTATTATTATTTTTATTACAAATATTTGTACTTTAAAAAAGATGAAAGAAATAGTATTTTTCAATTCACCTCATACAAACACTAGTGCAATCTTTTTATCTTGAAAGAGCAACTTACAAATGGAGATTTTTATTTTTTTTTAAACATAACATCACTGGAAAACCAAAGCAATTAAAATTTTAGCCCCCACAAGTTGAAGCATGAAGTGACATATTAATGTTTAGCACATCAGGCACATAAATACCTTGCATGGCTGACTAAAAAAGTGCCATGTGAATGCCTGTTCTCACTTTCAGGCGATATTGTAAATAAAAAGAAGGCAGTATTATTTCCCGTAAAGATAAACTTGTTTTTGCGTTTGGCTCAGTGGATTTGTATGAGGAGGTGAATTGAAAAATACTATTTCTTTTATCTTTTTACAGTGCAAATATTTGTAATAAAAATAATGGCATAAAGTGAGCACTTGTATACTTTGTTTTCTGTGTTGTAACTAAGATCAATTTATTTGAAAATGTAGAAAAATATCCTATAATATTTCTAAAACATTTTAATTGGTTTTCTATTATTGTTCAACAGTGATATTAAAACTGTGATTGATCATGACTATTTTTTTAATCTAGTTAATTTATTTTGCATTAATCGCATACATTAATTGATTGACAGCCCTAGTTCAAACCAATCCTTACTGGTTGCTACTTTTTATTTGTTAAGGACAACAAAGTGTCATGTAGTGTGTGAGCAAACTGCAATGACATGTTAGGTCAAGATAACAAAAGTAGTTTTTATTTAAGGGCTTTCTGTGATACAGTAATATTTAAAATGTATCACATGAGAGCAAGCTTAGAAAAAGATCGTGCAAATGTCCTAGATACAGATGGGCAGGAAGCTAGTCTAAATCATCCCTAAAAATAAACAATGTATATACAGGCAAACAATCTAACAAAGTAGAATCCCAAACTCCGGCTGAGTGTTTATACCCAGAAACAGTCACCCAAGAACAAATGGCTGGATTCAATCAAATATTGTCTCATAAACACATAGTATTAAGGCAATACTACGGAGGAAAAATATATACTGTGAAAAGAGAATTGCAAATATTAAAAATGTTACTTGACACAAATTCTTTAGATGTATAACAAAGAAAAGGTCTTTCAGTAATGTACAAGAAACAAGGCAAATGGGCAGTGTGATTGAAAAATAAAGACATAAAGCAATCATATGCCCATATATTTATGGAGTAAGAAATCAAGTATGCATTTGGACCGCAGTTACAGCTAAAACCCAGCAGATGGTGCAAGAAAATGAGTCACTACAACTGTATGCACCCCTCTAACAAAACTAATAAAATGAGGGTGGGGAGAGTGAGAGAGGTTGATTTCTGGTGGATTCTTTTGAATCAAAGTATCCTCTTCAAATGCATTCCCATTTGTGAATGTCATCCTAGGAGGACAATATGCTCATGGTCTATCTTATATGAGTTTGGGGTAGCCCTCACCTAAAACTGCAGACCTTTTAGAGGTGTTTTAAATTGTTGAGACTGTGGAAGTGCAATTAAACCCTTAAGCTTAATTAATATGTCGATGTGGTGGCATTATATTTAATCTGAAATTTAATTCATGTTAAATATAGTCAGATTTTTGCTTCATGTTTTAGGAAGTTAATCACTTCTTTTTACAATTTAGTTTTTTGTCTCACCGTGTTAGATGGATGCTAAGTATCTGGTTATCCCATTGTGAATTGTAATACACTATCTAGCATTACAGAAACTACAGAGGGAAAATTCTTTTTAGCTCTTTCAGTTAAGTTCCTTTCAATGTTGAATTGCCCCTTGAAGTATAACTTTTCACTTGATACATCACTCAGTACCATCAATTACAAAAGGCATCTCTGATGTGGATTGGTGGGAGTTTCCTAAATATTATATTGTATTGTGGGATCTGTAGAACTAACCATCGGTTTGGAGAATCAGAGAGGATAACTCTTCAAAATTTTGGCAGCCCTGTTATAATTTTTCCATATTGTTATAAATACTGTGAAGGAAGACTCACTATACACTCTGTGAAGCATTGCATATTGTAAGCTTAATATCTAGGACGTCCTCAAGTATCCAGCCTTACAGCTGTAGACTTGACTTGAACAGCTGGATGTTATCCAAAAGCAAAATAGGGGGAAGAGAGAGAGACTCTGGGTGGGAGGGTTGGTTGGTTAAGAGGATAGGGAAATGGTGGTGGGAAGTGAGTTAAATCCACTGATTAGTGACAGAGAACTAGAAAAGAGAGCGTTTATATCTGACAATATTTATTTTCTCCTCTGCTGCTGCAGAACCAACCAGCAGCTGGAGTGTAAGATACAATTTACAAATTTATGCTGACATCCTTGATCACGCTGATGACAGTGTTTAAAAAAAAAAAAAAAAAAAAGTATACAAAGTGAACATTTGGGTTTGGGTGTCCATTTGAAACAGTGAAAAGAAACTCATTTACCAAACTCACAAATATTTCACCAAAATGGGGAGAAGGGGGAGGCAAAGGAAGCCCTGTTAAAATCAGCAACCTCTTAGTCTAAACAGATTGTTGAATAATTTGGGGAGAGGAGACTTTACAGCTGGTGCTGTAAATTGTGTACCCACTGTTAACTTGCTACATATTGGAATAACTGTTTCCGGGTTCATGGCATTGTTCAGAGTATCTTTGGGTCCAGATTTAGTTATCAATGTATTTAGAAGAGAAGCTGAGGCTTTATACCCTATTCAAATTGTTTGTAACTGATGACATATTTCCTTCATCTAACTTTTTCCTTTCCTTAAATTTGACCAAAAGGCCATTTGGAGTCAAATACCACTACAAACTATAGATGTGTTTTGGAACTTTTGAAGCTTGTCATCAGCTAGCATTAAGTACGACATTAAGTAGAGGTATAAAACATAGCATGAGTCACTCAAACATTTTGGTATTAGAATATGCCAGCATATGACCTGTATTACCTTCCCAAACATGCCCTGCATGGTTGTAGTTGTAAATTTACTAGTTACTCTTTAAAACAAAGGTTTACTTCCTAACTCTTTTTTTTATTCTAGCTTAGTGAAGGTGGCCCTGTTCTCTCCTATTTCACATGATTCCCGCAGAAAAACATGGAAATTGATTGTGTCTTCAAAAGTGTCCGTATGGGGGAGAAATCCCAGAGGACAGGCTAGCAGGGTAAGAGAAATTAAAAGCCTGGCCACAAAGAGTTTGGGGAGTGAAACCCAGTCAGAAGGGCCCGAGACACTGGAGGGAATGGAAAAGGGGAGAAATTGTTTGCGCACTGCAGAGACACTCCTGGCTAAATGGAGGCTCATGGGAGGCAACTGACTCTGGTATTGTCATAATTTAGGTTGCTTTCTACACCTAAAAACATCTGATAAGAGCAGCATTGATCACAGAAACTGTTACAGGAAAATTAGGTATCTAAAAATAAGAGCTGCCAAATGCAGATCTTGGAAAATAGCCTTTCAAATATTGCAAGTCCTCACAACTTTGGAGACCTGTGCATGAATGCCTAATTTAATAAAATAAGCATGTTTCTGATCCTGATGTCTTCCTCAGTCTGAAATATTGGGAAGACAATTCAGAACTGTCCATGAAGTCCCAGGGCTTAGCCCAGTCCTGCCTGACCTCACACAAGTGTGTCTGCTTCCAGTGGTGCAAACAGAGCAATGATTAGTGGTACAATTTTATTAATTTCAGTCACTGTTTTTAAAGCTGATTTTGGGGCCATGCCAACTAAAATCCTTTCCCCTCACTCTTCTGTGGTGGCCAAATTTAGGGAACTTTGGTGTTCAAATAAGGGCACCCACTTTGTTTGCTCTTCTATTCCCCCACCCCACACTTCTTGGTGGAGGAGTCTAAATAGAGCAATTGGAAAGCCCCGGGGCAATATCTATTTGAGGAGACCCTCTCTGTAGCCACAGAAAGGGGTGTTTTGCTGTGATAGAAAATGTAAACCCTCTCTCTGCACTGCTTGTTGGTAACCATCCATCTCCCTCACAAAAGCAGACTCCTTCACAAGCCCATTCCTCTTGTGCTTCTAACCTAGATTCTGAGGTAGGTAATGAAGTCACTTGTCAAGGAGTGTGACATACCTTTGATTTTCCTTCCCACAGTGATACTGGACTCTCTTACGGGATGCTTGTCTTTACCTCTCCAGTTATTGCATGTGATAATGAGTACAGCTTCTAAGGACAGCCCTCTACCATAGTGGGCTAAAAGCCAAATGGGAGCAATAGACCAAAAAAAGGGCTGGTTCTTTGATAAGGACAATCACCTTTGCTTCTCCAACTCAGTGTTATTTCTCCTCAGCCATATCTGAACCTATGGAGAGGGAAGTGGTGGCCATCGCACAGCTCAAATCAGAGAAAGAGGATGAGTGGGATGAAGCACAATTGTGGGACACCACAATACACAGGTAATGTTATCAAAGTCAGAAGGTCTCATCAGCATTAATGTCCTAAGAGAGGAGAGCCCACAAACTGACTCTTTGGGTTACCTGGGGAGAGTGCAGATCCTGGTTCAATCAGACAACTCTATGACCTGGCATATATAACTTAGGGAGATACCAGAAGTTCAAGTCTATATGCTTACGTGATATAGGTTCTCTCCTGGTGTCGCCGAGTTGCCATCAGATGGCATCTTAAACACAAAAGTGAGCTGGCATATAGAATGTCCCTGACCCAAGAGGTATTCCATCTGTAAAGCTTTAACTTGGTCATCCACAAACCCTTTTACAAAGCATCACAATCTTCATCTTCAGTCCTCTGCAGAAATATCTCTTGGCAGGCTACATGTGGTAACTTTACTAGATTGATATTAATTAAAATAATAGATTAAGAGAAACCAGAAATTCCCCGTCTTTGATTAATTGATTTATCTCTTTCTTTCCATTATTTTTTCCTTTCTTCTAGCTGTGTCCCAGATGTCTCACATGGAAGCAAGGGTTAGGCTGTAGAATGGCCAATTTATCACCTAATTTCACTTCTGAGACTGATCGTCCCCTCCAGTCTATCCCACAGAAGAAATATTTTCCAGATATCTCTGCCGAGATATCTTCAGGGTGCAGGTGTGTGATAGAGATGCAAATTCATGGCATTAAATTACTTTACAGAGAAGAATGAAATATTTTCCTTCAGTTTTGCAAGTACTTGGCTCATGTAAGGTAGAGAGTAGCCAGCCCTGCAACCTCATGGACAAATCTGAATTGCCTCTAATATTTCCAGGAAGTTAGGTACAATCCAAATTCTCAGACTCTGGATGATGTCTGCCTTAGAAAGGAAATAATTCGGTGACAGCTTTCACAAATGCCGTTCTGAATGTGACTGCCTATTAATAGTAAACTTGTCTGACTTTCAGAAACTTTATCTGGTCCTTTCTATAAATACCTCCTGTGGGGAAGACAATGGGGACTGAGGACATCTAATTACAATGATTTATTTGCCTCTCAATTTGCTGTCTGATTAAGCAGTGCTGAGAGATGCCTTGCATGGCTGTGGAAGCTGTTCATATTTGAAAGACGGAATTAAGGTTGATCATCTAATTCCCACTGTAGCTTCAATTAACCCAACGGTTGTTTGATTTTACATGGATAGCGGAGCTCTGACTAACATAAACCAGAACATGAAAGGCTATTTAGCAAACTCCAGTGAAAAATAAGCTAGGGTCAGAGGGTATCTAACACTTTTGTTTTGTTTTTAGCCACAGTGAGCAGTTCTGTGAAGTTTATTGTTTAAAAAGTATATTTCCTACCCTTTGGTAGATTTTTAGTGATTCATCTGGAAGAGAGGGATGACTTGTTTTGTTACTAAATATTTTATCTTTTCCAAATCCAGACCCAACATATATGAAAAGAATGAGATCTAAAGATGAGAAATAGTCTGTTTTGTGCACAAATGTCAGACATGCTGCATAATTCCCTCTGCTTCCAGACAAACAGATTATACTCATGGTGACACCCATTGTCAACAAACAAGCATTGCTTGCAGTATAGACAAGACTTGGGGTGAGAAAGAACAGGGCTTAAAGATCTGTATCTGACACATTTTGGTGCTACACAGAGACCACAAAGGGATTCTGTCACAGCCTGCCCTGTAACTTTGGGACCCTTTGTGATGTGTAGCTATGGTTCACATCCCTGACACCAGTAGCCAGACTGCGAGTCTAAGGTACCACCCTGGCCCTCACCAGCCTACTTACATTTTGCCAGGGAGAAACAGCCATTCCAGTTCCTCGGAGTTCTTCATTATTAGACAGTCAGGTCATTCCCCTCTGGTTTGTCACCCCTGAAGATATGAAAGTAACTCCCCAATAATAGGTTAGCGTACCAGGGATAAAAATAAACGGAATGTGTGTTTAATAGAAAAACCACAGATTCAAAGATGAAATAGTAAGGGAAGTGATTATTCCCATCTATTCGGCACTGGTGAGGTCATAATTGGAATGTTGTGTCTAGTTTTGGGCGTCCCACTACAGGAAGAATGTGGACAAATAGGAGAGTGTCCAGAGAAGGGCAACAAAATGATTAGGGGCTGGAGGAGATGACTTATGAGGAGAGGCTGAGGGAACTAGGCCTGTTTAATTTCAGAAGAGAAGAATGAGAGGGGATTTGGTAGTAGCTTTTAAATAACTTAAAGGGAGCTCCAGGGGGGATAGAGCTAGTCTGTTCTCAAGGGTAGTAGATGTCAGAAGTAGGAGCAATGGCCTCAAGTTGCAGTGGGAAAGGTTTAGGTTGGATATTAGGAAAATCTTTGTCACTAGGCAGTTGGTGAAACACTGGAATGGGTTACCTAGGGAGGTGGTGGAATCTACATTTTTGGAGGTTTTTAATACCCAGCTAAACAAAGTCCTGGCTGGGATGATTTAGTTGGGGTTGGTCCTGCTTTGGGTGGCAGGTTAGACTAGATGACCTCCTGAGGTCCCTTTAAACCTAATCGTATATGATTCTGTGAAATCAAACCCAAACAAGTTGCACAGAAGATAAAACAAAGTGAGTCCTGTGGCACCTTATAGACTAACAGATTTCTTCGGGCATAAGCTTTCATGGGCTATAACCAGATGCATCGGACGAAGCGGGTTATAGCCCATGAAAGCTTATGCCTGAAGAAATCTGTTAGTCTATAAGGTGCCACAGAACTCGTATTGTTTTTGCTGTACACAGACTAACACGGCCCCTCTGGAAGTTTCTACAGAAGATAAACATACAAACAAAAACCTCAGGCTTTTCACTTGCAAGTTACATAAAATCTCTTTTCTAATAAGAGTTATCTATCTTTAAGATAGATTTGCAGATTACCCCTGGCTAGTGGGGGGATCCAGAGTTCACAGGACGCCACCCTCTATGAGACAGTTCCCCAAGTTCTCGATTAAAAAAAACTTAGTCCCAAGCCTTTTAAAAGGCAGCAGCAGCTTCTGCTTTCCCTTGTTCCCTCACCCCAGTCCATGGTGACTCATGTTTATTCAGAGTACGGAAATTCCCACTTGACTTGATAGCTAAGGATGTCAGTGACTTTCCATTAACTCTAGTGATCCATGATTGTCTTTTCCTGGGCTGGACAATGAACAGGTACTTGAAGCCAGTTTCATAGAAATACCTGGCTTGGGAAGTTCCCCCTCTCTGCTTGACAGCTCATATCCATGCTGTGAGGTGTAGTTGAAGTTGCGGTATGGATTGTAAACATTTTTATATATTTACAGATACAGTCAGTAAACGTATTCCACAACAACCATCATGTTCACAACATTACAAGCTTTCATAAAAGACCTTACTTGATACGCTTTAATAGGACAATAACACATTGTGCAGTCAGTTAGTTTAACTGCTAATTTGGGGTTTTAAATCTTCTGGGTTTTTTCCCTTGCGGTGTCTAAGCCCTGATTGGCACAGCCTCCTTTTTCATAATGTCCAGCATCTAGGTACTCATATATACTGGGGAAGTGTAAGCCCTAGATATGCAATGTTATAGCTGTGTTGGTATCAGAATATTGGACAGACAAATTCAGTGACGTAGTATCTTTTATGGGGCTTACCTCCTTCACCTTGTATCTTTAAGGGCTGAACTACACTAGAAAATTAGGTTGATTTAGATACATCACTCAAGGGTGTGAAAAATCAATCTGAGCGACGTAGTTAAGTTGATTTAAGTTTCTGCGGCAGGTTGCTCATGGCATGTTGGAGAAGGGCCATGAACGGGACACACACCAGTGCCATGTGAGGATCAAGGACTGGAGCAGGTGTACCAGAAAGCA
>ML685874.1:6068870-6092941 GCA_007922175.1 Pelusios castaneus | reverse complement strand
GACTTAGAGACTCTCTAAGTCGACTTAATAAGGTCGACTTAAAGTCAACTTATTAAAGTCGACCTTTTTAAAGTCAACCTTAATTCCCTAGTGTAGACATAGCCAGGGTGTGGAGAGAGAGAATTAATGGAAAAGTAAAAATGGATGGCCAAGAGTGTATTTTAAAGGGCCAGGAATGGATGATAAAGTCGACATAAGGGTTAATCCATGTCCACACTGGGCTTAAGTTGACCTAAGGAGTCGACTTAAGGGTTAGGTCGACCTAACCGGCGGTTCTTAGTATGACTTTAGAAAGCTGCTAGCAGATAGAAAAATACTCTTGAACAATTGTTGGGACCTTCACTGGATGCTGACGCACGAGGAATGTTTGGATGTCAATGATAAACATATCATGTCAGACTATCTATGTCAGATATCTATGTCAGACTGGACAACGACCAACATGTTTTGCCACACAGGAAGTACTCTCCACTCCAAGTTATCAAATTCATTCATGAAGCAAAACTGAAGGACGTTTTTCCTGAAGTGTCAATAGCTTTGAGGATTCTGCTCATGTTGCTGGTCACAGTTGGGAATGGTAAGCACAGCTTTTTTAGGATGATTAAAACGTATCTTTGATTGATGAGGGCTCAGACTGACATCGCTTACTATTTTATTACTTAAAAATGCCATTGGCCAGTCTTGGATGTCTCTGAGAGTGCACTCAAGGGCACAGGCGAGAAGAGTGACCTTTTGAACGAAAGGACTAACATTAACATTCTAAGGCTGTCACCCACTGTAACATTATTTAATAGTGGTCTATGTAATATTGGTGCAAAATTCAATTTCCTGAGATTAAAAACATTTGTTGTTTTTAAAATGAATAAGTTTCTATAAGCTTAGAGGAAATCATTTTTATTTGCTTATATATGCCATGAATACATTCTGATTTGCAGATCCAAGCATGTAAATTTATCAACTTATAAGACAGGAAAATCATGCATGCCAACTGTTCATCGAAGTTGTGAAATAGGCTAAAAATGCAGTATAAAAGAAGATATTTAAAAGTTTAACAAGTGTATGTGTGTGTGTGGGGGGGGGGGTCGATGAAGTCGCTTCTTATTCGCGGTGGCAATTGGTCAAGGGTCGGCCCTGCCCTTTACGTACACTCCCCCTGAAGCTGTGGTATGGGCCACTGTTGCAGGTAGTGGGCAAGCTGATTCTGTATGGCAGATCTTACATACTTAGGTTTTTTATTATGGACTTCAAAGCTACTTAGTTTTTCAAGCACTGGAGATTATTGAAGCTAGTGAAACATTCTACTCAATTACCAGTAAAATTCAGAAAACAGAGAGGCGAATGCAAAGAAAACGTTTTGAGGTGGATGAATTGGTGGGATGTGTGTGGCAAGGCTGTTGGGGTAGAAGGAGGTTGAAGAGCTTGAAGAAGGAGAGGACAGTGAAGGGGGCACAGATAGATACATTGTTTTCTCCTATCCTGCCTAAATTATCCCAGCTTTATTCTTACAGAAATTTGGGGTGGGGGAGAGAAGGAGAGACTTTCCTCCCACTTACCCACAATTTTCTTTATCTCCCACTATAACATTTCCCAAGCACAGCGTCCCAAATTTTTACTTTCAAAATATGACTAATCTTCAGAGGATGAGGGTGATGGAGTGATGAGAGGGAGGTGGCTAGTGCAAGCCCACCACTTATTTTGGGCACCAGCAGCCACTGGGTGCTAGGATACAAGATGAGGCTAGTGCGTCAATATAATTTAAAGGGACAGCATCCATATCAGAAATGACGTGACTTTCAAGCAGTTATGTTCTGCAGCTAATATAATAGTTACTATTTAAATAGTGCTTTTGATCTAGAGGTCTCAGAGTACTTTACAAGGGTAGGTAAGTGGGATCATTGTCCTCATTTTACAAATGGGAGATGAGATGAGGTGACTTGACCAAAGTCACTCCAGGAATAAACCCCACATTTCCTGTCTCTTAGTCAAACGGTGTACTTCCTGGATCATGCTGACTAAGGACAAAATTAGCCTAGCCGTAGTCTCGTTTGCAAGAGAGTAATCATAATCTCCTACATGAGCCATGCACCTGGAGTATCCACATTCAGGGATGAGCAAGCTCAACAGGGTTGATACCTTCCCTTCTCTATCCATTTCCCACCTCCCTGCATGAGTCTTGTCTCCACACACAGCATACCAGCTGAGCCAGTGCAGAGACATAAGTTGCTCCCAGACCAGCACCAAATTACTGGCTTCCCTAGAGCAAAGTGGGAGCAAGGGCAAGAATTGAGAATTATGACTGAATTCCCTTTCTCATCTGCTCCAGAGGTACCCAAACTACGTGCTGCACCTTATCCAGGCTGGACTGTAACTTTATGATCTCTCTCTAATCAGCCAACTCATGGAATAAAGTTGAAACTTTAGCAACTTTTTTTCTAACAAAGCATTTCCAAGATTCCTGTGAGAGGAACTGTAGGGGTGAAATGGCTCATCTGCAGTGACCTGGAGAGCTACTTTCGCCGTCTCAGACTCAAGGAATATTTCGCCGCCACCAATGTAGAACACAATGACCTTCAGATACCTTCCTCCCAACATTGCAAGAAAAAGTATTGGACATGGACTCCTCCTGACGTTCAGAACAACAGACTAGACTTCTATATAAATTGTTTCTGCCACCGGGCAAAGACTGAAATTGTGAACAAACAACATCACTTACACCATAACCTCAGCCCTGCACAGCGCACTGCTATCCAGAGCCTCAGAAACAACTCTGACATTATTATTAAGGAGGCTGACAAGGGAGGCACCGTCGTCACCATGAATAAATTGGATTACGATCAGGAGGCTTATAAACAACTGTCCATCAGAATGTTCTACAAACCACTCATCTCTGACCCCACTGAGGAATACCAAAAGGAACTGCAACACCTACTCAAGAAACTCCCCAAAGCAGCACATGAACAAATCAAGACAGACACCCCCCCAGAACTCCAACCAGGGATATTCTATCTACTACCAAAAATGCATAAAAGAGGAAACCCCGGACCCCCCATCATCTCAGGCATTGGCACACTTACAGCAGGATTATCTGGCTATGTGGACTCTCTCCTTAGACCCTATGCTATCAGCACGCCTAACTCTCTGAGAGACACTACAGATTTCCTGAGAAAAATCCAATCCATTGACGGTCTTCCAGAAAATACCATCCCGGCCACTATGGACGTAGAGGCTCTTTATACAAACATCCCACACAAAGATGGATTACAAACTATTAGAAGAACTATCCAAGATGATGCCACAGCTAAACTTGTGGCTGACCTCTGTGATTTTGTACTCATCCACAACCATTTCAGATTTGAAGATAATTTATACCTTCAAGTCAGTGGCACTGCTATGGGTACCCACATGGCCCCACAATATGCCAACATCTTTATGGTCGATTTAGAACAACGTTTTCTCACGTCTCATCCCAAAACACCTCTACTTTACTTATGCTATATTGATGACATCTTCATCATCTGGATCCATGGTAAAGATGCCCTTGAAGATTTCCATAGAGATTTCAACAATTTCCACTTCACAATCAAACTTAGCCTGGAATACTCCACACAAGAGATCCACTTTCTGGCCACTACAGTGAAAATTAGTGATGGGCACATAAAGACCACCCTATACTGAAAACCTACTGATCGCTATAGTTAGCTACATCTCTCGAGCTTTCATCCAACACACCACATGAGACCATTGTCTACAGTCAAGCCCTAAGATGTAACCGCATTTGCTCTGATCTTTAAGACAGAGACAGACACCTTCAGGACCTCTATCGGGCATTTTTTAAACTACAGTACCCACCCGTAGAAGTGAAGAAACAAATTGACAGAGCCAGACGGGTGCCCAGAAGTCATCTACTACAGGAGAAGCCCACGAAAAAAACAACAGAACGCCACTGATCACCATCTACAACCCCCAAGTCAGACCTCTTCAACACATCATCAAAGATCTACAGCCTATTCTACAAGATGTTCCCTCACTCTCTCAAGCCTTGGGAGACAGACTCTCCTTGCTTACAGACAGCCCCCCAACCTTCAACCAATACTCACCAGCAACTACAGATCATACAACAGAAACGCTAAAGCAGGAACATATCCCTGCAACAGACCACGCTGCCAACTTTGCCCTCATATCTACACTGAAGACATCATCACAGGACCTAATCAAGCCACCTACTCCATCAAGGGCTCATTCACCTGCTCATCCACCAATGGGATTTATGCCGTCATGTGCCGGAAATGCCCCTCTGCCTTATATATTGGACAAACAGGACAGTCTCTGCGCCAAAGAATAAATGGACACAAATCTGACATCAGAAATTGCAACACTACAAAACAAATAGGGGAACATTTCAATCTCCCTGCTCACTCCATTGACGACTTGCTAATAGCTGTGTTGAAACAGATGAATAACAAATCACAGCTTCAAAGAGAAACTGCAGAACTCAAATTTATATGCAAATTTGACTCAGTTGCCTTGGGATTAAACCGGGACTATGGATTTTTCTCTCATTACAACAGGTGATTTGACCTCACCTTCCTCTATGTGCTGTTCCCAAGTGTTTGAATCTGTGGAAGAAATTAAGTATAGCAACTAGCTAACTCCATTTTGTAATCAGTAAATTCCATTTCGGCTAGAGCAAGAAGTCACATAGTCTGCTGGAACTGGGGTGGGGGGAATATGCATATGAAAGGGACAGGTGCAGGGAACGAAACTTTGGAAAACAGCCATTTAGCAGACCCCATATAAGGAAAGAGGAGCATCTTCCCTAATAAGGAAAGATAGTGAGGGGCATTGCGGGATTGGAGGGGAGCCAAGTCGCACTATGTGATGTATACATAACTGTAATATGAAAATGTATTACTTATATAAGGTAACTCCACCCTTTGTGAGGGGCTCTTGGGCCTTTGCCTGGTCCCAGGGGTCCGCAGCTGCGTATAGGTTTCTACTAAACTTTTCTCTTTTGCTAAGTGTGGTCTCCGCTGACTGAACACCCCTAAAATTTCCTCCACAAATCCTAACACCTATTTTGATTTGCTGTTACAGCCTGACCTGATCCTATGTCATATCCTCCCCTGCATTTAATTTCCTCCCATTCTGTAAGTTTCCCATCTTCAAAGCGTCTGACGAAGCGGGATTTTCTCTCACGAAAGCTCATGCGATAAATAAATCTGTTGGTCTTTAGAAGTGCCCCAGGACTCTGTTGTTTTTTAATTTCCTGCACACAGCGTTAAAAATGTTACCCTGGCCTTGTTCGTTTGCCAAAGAATTGCATAGTTTAGTTTTATTTTGCAGATGATGAAAGGAAAACAAATACAGAAAGTGTACGCTGTCATTAACAGGGGAAGATGTATAATACTGCATACTGTGAGTCAGCTGTTTAGTCAAATACGTTCTTTTCTTTTGAGTAGTTCAGTAAATGTGTTGCTTCCCCAGCTGCATGAATTACTTTGTGTTTTTATTCTGGATAATCTCTTATCAGGCCTTCAACAGGCTTTACAAAGTGTTGTTTACCCCTAAACAATACAAAATGCGCAGGAAGACAAAAAACAATGGCAAGTGAGTCACCGTGGTTATAAGGGAGAGTCTCTGAAATTGGCTTTTATTGATTCATCCTGTGCATACGTTAACATTTTATTGAAATAAGCTGAAGCTATATTCAAAAGTGTAATGCATTGTAGTGAGTTCTTGTTTTGCACTATGGTGCATATGTGCTCCACAAAAAGCTTTCAATAAAACAAGACAGATTTATTAGTACTTTGAGTATTTGAATAGTGAATGAAATAGCTTTATCAGGATGATATGTGTGAACACACAGCACTTTATATCCTCCCAGGACATGAACATTAACATTCCGTGTCCTATTACAAACCTGTGTATTTTATCTGTTAATAACCTTTACCCACTTTACCCAACCACTGTGTCCTTAATGGCTCATCAGTTTACTCCCTGGGACCATATCACCTGGCAGATTCCTTAACATTAAGGAGACAATGGTTGTTCACACCCTCCCATCTAAGGCATTTGTCCAGAATGACACAAGTTAAAGTTTGGATATAACATCAAATTCTTAACTTCTAATCGAAATAGAATTCCTAGACATAAACTATATAATCATTCCCAGCAAATTACTACCTTTCTATTGATACCAAACATGACATAGTTCCTATGGATTATAGCATTTATGAGAAATCCATTGAAAATAATATCATAAATGCTTCCCTAAATCCAGACAGCATCACACACAGGGCTCTGCCTTGCCAGGGTCCCTGTACCCCTTTGCCCCATTGTACACAGGGGGTGCCCCCCCGCCACCGTGGACCTGCCCAAGGTCCTTCTAGCCCCACAAAGTCGACCTAGAGCATCCAGTGTGGACGTTCTAGGTCGACTTTGGAAGTTCCCCTTTAAGTCGACTTTAATTTTCAGTGTAGACACACTAAGTCGACTTAACTAAGTCGACTTAAAGTCGACTTAGTTAAAGTTGACTTAAAAGTGCAAGTGTAGACATAGCCAACGATAGCTGCCTGTTCAGAAAAATATAGGCCCACCATGATATTTCACATATTTATTTTGTGATGGTTCAAAATACGAAATCTCTGGTCCCCACCTCACTCTCCTACCAAAACCGAAGTCCAACAACCCTGATTCTTAGTTCCAGACTTCTTGCTTACCTTAATCATGAGATTGTGACAAATTCCAAAAGGGTAACCGTGTTGGTCTAGATCAAAACAAACAAGGATTGTTAATCTTTAAAAGTGCCACAGGACTCCTTGTTTGTTTTGACATTGTGACAGCATAACTATTTATTCTATAGTACCATTGATAACTGGTAACGCACTTGGTATATCTCCTCATATGTCTATCGTCAGCATTCCTGCTTCTGTGCAGTCAGGAAAGACAGAACTCCTGGAGTAGGTTGTTTCTTTGTCGGGAGAGAAATTAATGGATTGACAGAAGATGGAGGATGTCTAACAATATTTATTTTGGTGTAAGTACATTCCTGAACAGCAAAGTTGGAATGGAAACAGTTATATGTAGCTTACGGACCAGATGTGTCAGTAATTTCAATTCTGTATCCAAAAAAGCCAAGTGTAGCTGGGAACTTGTGCCCCCCCTTCTCCTCTGTGTCTTTGTCTAGGTCTGTCCTATGGGTTTTAGCAAGCCCCTCCTCCCATTGCAATCACCAATTCAGCTGCCCTAAGAGTAGCCCTACTGCAGACAAGGCACTGGAGGCTTCCAGCACTTAATAAAACCAAGGAACAAATTTAATGGACATTGTGGTAAAAATGCTGAAAGCCACTAGAGCTTGGGCTAGGCTAATGCAAGAGTTGAAATTTAAGAATAGGTAACTCAGTGAAGATGTACCTTAGCGGATATGTTCCAGTTCAGCCCGCAGTCACTGTGCTTGATGCAGGAATTTGTGATAGAAATTTTGTGGCTTGTTTATTGTAGAATCAATAGATGAAAACAATAGTCCCTTCTGGCCTTAAATCCATGTCTCCATTAACTTGCTTTTAATTTGCAACAACAAAACTCCAGAAAAATTGTCCCATGACCCACAATATCCCACAATCCGTTGAGAGTGTAAGAGAGATTTGTGTCATAGCGATGATCATTGACCATTTAGTGAGTTGTACATCAAAACTGGTGAGTGATGATAAACTTGTGCTCCTGAAGAGTGGAATGGAAAGTCTCTCTCCCCAATCTATTTCCCTCTCTCCCCCTGTACTGCACTCAACTGGATTCCCTGGTTTGGAAAGCACCTCTACAAGGCCTTAAGGCACTACTTTCCCTGCCTGAGTTGAGCCATAGAGGGGCAGGAGATGGGGAAGAGCCTGTTTTATGGGTGGTGGGCAGAAGCAGCACTAAGAGAAAAGAGTGTTTTGCTCTTTTCTTCCCCTGCTTGCGCAACCATTTGCCTAAGAGAGGCTATCTCTTTATGAGACCTATTGAAACTGAGTTACTGTTGCTAGGCAGACATAGCTACCCAGAGCCAGAAGTTTCTGGAAAATAAATGTGGTATAGCTGTGAGCCTGCTCCCCAAGGCTTCCCTGTTGCTGTGGTGGTCAGACCACATGAGAGCAGCTGCCAAGAGCTGCAGTGAGAAGAGTCCATGTGCGGCTGGGAGAAGCTGAACCAGAAGTGGACAGCAAGCTGTTTCCTCCCCACTCTGGAGCCTTTTGCAGCAGAGTTTGTACACACACACATGTGAGTGAGAGCTGGTTAACCAGGGAGCTGACTGGACGGTGCTGGTTCCAGAAGAGAAAGAAAAACCTGCCTGGATTTCTGCTAAAGATTCTTGCAACCAATGAAGAAGGAGCTACTTCTTTCAATTAAAGCCTTTGCACTTGAACAAAGACTGTAACTGAGACTCGGGTGAATGCCACCTAAACTTTGGGAAACCCTTAAGTTGCATCTCACGATGTTTCTGTGGGGAGTGTTCTGTTTGTTTTCTTGTTTATATATGTTGGGGAAAAGAAAGCTGTGAAATGGTGAGTGTGGATTTACCAAGTAGCAAGTTGTTGTTCTTCCATCATAAGCTTTATTAAGTTAGTAGTTCATTATTAGTTTTGTTCTAAGTAGCATTTGAACATGGGGAGGGTGACGGAACAGTTTTTGCTGTGAGTCCACTCTCACAGACTGAATCCTGGGTCTCCAGTTTCTTCTCTATAGGAGTTGGGGTTTTTTGTTCTGCACAACCTCCTTCCTGAGCAGAGCTGGCTGACTTCCTCTCACCAGTTGAGCAGCAGTACACAGAGAATGAAAATAGCTTGCAGGTTTGTCCTGGTCACCAGGAAAAGTCAGATGACCCTGCATTATCCAGAATGTATATTTTAATCACAGAGAATATGTAATTTGTAGCCTCTGGTTTGCTGCCAGCCTTACCTGGTGAATGATGCACACTTCCTGTCAGTCCAGCTTACTTGTCAGTTATAAAGAAAATCTAATGTAAATAATCATCTCCATTGGTTGAACCTCAGGGAAGAATGCTGCAGACTTGAGGTGGAAAACACTTGCAATGCTAGTCATCTGGTTTATTACTGGGGGACAAATGCAAAGCCATTCCCTAGAGCATATTCCTCCGTGTTGTCCCGGCCATTTTAAAATGTGTTTAGTAATAATGCTTCTGCCGCTTCCTGCAGGGATTATTCTATCATTTAATAGACCCCGTTGTTAAGAAAAAATTTAAATTAATTTACTAAACACTGAGTGCTTTTCATCTTCAGACTACTTTATACACATTAACTAATCCTCAGGGCCACTGAGAGTTAACTAAACCACCGCCTCTTTCACTATGAGGCTTTCTGGTAATAAATCTGTGGGAGCTCAACAGTGTTTTGGATTTAACTCAGACATGTTTTATTGCAATTAAATTAGGAAAATATCTAGTATGCTATGCCTCTAGTTTAATCGTTTTAGGGCCTAGAATTCCCCTATTCACTTATGTTGGTATTTTAAATATTGACTTGTGCCCAGTGGTGAATTACCATATGGGACCCGTGTCCAGGGGCCTATCACAACCATATGGGACCCGTGTCCAGGGGCCTATCACAACGTGGGGCCCTCTGCTTTGCCAGCACTTGGGTGGGGAGGCTCTCCTTGGGCAGGAGTCCGGGCTCTGCTCTCCTGCCCCGCCCCTGGGCCGGCTGATCCGCCCCCGAGGGCAGGGTGGGCTGACATGACTGGTCGCCCCGCTCCAGGAGTGGGGTCAAATGGCATGCCGTATTGCCTCCAGCGCACCAGTCAGCCCCGCCGCCCCCAGGGGCTGACCAGCTGGCCCAGGTCTGGCCTCTGACCCTTGGCCCCCACCCCCCACCAGCCCTCCTGCAGAGGCCCAGGGCCCTAGGTTGGAGGGGGGCCCAGAGCACCAGGTGGGGGCGGGCACTGGTGCAGGAGGCCCAGGGGCCCTGTGGCCCCTAATCTGCCTCTGTTTGTGCCAGTTAGCTATTTTGGATGCTAACATATCTCTCATAGATTGTTCCTCACATTCAGCATAAATTTTCCTTTCCTCAGTTGCATCTCATTATTCTTGGGTCTACCTCAAAAAATGCCTCTTTCTTCCTTAACATTTTATACCTTTAGGATGCCTGTTGCTGGTTCTCCTATGCTGCTGTAATTACTGTATAACCGAGCTGTGCAGATTTAGTTCCACCACATCTCCTTCTGAGCCAGGCTATGCCAGCACTGTTCCCTTTTACCATGCATCCAAGGGACACTTAATTTCAAGCAACAGGTAAGGCTCTCCATTTCTCCAGGCAACCAGAGGGCCATTCAATCATGTTTTTGTCTTAAAGGCTCAGGTACCTCATCAATTTCAAAACCTATTTAGGAACACTGTCCTAACTACAAACAAAGAAAACTGGAGAGCTAAAGAATCATAACTTACCCCTACTTAATGAAGGTCTACATGTCACAGTGCTCAAAATGCTTTGTGCCTTGTTGACATGAGTTGTCCCACTTGCATCCTGATCAGCAGAACTGAAATAAGAGGGCCTGCATTCCTTGGCAGGACTGTTATTTAAGGAGAAACAAGAGAATTAGGATGCAGAAACTCAGCCACCTGGACACAGCAGTCCACAGAATTCAGTAAAGTTTAATTTACTCAACTTAAACTGCATTCAACTTCAGAGTCTGTGAATGAAACATGGTGCCAACATCTGAGCCATGAGTTCTCTGCAGTTCACCAACTGGCAGTATGAGCTGTGAACCTGATCTGAAGCCATCTGGAGTCCCAGATTTTGAAGATGCAAGCCTAGTCCAGGGGAAAGAGGAGCTTGAGCCATACACAGACCTGGCCATGCAGGAGGATGACAATGGCAGGAAAGTAAAACTGTTACTTTACCTTACTGGGGAACAACCCAGAGAGGTCTGCACCCACTTTAAAGCTCACCATTGCCTCAAGCCTCATCAGGTTCAGGTTTCCAAGACAGGAAAGCAACAAAGGACAATACCATCCTCTGACTATGCAGCTATGTTGACAGGGAAACATACTATGCAATGGATAGAGGGATCTCCTGCAGTGTGATTCCTTGGGGGTAAACGGAACTCAAACACTTCCATTACAGACAGCAGGGACATTCTAATAACGTACAATAAGAACATAATGCAGCCCATAGGAAAATGTGACCTCTCAGTAACTAACCCAAAAAATAACAGACTACTAACTTCAGTTTGGAGTGGTGAATGGTAAACACTGCAGATTCCTCAGCAGGAATACAGCCATATAAATTCTGGATCTGATCAGGATGGCAGCATCAGAATTTACAGTTGCAGTGGAAGAAGCTAAATGGGAAATCCCATAGACAGTGGAGACAATTTTTAGAAGACGGGGATGTTTTCAGAGGTGATGGGTGCCTTGAAGGAAAGCTGTGACTGGAAGTAGACACCACAGTGGAACCCTGTGTGTTTATTACAAAGGATAATTCCATTGATGTGGTGGAATACAATATTCAGGGAGTTTGAAAGTATGTAAAGCAGAGATATCATAGCACCCTATAGAGGCCAGGACAGCGTGGGTAAGCAGCATGGCAAATTATATATCTGCATAGACCCAAAGCACCTGAACCAGGCATTGATAAGATACCACTATTCGCTCTCCAAAATTAATGACATCTTATCAGAACTTTCTAAAGACAGAATCTTAACACTCTGCAATGTGAGAAAAGGGTTTTGGAACATAAGCCTGGCTAAAGAGTCCAGCATGTGTAATTGTTGCAGCACTGTTTGGTCACTATGGATGACTACTCACGCTGATGGGCATAAGCCCAACACAAGCAGTGTTCCAAAGAAGATTCACTCAAGTTTTGGAAAAACTTCCTGGTGTGAAAATTGCAGATGATATCCTCTGTATAGGTGAAGGGAGTAATGATACAGAAGCTGAACAAGTCCATGACAGAAAACAACAAACTTTTCTACAGCATTGCAGGAACAGATATATGAAACTGAACCTCAGAGAAAACATGGCTCAAATAGCTTGAGTCATTGGACATCTGCTCATAGCATTAGGACTGAAAGTAGATTCCCAACAAGATCAGGGTAGTCAGAGACGCATCAGTTCCAACGGATGTGAAAGGGGGTACAGTGCTTCATAGGAATGATATATTTTCTGTCTAAGTGTTCAAGTTTTGTCCACACCTGGCTACAATAGCAGAATCCATTATTAGCTTAGAAGGCAGGACACAAAGTCAAATTGGACAGGTTTCCAACAGCAAACATTTGACATGCTGAAACTAATGAAACCCAATGCCCTGTTCTAAAGTAGTACCAGACTGAAGAAACACTGACATGCTAGCATGGTGCATGAGAGAAAGGATTAGGTGTAGCCAGTGCTTTTTGTGTGTGTCTTTAAAAAATAAAATAAAAAATGCCTGTAGCAAAGAACTGTGGTCTCCCTTAGAGCCTGGGCCCAAGGAAGGGCCTGCACACCCCTCATGGACAGACAGACCCAGGAATTGTAGGGCTCAGGCCCCATAAACAGAGGGGCGGAGCCAGGACAGGAATGGAAAATATAAAAGCCCAGCCTGGCAGCTCAGTAGGAGCAGAGCTGCCGCAGGGGAAGGATGTGCTTCCTCTGAGGCTGCGAGCTGGTAGAAGGCCCGACAGTCTGCCCAGCTTACCCAGACCTGTTGACTGAGAGGGGATAACAGAGACTGAGGGAAGTGTCCCAGGGCCCACGGGTACCCTGACAGGTTGCCCATCCCTGGGGACTGCCTTGAGCTGGAGGCTGAGGAACCGGAGGAGCTGCTGGGCTCCTCCGACTAGAGGAACTTCCTTTGGCCAAGGACCCCTGCATCCAGGAGGAGCAGTCAGCAGTGGAAGGACCCTACAACCTAGAGGAGTTGCCCTCCACAGGCAGACCGGAGGATTTCCCACATCTGCCCCCCATGGACACAGAGGGTCTAGTTGGGATCCCACAGGCTGTCTACTTGGAGGACTCAGAGGAGCCCCCGTCAGAAGCAGGTACCCATGCTCAGGGTGGGAGGAAGTAGCCCAGGGACAGCTGATAGCGGAGCAAACCAGTGTTGGCGCATTGCGGCTGGAGCCCTGCTGACCCAATGGCAGACCTCTCTGCTACTGGCAGGGCCCTGGGCTGGAACACAGTGGAGTCGGGTTGGCCTGCATCCCCCTCCCCACTTTTCCCAACCACCCAGAGTGCTTGACCCCTCCTGCCAGAGACGCTGAGGGGTTCGAGTGGTATTCTTGCCCCCCCCGAGCCTGCTACTCATCTCAGGCTGGGGGCTATTGACTTGTGCCTGCCCTGGCCCGCATAGGGGCTGGGGGCTACTGACTCTTGTGTGCCTGCCCCACCCCACTGAGGGTCTGGGGGCTACTGACTCTTTTGGGTACAGGTGCTGCCTGATCTAGCCAGTAGGCTGACCGTTGGTGTACTGGCCAAAGACGATAACTGAGGACTGTTTGCAACAGCTGGTTTTATCCTGGGCCAAATCCATCAGAGCTGTGACCTTCCTTGGAGCCTGGGCCCGAGGAAGGGCCCTGAACATCCTGGACCAACCCCAGCTGGCCTACGGCACCGATACTCATATCTCGATGGTAAATTTGAAAAAATTCCTCTCACCCCTCTTCTTCCTTCTCCACACCCCTTCCCCTGCTGACCCCACCCCCAGTGGGGCTGGCAGGGGGAAGAAGCACTGTGCTCCTTTTCCCTCCTGATCCCACCCCCCAGCTGGACAGCAGGGTTAGCAGAAAAAGGTGCCAGTGTGCTGTACCCGTGTACCATCACAAAAAAAACTGAGTGGCCAACAATCACAGAAAGTAAGTACTAGACTATGATAAATCAGCAAAAGGTCTAATGGCCTTGGAGACAGGCACTCCTCTGAGAATCCAGCCATAAAAAAAGATACAATAAAAAACAGACTAAAGAAATCAAAATGGATGCAGTGGCACCCAGGTCACATGAGATGACTACCAAAGATGGACAAATGAGCCAAAGGAACAGGTGGCACTTACAATACTTGAGAGGAACCTACAGAGAATATCACAGAAGAGAGAAAAATCTGGAGACCAACCCTACGGGTAGGGGGAAGACTGTACAGATAAATATGGCGGCGGTTAAAGATAATACAGGTATGGCTGAATATCCAAACAAATATTTTGCCTCCATTTATAAGGTTAATGATGAACTTGGGGGTAGTGGTAAGGAGATTAATGGCAGTGAGGTTATGGAGGTAGAAATGATCACATCTGAGGTAAAAGACAAACTCAAACAGCTTCATGGGACTAAATCAGGGGGCCTTGATAATTTCCATCCAAGAACATTAAAGGAACTGGCACATAAAATTGCAAACCCATTAGCAAGATTTTTTAATGAATCTGTAAACTTGAGGTTGTACCATATCACTGGAGAATTGCTAACATAGTTCTTATTTTTAAAAAAAAGGGGGGGAAAGTGATCCAGGTAACTACAGGCCTGTTAGTTGGAACTCAGTAGTATGCAAAGTCTTGGAAAATTTTGTTGAAAGAAAGAGTAGTTAAGGACATCAAGATTAATAGTAATTGGAATAAAATACAACGTGGCTTTACAAAAGGTAGATTGTGCCAGACCAACCTGGTCCCCTTTATTGAGAAGAGAACAGATTTTTAGACAAAGGGAATACAGTGGATCTAATTTATCTATATTTCATTAAGGCATGGTTTCAGATGGGGAATTAGTTAAATTGAAAAGGATGGGGATTAATAAGAAAATAGAAAGGTGACTAAGGAACTGGTTAAAGGGTAGACTACAATGGGCATAGTGAAAGGTGAACTGTCAGGCTGGAGGGAAGTTACTAGTGAAGCTCCTCAGGGATTAGTGTTGGGACCAGTGTTATTTATCCTTTTTATTACTGATCTTGGTACAAAAAGTAGGAGTGTGCTAATAAAGTTTGTGGATGATACAAAGTTGGGAGGTATTGCCAATACACAGAACAATCTGGATATCATATAGGAACATTTGGATGACCTTGTAAACTGGAGTAATAGGAATAGGAGGAAATTTAATAGTGGACAGTGCAAGGTCACATGTTTAGGGACTAATAACAAGAATTTTTCATGCAAGTTGGGGACACATCAGTTGGGAATGACGATGGAAGCAAAGGACCTGGGTTTATTGGTTGGTCAGAGAATAACTGAACTGCCAATGTGATGTGGTTATGAAAAATCAAATGCGGTCCTAGGATGCATCAGTCAAAGTATTTCCAGTAGAGATAAGGAAGTGTTAGTACTGTTATATAAGGCACTGGTGAGACCTCATTTGGAATTCTGTGTGCAGTTCTGGTCCACCATGTTTAAGAAAGATGAATTCAAACTGGAACAGGTGCAGAGCAGGACTACGTGGATGACGCATGAAATGGAAAAAACTGCCTTGTGAGAGGAGACTCAAAGGGTGCGTCTACACTGGGAACTTAGATCAACTTAAGGAGGCTTAAGTTGACCTAAACAAAGCCACGTCCACACTGGGCTTTTATTAAGTCAACTTAAGCATTTCCTTAAGTCGACTTAAGGAAAGCTTAAGTCAACTCAATAACACCTCCTTTTCGGTCAACTTAAGCTGTAAGTCGACTCATTAAGTCGACTTAATAAGGTTGACAAGGGGCTAAGCAAAAGGAGATTGAGGGGAGATATGACTGATGCATCCTAAGACTGCATTAGCTTTTTTCACGACCACATCACATTGACAGTTCATAGTCATCCTGTGATCAATCAATACACCCAGTTCTTTTTCTTTCACCGTCACGTCCAACTGATGCATCCCCAACTTATAAGAAAAATTCTTATTAGTCCCTAAATGCATGACCTTGCACTTTCCACTATTAAATTTCCTCCTATTCCTATTACTCCACTTTACAAGGTCATCCAGATCTTCCTGTATGTTATCGATCCTTCTCTCTATAAATATAGCAGAAGGATAAATATCAGGGAGGGAGAAGAATTATTTAAGTTCAGTACCAATGTGGACACAAAAACAAATGAATATAAATTGGCCATCAGGAAGTTTAGATCTAAAATTGGATGCAGTTTTCTAACCATCAGAGGAGCGAAGTTCTGGAATAGCCTTCCGAGGGGAGCACTGGGGGGTAAAAAGCCTAGCTGAGTTCTAAACTGAGCTTCATAAATTTATGGAGTTGATGGGATGGCATAGTTTGGCAATTTGACTGGTCATTGACTACTGATAGATATACCAATAGCTAGTGGTGGGACATTTGATAGGGTGGGTTTGGAATTTCTACAGAGAACTCTTTCTTGGGTGTCTGGCTAGTGAGTCTTGCCCACATGCTCAGGGTTTAACTGAGTTCCATTTTTGGGGCTGGGAAGGAATTTTCCCCCAGAGTAGATAGGCAATGGCTCTGGGAGTATTTCATCTTGCTCTGTAGCATGGGGCATGATTCACTTGCTGGTGGATTCTCTGTACTTGAAAGTCTTTAAAGAATGATTTGAGGACTTTAATAACTCAGTCATAAGTTAGAGGTTTATTATAGGTGGTAGTAATTCCACCACATGAACAGGGCAGCGCATAAGGTTTAAAAAAGCTCCATTTTCCCCACTACACCTGTATTCATCTTTGCTCCCTGCTAATGAAACATTACTATTGTTACTTCTGTGATGCATCTGTAGCCCAAAACAGCTTCAGTGTTTTAACTACCACATTATACTGCAAGCAACTAATTCACAATAAGTAATCTATAAGAACATGTAACTAAAGACCAAAACAAGCAAGTAAAACAAAATGTCCCCATCTAGGTTTTCTGGTTAAAAGCTCTTATGGATTTTATTATTGTTTTAACTTAAAAAGTCCTAATTATTGCACTTACGTTTGAGCAATTTGTACTGTTCCATTCTTCTAGTTCATCCACCTTATACAATAACTTTGTATATTCATGTGGCTGTACTTTAAACCATTAACCTTCTAATGCTTGTAAACACTGGAATTAAATGGTGGTTGATTATTGCCCCAAATTACATTCAATCCCATCAGTAATATGCAATATGTAACAATGATTTCCAATAATAGCTTGTTTTTTATGGTTATAGCAGGTCTTTTCTGAGTTATGTTCTTATTTGGTTTAACTTTAATCAACAAAAACCATATGTTACTCATATTCACATGAGAAACCAGATCAGGGGTCATTGCTCTGTTGTACTACAGATCAGGTGGAAAATATACTGTTTCAGTCACTCTTGTAAATATTTTTAGGGCAAAATTCAAAGTGCAGTCATCCGCATACTCTGACTGAACAGATAATCCTCTGCACAAATTGCTACTTAACAAAAGGAAATTCTGCTATCTTACCAACCATAAGGTATTTACCTTTACTTGTAAAGGCAAGGCCAGTATACTAACATTAAGATATACAATTGAAGACTTCAGCATTATGATAAATGCTGGGGTGAGAGAAGTGGTCAGTCAGCCCTTGCCTGAGAGTTGTGAGCAGGGTTTATTGCTAATTCTAAGACAAATGGCACTCCGCACTCTGTTAATCTTAAAAACAGCAAACCACTACAGCTATACTAAAGGAAGAATTTTAGTAATGTGGGAGGAAATTCTCAAACCTCCTAAATCTCATGGGACTTAAGCATCTTGACCTGGTTTCTATTCCCAGATCCGTCACAGACTTCCTTTTTCAACTTGGACAAGTTGCTTGGATGCCTAAAGTTAGGTTCCTTAATCTATATTTAGACATAGTAATAATTTGGGGAGCCTGACTGTGTACAGCTTATGAATTCTGGTTGATTTTAGGAAGTTATTGAGTCACTGAATGCTTCGTTATATGTAGAATCCACCACCTGCTGTCAGGGTTTTATTATACATCTGCCAGATCAAGGATAATGGAGGGTCATTAAATCTTGTTGGCTCCTATTCAAATGGAAGCACCATAGACAATGTGCGACCATATCCTAGGTGAAACCAGTCTTTTACCACTTGGGAGGGACCTGGAATTTGAAGCGTGGAAAATCCATTAGCAGGAGAACAAAGGTGGTATTAGTGCTGAGCAATGTTCCCTCTAAGGTTTGGTGGCTTGTGTGCAAAATTTTCAAGCCGTGTGCAAAACTTTTTCTGAATAAAATTTTTGTGAAAACTCACACGACAGAAAGTATAGGCATTAATTGAAGTTAAAGTAATTGTAAATAGAATTAATTGATTGTGTTTAATTGAATTTGAATGAATTTTGAATTGAAATTTAATTTTTAGAAAGTTTTTATTTAAAATTAATTTTTTAAAAGTTTTTTTTTTAAAAAAAAGGAAGGAAAAAAAGAAGGAAGGAAGGAAGAGAGAAAAAGAGAGAAGGAAGGAAGGGAGAGAGAAAAAGGAAGGAAGAGAAAAAGAAAGAGAAGGAAAGAAGAGGAAAGAAGGAAGAGAAAGAGGAACGAAAGAAGAGAAAAAGAAAAAAGGAAAGAAAAAGGAAGACAAAGAAGGAAAAAAAAGAAAGAAAGAGAGAGAGGAAGAAAGAAAAAAGAAGGCAGGCAAAGAAGAGAAAGAAGGAAAGAAAAAGGAAAGCAAAGGAGAGAAAGAAGGAAAGAAAGGAAGGGAGAAAGAAAAAAGAGAAGGAAGGAAGAGAAAGGGAGAGAAAGAAGGAAGAAAAAGAAGAAAAAGGGGAAGGAAAGAAGAGAAGGAAGAGAAAGGAAGGAAGCAAAGAAAGGGAAAGAAAGAAAGAAAAAAGAAGGAAGAGAAAGAAAAAAGAGAAGGAAGAGAAAGGAAGGAAGGAAGCAAAGAAAGAAGGAAAGAAGAAAGGGGAAGGAAAGAAGAGAAGGAAGAGAAAGAAGGAGTAAGGAAGGAAGAGGAAAGAAAGAAAGAAAAAAGAAGGAAGAGAAGAAAGAGGAAGGAAAGAAGAGAGAGAAAAAAAGGAAAGAAAAAGGAAGACAAGGAAAAGAGAAAGAAGGAAGAGAAAGAGAGGGAGGAAGAAAGAAAAAAGAAGGCAGGGAAAGGAAGAAAGAAAGAGAAAGAAAGAAAGAAGCCAAGGCTGCTGGCGGGGGAGGACCCTACTGCGGCCCTGGGAAGCCGCCGGTGGGGCGGAGCCAGACCCCAGCCCCGGAGGCTGATCCCGGCCCCGTGCTGGGAGGCCGAGGCCGTGGATTAGCCTGGCCCCAGCCCCGGGCCGGGAAGTCGAGGCGGTCAGCAGGTGGGAGCCCAGGAGCCCGCCGCAGCCACCCCGCTGCACCGGCCGCGTGGGGCAGGCAGGCAGGCCCGTGCTCCTGACCCTAGCCTGAGCCTGCCTGTCCCGCCCTGGGGGTTGGAGGGAGCTGCTGACCTGGGGGTTGGAGGGAGCTGCCGGGCTGTGCGGGGGTCCCTCACTGCTGCACGGGGGGTGCGATGGCCTCTGCGCGGCCGCGCACCTTCACAGCTTAGAGGGAACACTGGTGCTGAGCCTTTTAAAAAAAAAAAAAAAAAAATACAGTGCCTGAGACACTTCAGGTAGAGGTGGCAGAAGAGATGCAAAGGGATGCATGGAAATGAAGTAAGTTTGGGCAGAGGAGAGGAACAGAAGAGCATACGTTTGTAGCAGAAGGGTCATTTTCAACTGGGTTCAGCCAAAGAAGAAGTTAACTGTTCAGAGAGAAGAGTGAAACACAGACACGCTCCATGCTTCAGGGAAGAAGCCATGTGTAGGTGGTAGCATCCTAGATTCCTTGGAGAACTCTGTCTTAAGCCCAAAGAATGTTTGTTTCATGAGGCACTGGAGCAGGAAATGCCAATATGTGTTTTATTTTGCCTAGTGCTGTATATGTCCTTTGCTGTCTAAAGCAGCAGTTCTCAACTGCTGAGTCACAGCACAAAAGTGTGTCACGAAGAGCAGAGAGGTGTCGCCAAAAATTGGCATCACACCACCCTGCTTACAGCTGAGGGCCACTGCTGCCAGCTTTCCTTATCCTGCTTCCAGGCTGAAGCAGGGCTGGGGGAAGCCGGTAGTGGCGGCGTTCAAGCTGGAGGCAGTCCCGAGGCTGCGAGGATCAAGAGACCTCTGCACCATTGGGAGGCTCCCCGTCCTAGTGCTGGTGTAATGCCAAAAAACGTGTTTCAGCGGTTTTTGTTGATGTCCAACCAAGTAACAAAATCAGCTGAAACATGGTTTTCAGCACTAAAACTGTGTTGCCACACAGTGGTAAGTGTGTCACGGAGAGCCGGAGGGCGAGGGCTGGACTTGAACTTGAGGTGTAGGGTTGCACATGCCGCCAAGCGTGTCATGACCCACAAAATGCTGAGAACCACTGGTCTGAAGTATAGAATGAATGGTTTTTGGAACGCTGACAAAGCCCCTGTAGCAGTTCTCCCTTTATTGTTCATCTCTAAAGAAATAGTCCTCACAAGAGTGGAGGTCTGGGGTAGGGTTAGGTTGGCCATTCTTTCATCCCCAGCATACTTGGACATTCCTGTACTTCCTGGAACAGTTTGGAATCTGTCCAGAGGGCTTAGAGAGAGAGCACTATTTGGTGAATACCAGCTGTGGATAGTGGCTGAGATGGTGAGTGGAATTTATTTTAATCTGTTGTCTCAATTTCAATGAGAGTTAAGGTCCTAAATACCTAAGTTACTTTTGGAAAATGGCTCATAAGCTCCTAAATCACTTTGGCACCTAACAAAATTTACTCTGAGGACAGGTATTCCAAGTCCACTTTCTTTATAGCACTTATTATTTGTATCCATCATGTCCTTTTCATTTTCCTCTTTTCTAATGTAAATGTGCAATCCTTACAATCTACCTTCATACCAGAGTTTGTCCCTAACCATTCACATTGCCAATCTCTGAACCATTCCTAATTCTAACAGGCTAAATTATCTTCAATGACTTTAACTAAATAGGAAAGATATGGGTCAGTAACTGTACTGTACTGAAGCAGATTAACAATTAAAATAAAGGTTTACATTTAGATTTATGGAGTTTATAATGTGCTAATGAAGGTTGATAGTCAAGGGTTACTTAGCACTTGACATATGTACTATACAACTGTCAGTCTTCCATAAATACATGTTTAACAATTAGTATTGAACACATCTTTGTGTTCAAGCTAATGAGCTAAATTTATTAGGAAAGTTGTTACATGTTGTTAAAATATTTATGAAGATATATTTAGTAAATTTTTAAACCCAGGCAGTAGGGGTTTTGTATTTGTTACTTGGTTAATCCCCATAAATACATTTTGATTAAAATTCTTCTCTTATTGAATTTTAAGGCAATTATAAAAGTAAGGTCATAATGAAATGGCCTTCACAGACTTGTACTGTTTGCAGCAGTAAAACAATCCTCCTGCCACGTGTACTAGTTACTGCTGAAATGTAAAAGAAAAAAATCAATAGAAACATTCATAAGAATTGCCATACTGAGTCAGACCAATGGTCCTTCTAGCCCAGTATCCCGTCTTCTGACGGGGCCAATGGCAGGTGCTTTAGAGAGAATGAACAGAACAGATACTCATCAAGTGTCACCCATTCCCAGCTTCTGGCAGGCAGAGGCTAGGGATATTTCAAAGCATGGTTTTGCATCCCTGCCCATCCTAGCAAATAGTCACTGATGGACCTATCCTCCATGAACTTATTTAGTTCTTTTCTGAAATCCGTTAGAGTCTTGGCCATCACAACACCCTTGGGCAAAGAATTCCACAAGCTTCCTGTGCATTGTGTGAAGAAAGGCCTCTTTTTGTTTTGTTTTAAAACTGCTGCCTATAATTTTATTTGGTGACCCTACTCCTTGTGTTATAATAGACTTCCATGGTGGTGTCTTAATGGATCCATAATAATTCATTTAAAATAGTAGCTGACACAAGAACAACGTAGGCATGTGCAATTGCACAGGGTCCCATGCTTTGGGCTGCTTTCCTGTTCACACACACAATACATGTTAAGTCACACCAACATTGCTCCTCCACTATCTTCCCCCACTCTCATGGGTGGTGCTCAGATATTAGAACCTGTACTGGAGTGTGAGGAGAGAGTGATGAATGGTCCAAATACAATTGTTGGAGCCTAAATTTTGCAGCCCTACCTATGCAGTGGGTATGTGTGCCTTCTCTCCATTACCAGTGCTTGCTGTCAGTGTGGAAGGGCATGCGGTCACTACCTAAATATGATGATCTAGAAATTAAATGACTTTCCCAAAGTCATACAACAGATCTGGGAAGAAAGCTCACCTCTCCACAGTGCCAGACCATCTTTCTCTTCCCATGCGATAAGCGAGAGGCATGTCTGCTGCAACCCATGTTTATATGTATAGGCAGAACTTTTCTTTTGAGTCAACATGTACTTTCTATGCACATTTCAATATCACAAGTGGTACTATTAATTGAAAACAGCCATTTTAACAAATGACAGTGAATGTTCCGTAATTAAGTGTTTTAATATTTGGGATTTAAAGTCATTTTATTGACAGCTGTTTATTATATTAGTGGTTCTCAAAGTGGGGGCCCTCTGAGATGGCTCATGTGGGGGCATGGAGCAGGGGACAGAGCTGGTACAGCTTCATGCTTCCCGGAGATGGACGCATCTGCCAGTGCTGCATACGCTCCCTATACAGCTGCTGCCCTGCTTGTTCGCATTCCTGGCTTCCTGCGCTGCTACTGGCTCTCATTGCTTGCCAGGACCACTGCTCCCCAGGTTCCTGTGCTGTAGGCAGGCCCTGGTTTTTCCCTGAAGGTTGGATTCGAGGGAAGAGGACTGTGATTGTTAGGGGGGCTGTGCTGTAAACCCTAACAATCGTCACTCCTTCCCCTGGCACCCCCCACCTTCAGGGAAAAAAACAGCCTACAATGCGGGAAGCACTCCCCGTTTTTTTTCTGAAAGGACTGCCCCTTTCAGAAGGGAGAAAGAGGGAGTGCAATTCGGAGGAAGGGGGCACGATTATTCAACAGAAGTCCTTGGGGTGCTCCATTTAAGAGGTTTGAGAACCACTGTATTATGCAGTACAGTATTGAGCATATATTTATTAAAAATATAATATAAAACTACTGTCAAGCTAAACTTTCTAGTGATAGAACTTTACTAAGCCTTATTCCTGACAGTTGACCTGATCTGGCTGAAAGTAACAGACAGGATTAATTAGTCGCTTTGAGTTGGTGTTAATAATACCAAGAAGTTCAACTAGTTCTAATTTTTTTTGTGATTTTAAGTACTGTGCATAGAGAAATTGGAATGAAAAGTCCTCAGATTGCAATGCAATATGCTGGATCACTACACTTTCAGGTAGAGAATCACTGACACGAACAGTTTGTACCTTGTGTGTACCAGTGCTCAAATCCTAAAAGAAGTAATGCTGAACGCATTATTTTGCCATAGAGGCACCAGCATATCATGAGGTAAAGAATGAAACCAAAGCTAATAATCATTGATTCATATTTCAATTTTCAGAAGTACTGGAATGCTATTCCAGCACCCCAAAAAAGTGCTCGAATGGTGTTCCATAACAGTCTGGCATGACTTAAGCACAGAGTGAATCTGTCATTTTCCATATGCTTTCAACATTACCAATAATTTCAGTTTGGCATTGGGTTACCAGGGCTTGGTTTCACTTGTTGAACCTCATCAACCAAAATAGCCCTCCAAATATTTATTAAACACTCATCAGAAACCTTTAGACCTTCTCTTTTGATTTGTACAGAACCCAAATTGGGAAGTTTTAACTGACCTGACCCTCAGGAGGTTAATATCAAGGAAGGCTTAGGTAAAGGTGGTGAGGTAAAGCTGAGTGTTCTCATTTTAGCATAAGAGAAATAGCAGCAGAAGTAGATGGAGCAATTCTCCCCACCACATAAAACAGTGGTTTCAAAATGGCTTTTACATTCCAAATGTGTCATAAATATAACCCAGAAACCCTCCCCCTAAGAATGAGAATACACTTGTTTCAAAAAGAGGAGCCAGAATGTTTGGCCAGTGGAGGGATTCATTTCTCTTCAATGGCCTGGGGTGTTTTGACTGGTTTTTAAATACAGTAGCACCTCAGAGTTAGGAATGCCCTGGGAATTGTGTGTGTGTGTGTGTGTGTGTGTGTGTGTGAGAGAGAGAGAGAGAGAGAGAGAGAGAGAGAGAGAGAGAGAGAGAG
>ML685874.1:5994116-6068860 GCA_007922175.1 Pelusios castaneus | reverse complement strand
GAGAGAGAGAGAGAGAGAGAGAGAGAGAGAGAGAGAGAGAGAGAGAGATGCTGCCTGATTGTGCAGGCAAATGCTGTGTGTGGTTGGCAGATCAGTTTGTAATTCTGATGGTCTTCTCTAGCAACAGACACACCTAGATTAGAGGTTAGGTGCTTTTTAAAAATATTGTTTCTTTTGATTTATAAGATTATATAAATATTAGTTATGAGTAGATGTAATCTATGCTACAAAGTTCAGATCTAGACGCAGACCTGAACTTCCTTGAGGTTTTTCCAGCTTCCAATTCAGCTAGTCGCTGATAGCGAGGGCAGACATTTAGAATGGTTTCCTCCAACTCAAGAAGCATTTGGATCAAGGGTTTTGGTTTGGGTGAATCTTTAGTTGTGAAGATATCCTGCTGTGGAACATGAGTGACAGAAAAATAAGCGTTACACAAAAGAATAATTACTCAGAGCTGTAATGCACGAAATAGACCGGAAGTTAGTACTGTTGTTCAGCAGCCATAGCAACAGCAGTACAAGATCTGCTGTGTTTTCATCAAGCACATAAGTTCCTTTCTATTAAAGTGAAGAAACTCATGTTGCGCTGGGATCTACTTAAAGGAGGAGAACAGCTTGCCAAGTGTTTCTTAGAATTAAAGCTTACAGGATAGCCATGGGCTTAAATTGCCAGTATGGTTATTTAATGATGTTGCCAGCCACATTAGTGAATGTGATTATAAAATCGTGCTGTTTGAGCACCAGCCTCCTGCAGCTATTTTTCATTTGAGTAGTCTCACAGGTTACCTTTCCTTTGAAGATCCTTGGTGCAAACATCATGTATTCATCCTGTATTCAGTTCCAAGAACACTGCCAGTTTTTAACAAATAAGTTATACATTGTGTACGACAACGTATGTACCAGTAGAAAGGATTTTTAACTCTAGAAATGCATGTTAATGTAAAGTTCCTCTGTGCATTGCTTTTCTTTTTAAATGAAGTCTATTCTAACAGCAGCCTTGACTAAGGATCCCTCCCCAATTGACATAAATGGTAATGTGTGTAGCAGACATCTCCTGCCCTCCCTCCTTCATACATCCATATGCCCAGCATATCTTGCAGTTATACAGACCTGAGTTGTGGTCTTATCAGATCTTGTAAGCTAAGAAATAACAGTATGGGTTACTGGTTAGATGGGTGAACTCTCAAAAAAACCTAGGTGTTACAGGGAGTGTGCTGGTCAATTCACATGGGACACTCTTCTTTGAGAGTCAATATTACACTAATGCCTGAGTATGAAGTAGGAGTTTTTACTTTAGTGCACCATTCATTTCAGTTTTGGTACATTCTGTCTACCTAAACTCTGGCCGTACTTTCAAATGGACACAAGAATCGTCATTCCTGACTTAGTTACATGCTGTTGCTGCTAAAAAGTTAATGTGTTTCATCTGAGATGACAACATTAAAATGGTGGGTATGATTCAGAGATACCCTATTAGAGAAGCATTGATATGTTCCATATTATGCAAGCACCGCTCTTGCATATAATTGTTAATTTATTGAGGCTGAATTGAGTTTACACACAAAGCCAGGGCTCAATGTCTTTATGAACGTTATGTTTGTTGCATATTAAAAATACAGTATTATTTCCCCAAAATTTACTGCCCTTAAACTTTGAGCACAGAATTTTTCTTTGAGAATTTAAATGTAAGTTCATTAATTAGTTCATGTATCTAGTGGGTTTGTGCAGGGACCTTCTGATGCTTGCTCCCTCTGTCCCCACAAACCAGTCAGAGACCTCAGTTTTGTGCATCTATCAGTGATGTTTGTTTATAGTTTACTTGCCCATCACCGTCTATCTTTAGACAGTTCAGCTTAACAGTCTCAGGGGCCTCACAGACTCAGCCACCAACAGAGAGGAGCTGGCTCTTGCCCTTTCTCCATGGTTTCTCCCTTTTATTCCTCCCCTCCTCCCCCCCCCCCAATTCCTGTGCTTCTTTCCTGTGATCCTTTGTTGCCCCGGCTAACAAGGCTGGCAGCTGCTTTCTATTTGCCCATTAAGTGCAGGCTTATCCAAACGGCTCCAATTCTCCTTCCTTAATGGGGCTCACATGACAGGGGCTGGCTCAGCTTTTCTTTGCCTAGCACCCTATCACAATCATAGAAGTTTAGGCTTGACAGGGAACTCAGGAGGTTATCTAGTTCAACCCTCTACTCAAATAATTCCAGCCAGAGCTTTGTCACGCTGCTCCTTACAAATCTCTAAGGATGGAGATTCCACCATCTCCCTAGGTAACCCATTCCTGTGCTTCACTGCCATCCTAGTGAAAAAAGCTTTTCTAATGTCCAACCTAGACCTCCCACACTGTAATTTGAAACGTTGCTCCTACTTCTGCCACTTACTCTCACTGAAAAGAGCCCCATTCCATCCTCCCTGGAACCCCTTTCAGGTAGTTAAAGGCTATTATCAAGTCTCCGCTCATTCTTTTCTTCTGCAGGCTAAACAAGCCTACTTCCCTCAGTCTCTCTTCATAATTCATGTGCTCCAGACCCTTAATCATTTTTGTTGTCCTCTGCTGGACTTGTTCTTTCCAATTTGTCCACATCCTTTCTGTAGTGGGGGCAAAAAACTGGACACAGAACTCTAAATGAGGCTCACCAGTGCCAAATAGAGGGGAATAATCACTTCCTCCAATCTGTTGGCAACACTCCTACTAATGCAGCCCAATATGTCATTAGCCCTCTTGGCAACAATGGTACACTATTGACTCATATCCAGCTTCCTGTTCAATGTAACCCCCAGGTCCTTTTCTTCAGAGCTGCTGCCTAAATAATTGGTCCCCAGTCTGTAGCATTTCATGGGATTCTTCCATCCTAAGTGCAGGACTCTTTACTTGTCCTTGTTGAACCTCATCACGTTTCTTTTGGTCCAATCTCCTAATTTGTCTAGGTCACTCTCTAGCCTATCTCTGATCTCCAGCATGTCTATCACTCCCCCCAGATTAGTGTTCCTTCCTGAGGGTGCAATTTATTGCATTTTCAGGATCATTAATGAATATTTTGAACAAAACCAGCCTCTTAGGCACTCCACTTGTTACCAGATGCCAACTAGACATCTAGCCATTGATCACCACCTGTTGAGCTGAATGATCTAGCCAGCTTTCCATCTACTTCATTACCCTACCCATATTGCTCTAACTTGCTGTGGGACACTGTATCAAAAGTTTTGCTAAAGTCAAAGTATATCGCGTCCACTGTTTTCCCCACAACTACAAAGTGTTAAAGTTACTTTACAATTGGTCCTTAATTTAGTGGCCAGTGTCAGACCATTTTTTTTGTCTCCAATCATCTTAAATACAGAATAATTGTTGATGCTGTGGCACTCCCTCAGGGTAGCAGATGATTTCTTTCACAGGTTTTATTTTACATGGGTCCTTTGGTGACTGAGGAGTGTGATCCTTCAGCTGCAGACTCATTGGCAGGTGGTGTTGGAAGGCAGGGTAGGGCCATGAATAATACCTACAGTATCTTTAAACTTCCCATGTCTTTAAAATTCACTGAAATCTCATGCATTGTCTATATCTGAGGCTTTTTTTTTATATTAAGAATCAGTGGTCATTTTTAGCATTTGGTCTTAAAAATGGAAAATTTCTTTTTTACAGCAGCAATTGAATAATCATTTTCAGGGAATTATGTAAAGAATTGTCTTTATTCAAAATAGCTGTCATCCCCAACTGTTTTCAGTAGGAAACTAAGGCCACACATACCCTCAGTTAATATCCTGTCTTTCAAAATGACTTATTTTATACTATGTAGACTTTTATACTACACTCATCATTGTCGTATCTGGGTATCTGAACATCTTCCAATAATCCATTAATGATTTAAGCAATGTGATTGCACATCTGTCACTGTGCATTGAAGTGTCTTGTTTTTGTAGGGTGGTGTATTTTAAAAATAAATGTACCTGATGCTGTGTGTTTGCTACAGAAGACAAGGTCCAAGAAATGTGCCTTTTGCTTGGATCAGAAGGTAGTGAGGTTTATGATGGTCCTTAGTTCCTAAGACGAACAGTGTTTCCCATTGTTATCAATAAATGGAAGATGGTGGTGTCTAACAGGATAAGGGGTTTGTACCATGACATGCCATCCTGCAGGGTTTGGAACAGAAGTTCATATCGTGGTAAAGGGGAGTATTCCAAGCTTCCAACTCTGAAAGTTCCACAAATATCAGACACTTAAAATCTATAGAAATGTTATTTATGATCATTTTGGTGTTTTACAGGTATTAGTTCTCGCTCCCTCTGAGTCGGGTGTATTTGGATTCAAGTTGCCTACTTGGTAGGGATACCAGAAATAGTCTCAGTAACATTTTTTAGATACTTTCTAAATTCAAAATATTTCTAAATTTTTTTTTTTTTTTTTGAAACACTGATATATTACACTATTTAAAAATGAGGGTTTTTTCCTCCTGGTATGCTAGAAAGGTGTTATCTGCCTGCATCTGGGATAATCATATTACAGATGAGCATTGAATTATGTGTATATCCAAACTCATAATTATAAAAATGTGCAATTATACCACTCCCAAAAGCAAAGTGCCATGCAAAGTGCATGGCAAATAAATTAAAAATAAACAGTGATTGCACTGCAGTGCATATGGAATCTGATGGAAAGGGTATTAACATGAACTCTATTTTCAGCTGTGTTGCTGACAAGTTCCAAAGTCTTGGGCAAATCAGTTAATTTCTCTCTCAGTTTTCCCATTTGTAAACCAAAGAGAATGATACCACAGAGGATCTGTGAGTGAAAAACTTTGTCAGAACCAGGTATTATTATTACAACAACATCTAAATTACAGAGCACATTTAGGCTGGATATAGGAGAAAATTGGTGTCAAGAGATGGGAGAAAAGTAAGGTCATGCTGTGATGTAGGTTTCTTATATGCAGGTTTTGATGGCTCCAATATATAATTTTAAAAAAATTTCAATTTGGCTGTTTAAAATGGGTATATGTCTTTCTGGTTCATTGTGTATGAGTGGAACTTGCATTATAGGAGTGAGGGGATTGTGGAAAGAGTGAAAGAGAATTGGGTGGATGGGATAAAGACATGGGAGGTGCTGATAAAGTTTCTGTATATCACATTTCTGCCAACAAAGATGACAAGTATTTTCCTTCTGCTCAGTGACACAATATATCCAGCAGCGCACTTCTGGACTCCAGGGTCATAGCCATGGGTGGGCCTGTGTGGGCTGGGGCTTAGCCACTTGGAGATGAGGCCCACCCACCACAGCGCCCAGCAGTGGTATGAATTTCACTGCCGCAGCTATGGGCCAGCCCTGCAGCGGCAGCAGAAAGTTTGTGCCACTGCTGGGCGCTCTGGTGAGTGGGCCTTATCTCAGCACCTCTCCCCATCTCTTCTCCTTCCACAGCTCCACTTGCTGAGTCCCAAGTGAAGCTGGAGTGCTGGCTCCACTTGTTACCTAGCAACTGGAACATCCCAGGCAGCTTCTGGTCACATGAGTGGAAGTTGCCTGTGGCCGGGCCCACTCTGCAGACGCAGGGGCCTGGCCAGAGAATGGAGCTGGCTACACCCCTGCTGGAGGCCTGAGCACTGTGTGAGGAAATTAGGGCCTGGAGTACAGCTAGTCTCCAGGCAGCCTCATCAGTGCAACCCCCCTGCAGCAGGCTGTGTAATTAGACATGCCACCTGACTGGCTCTTAAGCTAGCAGACGCAGAAGCATTGCCGCCTTCTCAGTGTTCATGTCCAGCATTGTGCGTTATCTGGCTCCAGCTGCTCCTGCCTTGTACCCAGTCTTGTTGCTGTCCTGCCCCCTGCTTTGATCCCCTTATTGCCAGATACTCTGTTCACTCCAGTACCTGACCTCTGATTTTTGACCCTGTTCTCCAGTTCCTGACTACAGACTCCAGTTCAGCCCTAGGCTCTGGCACTCAGTTTCTCCCTTCCACTTTGACAATTGGTTTTGGCTCCTGATGAGTGATTATGGCCCCCATCGGGCCCACTAGGCAAAACTGCCTGCTCTGGCCACTAGGCCAGACTGCTCTCATCCTAATCAGCTGACTCATTGCTTATCTTTAACGTTGATTATTGTCCAGACTATTGTGCAGCCCCCTGTGTAGCATAATAACACAGCATACTTGCTTGAGCAGTTCTGATTGCACATCACCACAATTTTACTTCACACGCCCACAACACTGGGAACAGGTCATGTCCAATGGTAACCTGAAAATGGTTAGAGTCTCATCTTTAGAGATTAGCAAAAGTGAAACATGGAAGGTAATTTAAAATAACCACACTGTGTACTGAAAGAAAATGTCTTCCTGCACATTTAGATTCAGGACTTCTGTCTCTAGCTATTGTTTGTAATCAGGCTGCAGGCCAAGAAAGAAGTGGGGCTGGACGACAGATGTTTTCTTTCCACACTCTGTTGCAAGCATATAATTGACCTCAGGTGATGAGAGAGAGAGGAGAACTTTGTCCTCAACTCCTGCCCAGGGAATCCAAATAAATAGACAGTCACTGTTTGGCCATTCCCTCTCTCAAACAGTCAGGGAGAAGCAAGCCAGGGTGGAGGAGCAAGAGCAGAGAGAGAGACTTCTTCCACACTGTTTCAGGAGCAGCTTATTCTGCTTTGGAGGTGGGAGGGGCCCGGTTCTTATTTCATCTAAAAAATCAGTGTAGTGGTGTGGGAGAAAAACTGACAGATTCCAGAATCTGGGGGATGGCCTGGGAGAGCAATAGCCTGCTCTGGACCAAATGTACTCCAGTGTTGCTTTCCAAGCAGGGCAAGTCTAACCAGAACTGAGACATATGCAGTTTTGCAGTTTGACCTCAGAGGAGAGGCAAACATGATGCAGAAATAATCTCTCTCATCCCCAAAGCCCCAGTATTCTTCTTTTTTTCCCCTTTTCCTCTGAAGAAATGAAGGGAATTAAACCACAAAAACATGACATTAATGAGCTACCAAAGACTGACATTGTGCGATGATAGGAGCTGCAGATGGAAGAGACTGCCAAATCATCCCCATAGAAGCAGCAATAATCTCTGTGAATTTATCTGATACCAACCTACAGTTATTCCTGAGTAACCCGGGAGATTTTTTTCAGCCAAAACTATTTTTTTGTTTTGCCAAAAAAAATTGATGACACAAAATGTTTCACAAATTTGTGGTGTTTGTGCAGAATTGTTCATTTTGAAAAACCAAACAAAGCTACCGTATCTATTTTTCAGGAATAAAATAAAAACCTTTCGAGTGAAGCAGCATTACGACGTTTTCTTTGCTAACTGATAATGCCTCCTTTCCTCAGTTATGGGAAAATACTGGTATTTAAATGGGAAACTGAATGAGTCCCTTAGTGCTCCTGTCCATAGCCATCCACACCCTTTGTGCATGAAGATTAGAACAAGCAGTGGGAGGAAGTTCTTCTAGAAGGGCTAGAGGACCGGGCTTCTCCTCTACTACAAAATATACTCTTCAGGCAAAGCCTGTCTCTATCAATCCCTCTTCCAGCTATGCCCTAGCAGCCCTTTATAGGCCCAGGTATAATCCAGCTCACTTTAATTGGCTGGATTGGATTCTCTGCCCTGGTCTAGGGGAGCTAAACCTAGTCTATTCACAGGGGTGAGATACTTTGTCACAGAGCTCCCCCCGCCCACAACATATTTGTTGCACAGTCATGTCCTGTGGCAGCTCTGAATCTTCTTTGCATACCTGCTTTATGATGCGTACTTTTGGTATATGATCCTATACTTCTGATCTTAAACCTTGGCAAATATGAATTTTACAAATATTGAGCCAATTCTATGGAGATGGAGTGGGATGGGGCTATTTACAATGTGTTTGACTTGCATAAATAGTATTTTCCTGCAAAATCTTATATGCATTGTGTGATATTATTATAGAAATGAAATGTATTCATAATGAGTCTATTGTAATCAATATTTTAATTAGGATGCCATCACATCATAATTATTACTGGAAAAGGATACCTCTCTGTTAGCTGATGAGCCAATCTCAGACTTTACAATTTGCATAAATCTATACTAACAGAAGATACTCTGGTGGTGCCAGATCAGAAATTGTAAATTACCCATTTAAAAGAGAATATTATATGCACTCTGAAACGCAAATAGGTTACTTTACTGGAATGTATTCGTCAAAATCATTACTACCATTCATGCAGAGAAGCGATACATAGCCCAATGTATATGGCACTGGTTTGGGAGTTCGAGATGTATGCATTGCCAGCTGTGTCTTGGACCTTTGGCAGATCAGTTACTTCACCTCTCTGGGACTCATCCTTCCCTTCAGTAGGGATGATAATAATAATGCTTAGTTGAGAGTTTTCAGGTATACTGCTGCCAAGTTCTATAACATCTTAGAGTAGAGGCTCCCAAACTTTTCGGCATCATGCCTCGTTTCTGATTTTTGAGAAACCCTCACGCCTCCCCACCTCTCCTTTACCATCATCCAACTCCCTTTTAACAACAATTCAATATGTAATTATACAATTAAAAATAACCACAAATAGGTTTCTTGACGCAAAAATTTTCACTATGAAAATTTCACAGCCTCGCACCCCCCTTGGATTTTCTTCATGCCTCCCCCCCACAGCCCCTAGTTTAGGAACCACTGTCTTAGAGTTTGTGAGAAGGTATCATTTTCAGCCTGTTTTAACTGTTTTGTTATATGTCTGTATCAGAGCATGAGAATTTGAATGATCTGTAGGCTGCTTCTGCTTAATTCTTCTTTGACCTGATTACTCATCTCTCAAGCGCACTGCTGTATTTTCATGGCCTTGGGTTGCGTGCATAGTATTCAATCACTAGGTACATCAGTGCCTCTAAACAAGTGTGATATTTTCCCGTCCTGAGGTTCAGGCAACATTCTATTACCAGAAAAACCTGCCACTTTCCGATCAATGATAAAAGTCAGGTTGTGCATCAGAGGTCATTTTAAAGCATTTTAGGGGTTTTTTTTTCCCTGAAGTAAAATGTTTACTTGTTTATTGTCAGCTGTAAAGTACAGGCTTTAGTGTTCACAGAAATAAATGACTTATTATCAATGCAGTGCTTTTTTCCAAAGCCTGAGGAAAGCTATTTGCAATGGAAATTAGCAGGACTTATTACTGGAAAACAGGAGCAAAATGTTTCCTTTTTATTAATTGTCCTATTAATAGCCACCCAGAAAATTGAGATGACGCAGTAGAAAACAGATAAGATCAAGCCATTTAAAAAATCTTATTTAGCCTAGCATAATGACAAACCAGAAGAGACCCTAATTATGCAGTTACATGAATTGGATAGTCTGGCTACTGAAGATAATTACATTTGCAACAGGCACTGAAAATGGCAACAGAGCTGTGAAGCTGGGTTACACTAGCTTTAAGCTTTTCTTTCTTTCTTGTTTAATATTTCAGTGCAGATAGAACTAAACAGAAAGAAACATATACACTCATGGATATGCAAACATGAAACAAATTTCACCAATTAAATATAACTACATTATTTATAACATCATATTCTACTGTCTCAGGATATTGTATCTGTCCACATATTTACTGAGTTTAGGAAGCAGAAAAACAATATCTTGTCAGGCACATCACCAAAAATTGAACAAGCTTAGCACACATGTATAGGTGAAAGGTTTCTGATGTCCAATAACATAAGATTTTGTAAGCAGGACACTTAATTGACCTCCAGAATGTACTTGGAACCTTCTGATTCATCTTTGCTGATTTCAACCATTAGTTAAAGCGATACATTTTTTTTTTATAGTTTTGTCCTGAGCAGGGCAGAGTACAGATTTGTGGCTTCATTGTTTTGTTAGAAGGCTTATTTCATTTTTACCTTGTTTCTTTTGTGAGACTGGGTGGAGGGACTAAAATCTGGAAAAATGAGTCAGTGTTTCCCTTCAAATGCAAAATCTCTCAATTTCTCTGAAACTGATCATTTTTTCTTTCTGTGGTCTGAAATTACAGTAACAGTTGTACTTCCTGTTTTGTTTGTTATGACTGGTGGCTTGGCAGGAAGCCTTTTGCATGTACCTTTGTATATTTTGTAGGGATGTGTTGCACTGCTGTATCTAAATCTCATCTATCTAATTAATAAATTTATCCTATTTAGAGAGCATGTCCCCTTTAACTCTTTGCTCTGCGGGGAAAGTGCTGCTTCCTTCAGAAGGAGGGAATGCAGTTTGGTGGAGAGGTGAGCAGAGAATGGAAGAACACATCATGAGGTGTGTAATTGAAGCATGAGATGAAAGGGCTGCAGTGAGCAGTGAAGCAGCTGAGAACTGCCTGTAGCTTGGGCGGGACGGAATGGCTGACTGGGAACACCCAGAACAGGAGCCCAGTAGGAATCACCCATGAAGGACAAACCAGATCTGGATTCAGTATCACAGCTGCCCAGAGTTGTATGGAGCCATGAGTACTGGGGCCTGTGACATTGCACTAGGAATAAGGAAGGGGACACTGTAGTTAGTTCAGTGGGAAGGGTGTTGCTCTGTGTGGGTTTGCACAGAGCAGCAGAAGAGGCACTGGAGTGGTTTCCTGGGGAAAGTTACTGGAGTTGAAGATGACCAAGAGCACCCAAGACTCCACCAGACTGGAACTTTGCCCAGGACTCCTGAACTCCTGAGTGCAGATGCATTGCTAGGTTTCTGCTCTTTCAGGCTGTTGCTCCACTGGGCCTCTGGGGTCTTGTGTTCAATGTACCTTGTTTTACTGCTCCCCCTCTCTTTTGTTTTTCTCCATTCATGCCCAATAAATAAATATTTCCCTTTCCTATATTCATTGTACTATTCCCATGTGTGTTCACTTTGGGGGTCTTGGAACAGGACATTTCCTGCTGCATTCCTGCACGTGCCTTTTCTTGGCCAGAGCTGCCTGCCATCTGGGCCACAAGGGTGCTGAAGTTGCATACAAATTCAGTAAGTGCTAATGTTTATGCAAACCTCATGATTTCAGCAAATATGCAGTGAAAGCCAAAGAGAAGCATATCCACTCAGTTTGTCCTTCATGGTGTTTTTTTTTTTTTTTAGTCCATACCAGAAGCGAGTGGAGGTCAATAAACCTCATATAGGATGGAAGGAGCAATGTCCCTATTTTTTAAGAGGAAAAAAAAAGTCTGTGTCCATTTCAAATCTTCCCAAGTCCAGTGTATTTCCATGGAATTTAAAAATGCACTGCCCAGAATGCCCCTTTAACTTTCAGATGCTGGCAGGGATGGCGTACAGATGCATGGAAATCATAAAATTCAGATCTGATTTTTAAAAAAATGTTTCAAAATTCAAATGTGCTCAGTTTTGGGGGTTTGGTTCAGACCCTTCTCTCAGATGGCTAATTATCTAGGTGTGTAAATGGGGAGTGGGATCCTTGACACCAGAACTTTTTTACAGCAAACCCTGCAGTGAAAGTTTCAAACTTTCATCATGACTCAGTTAAGCTAGAAGAGGGGTCAGTATGCGACATTAGTTGGACCAGTGTGGGATTCGTTTTAATTTCACATACTGCTTTTCCTAAGTGTGCGCAGTGATTGCAGGTAAGAAATGATTGTCGCATTTCAGTGTGAGCCAATGAGCACTAAGATTTGTCTATATGATCATTTAGTTCATGGAAAGATGGGTTACATATAAACCTACCTTGCACAGCCCTCCATGTACTGAGCGCCTGTGGGGATCCTGTAGCCACACACTAAAAGTTCACTATTGCATTTTGATCTCCCCTGTTCCAAAGCAGGGATGTTTCAGCTTGGATAGGAGAGCTGGGTATGCTGCACTTTTTTCCTGCCACACACTCAGTCCTCTGTTGGGGTTGTGTTGACAGGGCCTCCCAGAGTAGCAGGTCCTAGAGTTAACATTGGTATGAATGCGGTATCTCAGAGCTACTGTTTGTGACTCTAGAGATCTTGGCTCTCCTCACTGAATTGGGTGTACACACATCATGTTAAGATTTTCTTCACAACCATGAAGGATGCAGACTTGCTGTTTTAAATTCTGATTTCATCGCACACTCCAGGAACTGGAGCCCTAGATGTGGATCTGTAGTGCCTATGCCTTGGATGGATTGAGACCAAAAACTCAATAATTGCAATAAATAATGTATAGAATAAATAATGTAAATAATAATACAAGCAATAAAGCCAGCCCTGGATTGATTGAGGTCAAAGACTCATTCCTCTGTGAAAGTGTAGGTTTAAATGTTTTACTGCAAATGCACTAAATCCATGTGGCTATATATTTTTTAAAATAAACATTGAAATGCACAGGTGGAAGGGCAGGGTTTTCTCTTTAAAAAAAAGAAAAGAAGTCTCCCTTTCATTTATTTTTCTCATGCAGTGAACATAATGGGGACAGAGAGAGTGTTTGGTTTTGAGTAATGAGGCCCTGCCTGTGCATCATTGTGATCTGGACACGAGAATGTCACTGGAGTTTTATCTTTCTCAGTCACTGGGTTTAAGTTTGCCACTAGCGTCTGATAATAGAACATTTTAAAGTGTGTCTTCATGTACTCTTGGAAATGGAAATTCTTGAACTAATAACATTATTACATGTTTTTCTACTTTTTAATCTCCCCCCACACCCTTTTAAGCAGTAGCATCTTAGTTTCTCTTGCAGTATTTCCAGCATTTAGGTAATGGGGTTATTTCCCTGTATGTTTTGAGTGATGCCATTTTTTTAGGTGTAGAATTCGTAAAGGGGTTTAATAAAATCTGATAGTGCATGACATCTACTTAAACATCTGGATGCTTTGGAAAATGTCTTACCTACCTAAGCCTGGCTATGGAACATATTTAAGCGTGTTTCTGTTGAGTTACTGAAGAATACTTATCTTTGTGCATCACCTACAGTATCAGTATTTCTAACTGTCCCTGGAGTTACTTACCTCATACCACATAAGGTTACAAATGTGAAATTAAAAAAGGATTTTTGGTGTGAATGTTAATTTTTGGGCTCATCAAAGCAACAGTAATCACAGTGCCTTCAGCCATATATTTCATAGGCTAGTATTGTGCAACCTCTTTCCCAGAGTTCTGTTTAGTTTATAGTACCTAGCTTACTTATTCCAGTAGAGGGCATCTCCTATCTGACAGTTGTACTGAGTTGTGCCAAACTGTGCATTTGTGCTATAGATAGGTTAAGCCCACCGAACTAATGTTCACGTATGATTTTAGGTGGAACCCGTCTTCTAAGAGCTGAAACACCAGTGCCTCAAACTTCTGCACAATGTAGCACGTCCATATTAAAAGTATTATTTATTTATCATTTATATTGCCATTGTGTCTAGAGGTCAGCCGGGTCAGGGTCCCCTTGTGCTCTGCAAACACAGGATGGAGAGTCCCTGTCCCAGAACTTTAAATAAAATATGGGTTTCATTTATTCATTCACAATTTGATGTCCAATGTGTTTTTTTTCCTACCACATTATGCTGTGACCCTGCAGTTTGATCTGCATGAGTGGGTATTCATGGCTGTGGGAAGCCGCATCAAAGTTAACGTGGCCTTATGCAGCTGCCTGGATCTTCCTGTGTGGATTGGGGCCTTAGTTCCTTGTAGTAGGTTTTTGCAGAGGACATTTATTTTAATTTGTGGTGTCTCTCCAGTTTAATAACTCAAGGCAGGCTTTGGTATTGCCAAAGGCAAAGATTCAGAAAGCAGGCAATGAATGACAGAAGAACAGAAAAGAGCTAAAAAAACCAAAAACCTCCTGAGCTCTTTTATCCAAGAAACCAAAAAACCAGCATGCGTGCGCAAACTTTTCTTTACAATAAGCCAGCTTGTGTATAATACTGAAGTCTGAAAAGAAAACCATGAAGGAGAGAACTGAATGAAACAAATCACTCAGTTATCCAACCCACCAAAACCTGTGTCCCAAGCAGTGCTGTTATCTTCAAAAAGGAAGCAGAGAGACTATGAAGTTAACTATGGACATAAAACCCACACAGAGAGACTGTCAGTTAGAAAATATTCGATTCCCAGCATCACGCATTTTACAGATGGAAGGAAAGACTAAAGTTTTTTCTTCTATTACCTTTCTCATATGTGGAAAGATTGGATGGTTTTCAGTTGCCAAGTAACATGTCAATAATACATTATATCAGTTGCTGCTACAGTGTTGCTAGTTGTTACATCTGTATAATTTCCCTAATTATACAGGTTATGATCCTGATAGTATGACTGGCTAAATGGTAAGAGCTGGCTAATTGTGTAGCTGATCGAGGAAGTATTTTAATGACAAACTATATAGATTTTCTTCTCCAACATAAGTGAAAGCAGTGGCTTCACAAAGCTAACAGCACATAAAGTACTTGTAGAACCATGGGCCTTGCCATACTGGGTCCAAACCAACGTTGGTCTAGTTCGGTATCCTGTTTCTGAGTGTGACCAGTGCTAGATTCCACAGAGGAAGATAGGAAGACCACAACAGGCAAATGCGGGATATGCTGCTCTTCACATAAATCTCATCCAGATCCACTAAGACCTGAAGCTTAGTATCTTTCCAAAGCTTGTCATCATTGATTATGAAAATATCATCTAGTCTTGTTCATGTGAATATCCAGTTATTTTAAAAAAATCTTGTTAAGTTCTTGGCCTCAACTTGCAAGTGCTGATGTTCTTGGTATTGGAAAATTCTACCAAAATGGTGCCTCACCGACCGTGACTTTTGCAGTGAGCATGATCTAGCGTTTTTCATAATGAAACTGAGTGAAAGTATTTGGGTGCTTTAAGATCTGCAGCTGTTTGAAGACAGCCTTTCAAATACACTTCCTTTGCATCTCCCATTGTCTTGTCTTTTCTGTATTTTGTTTTCTAGATTCTGAACTCCTGGACCTGTATGGCACTGCGCAGCTTGTCGCCACTTAACACTTATCATCTTTGTTTATTATTTGTTATGTATGTGTCTGGTGAATCTTTTCTCACATGTTTAGTACATCTCTGCAGGCAATCGAGCCCCATATTGGTCCTAGTATTGTTTGTTCTGGGGTGCAATTTGTATTTTGTTTAGCCACATTATCTGTAGTGTTTTTGGGGGATGAGTCTTAGTATAATGGTGCATTTTGTGTTATTCTTCATACCTTGCAGTGTTTTAGGGGAATGAGGATGAATCTCCAAGAAAAAAAAGTGTTGAATTTGTAATCCAAACTTTATTATATAGGAACATTTCAGGGTACTGTGTATGTGTGATCATCATATCTGAATTCATGAGAAGTCCCAGAACTTGTGAGCACAGTAGTTCACAAGCTCCCCAAAAGAAGCTCGCGTGTGTGTTTTTTGTGTGTGAGTCCCCCACATTTTTTTGCATAAAATGGTTAGATGAGAATACTCTGCCTGAGGAGTGAGGAGATAGTGCTATGAATGGTTTGGTGGGAGTCTATATTCAGATGTGTTCCTTGTGGCTACTTTGAAATCCTGCTTCCCATTTCTTTTCTATATGTGATGACTCACCTTTTTCTGTTTCATTTAGTCCGCGCTGCGTTTGGGAATTAATGCTTGCATTCTGCCTCTTTGTCTAAGTCTTCTCAATTTATCTTCCGATTTCAACATTAGCCGACACATCTGTCGATTCTGGTTGTGGAAGTGTGGTTATAGCTGGGAATATTTACAGAAATTTGACATTTTTCATTTGTATTTTGGCGGTTGTACATTCAGAGTTGTTGTCCACAGTATATTGGTTTTCAAACAGTCCTCGACACAGCTGTCTTCTTTCCAGGAGCACCCAGAAATGTATTAAAATGCCACAGAGAGTATTTAAAGGAGGTATATGCAACCAAGCTATATAAAACATCAAATAAAAACACTGATGGTTCTGAGTTTATAATAAACATTCATTTTTTAAATGTATTTGTGGGCGCAACTGTAAATAAATGCATGGTGCTATCCAAACACAAAAGGCCCTTTCAGTCCTATAGAGGGTGTGGCTGAAATATCTTTGTGCTCCCAGTACTGGGTGATCAGATGTCCCGGTTTTATAGAGACAGTCCCGATATTTGGGGATTTTTCTTCTATAGATGCTTATTACCTCCCACCCCCAGCATGATTTTTCAGACTTGCTCTCTGATCCTACTACACAGCTATTCCTTCCTGCTGTAATAGCCCCTTGGTGCTGCAGGCAGTCAGATGTAAGTTAAAGCTTTCTACCACGGCCTTGGGTCTAGACTATTGAAAGACCGAGACACTAGGGACTGCAAACCAAACACCCCATGTGCTTATTCTTTAATGAACTTAAGCAAAACTGATAGAGGAGCCTATTTCTTGCAGAGAAACAGAGTGCTGTGGCACTTCTAAAGATTAACAGATTTATTTATTGCATGAGCTTTCGTGGGAGAAAATCCCACTTTGTCAGATGCTTTGAAGATGAGAAATTTACAGAATGGGAGGAAATTAAATGATATAGGGTCAGGTCAGGCTGTAACAGCAAATCAAAATCGATGTTAGGATTCAAACACTGGGGAACAGCACATAGAGGAAGGTGAAGTCAAATCACTTGTTGTAATGAGAAAAAAATCCATAGTCCCTGTTTAACCCCAAGGCAACTGAGTCAAATTTGCACATAAATTTGAGTTCTGCAGTTTCTCTTTGAAGCTGTGATTTGTTGTTCATCTGCTATTGATACTTTTCCAGTCCAAAGGGATCAAGCCCTTAGTTCAAAGTATTGCAGCCATTTCATCAGCAGCACGCTTTCCAGTTAAGCAGTCAGTCATTGCTCTGCTAAACCTGAAAGCATGATTGCGAATGAAGTGACTGGAATGCTAGGAGCTAAGTGCTTGAGCCCACTGGGTGCATCATAGTGCCTAATAGGGAGAAATCACTGTAAGAGATTGGGGGATGGGGAAAGACTGAATAGGAAGGAGTTGTGTCTGGATCATTGTTGCTATGCAAATTTAGCACCCTACATCCAGAAGCTTTTGGAATTGGGTGTGATAGTTTTGGATATGATCCAATAGGTTCCTTGTTCTAGGGGTCAGACTCCATGAGGGCAAGCAGTCAGGGTAGCTGTTTTATAAAATGCAATGTGCCCACTCTATGGCTATGTCTACACTTGCAAGTTAGGTCGACTTAAGGAGGCTTAAGTTGACCTAACTTAGTCCCTGTCCACACCAGGCTTTCATTAGGTTGACTTAAAAAAATCCTTAAGTCCACCTAATGAAAGCTTAGGTCAACTTAGTAAGACCTGCCAGTTAGGTTGACCTAACCCTCCTTGGGTCGACCTAACCCTCCTTTAGGTAGACCTAAGCACAGTGTGGACGCTTAAGTCCACTTTATTAAGTCAACCTACGGGCAGTTAGGTCGACTTAACAAAGTGGACTAAGTCCACGTCCATGGAAACCACTTTAAGTTGACTTAATAAGGTCGATTTTAAGTCGACTTAAAGTCTACCTTATTAAGTTGACTTAACAAAGTTGACCTAACTTTTTCTAGTGTAGGCATAGTCTATGGGTTAAGAGAGGCTGAGCCCAGGAGCAGAAAGGAAGAGTCTGCTTGGATTCCAGATGAAGATTCCAACAAGCAAGTAGAGGAAAGATGTTACTTTTGACTCAGCAAACTATGGACTTGGTGATCAAAGACTCTAATTGAGACTCAGCTTTGAGAACTCTTCTCACTGAGTTTCTGTGGAGTCTGACCTGTAATTTTTTTCTTTATAGTATGTAAAACTAGGAAGATAATGTATGTGAATTATAAAATAGCCATGTTATGGTGTAAAAATTAAAGTTGTTGTTTATTATTATTTGTTTCTTTATCATAAGATTTATAAAGGTGGTACTTAATTAAGTTAATTCCTTCTTTTCCTTTGGGGACTTGAGTATGGGGAGATTAACCTTGTGTAATCCTGGCTGAAAATGAAGTCAACTCTAGCCCACCCAAAGGTTACAATAGCACCAACTCCCCCTGAACTGAGGACTCAGCACCTTGCAGGAACAAGTTTTAAGAGCGTATATATGTCCCAGCCTTCAAGGTGTGCTAATGGGTCCCCACTGGGCCTGCATGCGCCTGTGTGAAGGACTGAAACCTTATTGGTAAAAGGGCAATACAACTCGTGTTTCCAATAGATCAGAATTGGGATGCATTGGCAGATGTGTGTTGAGAAGCATGCCTAATGTCTATTTCTAGGCTACCTCTATTCTAGGCAATTAGTCCCTTGTGCTCACAAAACAATTAGGCAAGCAATTATCTTTCATTAGGTCATTGGAATTATTCTTAAAAAAAGAAAAACCTGAACAAATAAAATATTCTTCTATAATGTACATAATGATATTGTGGAGCAACTCAGCCCATCCAGGCTCATTTTATAGCACAAACCAAGCTATGACCATGAGAAAAATCTCTTTCTTTATCTACCAGGTACTTTTTTTTTTACTTCAGTTAGCTTCTACAGGTCACTAGATTATGGCTTGTCTAAGTTTTCTGGAAGCAAAAAGAGACAGACGGACTGTGCTGTGCACACATCATGGTGAATGAAACTGCACATTGCTGTGGATGTGAGACTAAGAAGATAAACAGAATATAACACGTCAAGTTAAGGAGAGTCAACAACAAAAAGTCTTTTTGTGTAGATGGTGCCTGTGACTCATCACGTGTCAGATCTACTGCACCTGAGATGCTAAATGACATGTAATACTCAAGCCTGGAGGATTTACTTCATCTGTTCTTGGCAATTTCTCTGAAAACTGATTCATTCATTATAGTGTGAACTTTTTACACAAGTAAACTGATTAATCATAGATCCTCTCTAGTGTGCAAGTTACTTTAATTCAAAGAAATTTTCAAATTTCGGTGCAAAAGGATTTCTCTCATACAAGCGAAATTCCCTTCCTAATTTGAAAGCCAAGTAGGGAGAAAAATTAGTTCGAACTAACATCCCAGTGTGGCCATGCTAGTTCAAATTAAGCTAATTCGAATTAACTAAAATTAGTTCGAGTTAGTTAGTTCGAACTAATTTGAACTAATTTTAGCAAGTGTAGACATAGCCATAGACTCTTAAGATCAGAAGGGACCAATAGGATCATCTAGTCTGACCACCTGCACCATGCAGGCCACAAAACCTCACCCACCCATTCCTGTAATGAACCTCTAACCTAAATCATGATTTAAAGACTTTAAGATACAGAGAATCCACCAGCAAGTGAGCCATGCCCCATGCTATAGAGGAAGGTGAAAACCCCCCAGAGCTCTACCCAATATGCCCTGGGGGAAAATTCCCTCCTGACCCCAAATATGGTGATCAATTAAACCCTGAGCATGTGGGCAAGTCTTACGAGCCAGTCACCCAAGAAAGAATTCCCTTTAATAACTCTGAACCCACCCATTTGGAGCAAGTCTAGCCAGTACAATAGATCCCTTGATGAGAAGAGCTGCTTAAGAGCTAGGTGGCAATATTTAGAGAAAATGACAGACTGACTGGAATATGAATATTTAAATAACTTTCTGTATTTCTTTCACAAATCTCTTCTTTCTATCTTTCATGGTTAGATAATGGTCTAATGACTATTAAGCTAGGAATATTTTTGGCTTGTATCCCTGACGTTCCTTTGACATCTGAGGACTTGATCCAGTGTCCACTGGAGTCAATGGTATTCTTTCTGTTGATTTCAGTGGGGATTGCATTTACCCTGAGTGCAATCCTGGCACACCAGTAACCACACGTTCTTGAAAATGATCACTGAACATGAACGGTGAGTTTTCTGGCATTCGGTCAAAAACATTCAATAAAATATCTATCTGACGCAATGAGACTGTATGATACAAAACAAAGCCATAAGATTTGAAGAGAAGAAAAGTTTGGCCAAAGTTGGGACAGAGCCCCACGGCTGAGACAATTGAACTCCTGATGCTGCTATCCAGATCCTCGTCATCGATCACTGGTGCTCAGTTATATAGTGGTGGGATCTCAGCTCTGATCCCTGGTTTCAAGGCACCAGTCACTGGAATGCTGTTACTGGTCCCCAGAGCATTGACAGTGAAGGGGAAAGTGGCACTGATCAACTGAACCCCGGCACCCATCCCTGGTACTGGAACATAGAATCATAGGGATGGAAGGGACCTCACAAAGTCATCTAGTTCAACCCCCTGCTAAAAAGCAGGACCACTCCCATTAAATCACCCCAGCCTGGGTTTTGTCTAATCGGGCCTTAAATATCTCCAAAGATGGAGATTCTACCACCTCCCTAGGTAGCCCATTCCAATGCTTCACCACCCTCCCAGTGAGAAAGTTTTTCCTAATATCCAAAATTGACCTCCCCAGCTGTAATTTGAAACCATTGCTCCTTGTTCTGTCTTCTGTTACCCTCGAGAACAGCCTAGCTCCCTCCTCTTTGGAGCACTCCTTCAAGTAGTTGAAGGTTGCTATCAAATCTCCCCTCAGTCTTCTCTTCTGTAGACTAAATAAGTCTAGTTCCTTCAGTCTCTCCTCATAAGTCATGTGCCCCAGCCCCCTAATCATTTTGGTTGCCCTCCACTGGACTCTTTCTAATTTGTCCACGTCCTTTCTGTAGTGGGGAGCCCAAAACTGGACACAGTATTCCAGATGCGGCCTGACCAGTGTCGAATAGAGGGGGAATTATCACATCCCTCGATCTGCTGGCAGTACTCCTACTGATGCAGCCTAATATGCCATTGGCCTTTTTGGCAACAAGAGCACACTGTTGGCTCATATTCATCTTCCCATCCACCATAACCCCCAGGTCCTTTTCTACAGCGCTGCTACTTAGCTGATTGGTCCCCAGCCTGTAGCAGTGCATGGGATTTTTCCGTCCTAAGTGCAGGACTTTGCACTTGTCTTTGTTGAACCTCATGAGGTTTCTTTGGGCCCAGTGTTCCAATTTGTCCAAGTCTCCCTGGATCCTGTCCCTGCCCTCCAGAGTATCTACCATTCCCCCCAGCTTAGTGTCATCCGCGAACGTACTAAGCACGCAGTCTATTCCATCATCAAGATCATTAATGAAGATGTTGAATAGAACTGACCCTTGGGGCACTCCACTCGTTACCAGTTGCCAACTAGACACCGAGCCATTGATTCCTACCCGCTGAGCCCGTCGATCTAGCCAGTTTTCTATCCACCTTACGGTCCACTCGTCCAACCTACACTTCCTTAACTTGCCGATGAGAATGCTGTGGGAAACTGTATCAAAAGCCTTGCTAAAGTCGAGGTATACCATGTCAACGGCTCTTCCCGCATCCACAAATCCAGTCATCTCATCGTAGAAGGAAATCAGATTGGTCAGGCATGATTTGCCCTTGGTGAATCCATGTTGACTGTTCCTGATCACTCTATTTTCCTCCAAGTGTTTCAGGATGGATTCTTTGAGGACCTGCTCCATGATTTTCCCAGGGATTGAGGTGAGGCTGACCAGTCTGTAGTTCCCCGGATTCTCCTTTTTCCCTTTCTTCAAGAGAGAGGTACTATATTTACCTTTTTCCAATTGTCCGGGACCTCCCCCGTTCGCCACGAGTTCTCAAAGATAATGGCGAGCGGGTCTGCAGTCACTTCAGCCAACTCCCTCAGCACCCTCGGATGCAGTTCATCTGGCCCCATAGACTGTGCATATCCAACTTCTTTAAGTAGTCCCTAACCTGACCTTTCATCACTGAGGGCTGCTCTTCTTTTCTCCATTCTGCGTTACCCCGTGTAGTAGCCTGGGAGCTGGCCCTCCCCGTGAAGACTGAAGTAAAAAAAGCATTGGGTACTTCAGTCTTTTCCACATCATCCACCATGAGGGTACTTGCCTCATCCAGTAAGGGACCCACACCATCCCAGTTCCTCTTCTTGTTGCTGACATGCTTATAGAACTCCAATTGTCCTTTGGCCTTTCTGATTTTATCCTTGCAGTCCTGAGCAATATCTTTATACGCCTCCCTTGTCATCTGTTCAAGCTTCCACTTCTTGTAAGCTTCCCTTTTATGTTTCAGCTCACCGCAGAGTTCCCTGCTAAGCCACGCTGGTCGCCGTCCACATTTGCTGTTCTTTCCGCACATCGGAATGGTATCTTCCTGTGCCTTTAACAGGGTTTCTTTAAAATACAGCCAGCTGTCTTGGACACCTTTCCCCTTCAGATCAGCCTCCCAAGGGATCCTGCCCATCAGCTCCCTAAGGGAGCCCAAATCTGCTTTTCTGAAGTCCAGGGTGTGTGTTCTGCTTCTTTCCTTCCTTCCATTGATCAGGATCCTGAACTCTACCATCTCATGGTTGCTGCTGGCCAGGTTGCCATTTACTTCTACTTCCCCGATCAATTCTTCTCTGTTTATGAGCAATAGGTCTAGAGGTGCAAGGCCCCGAGTTGGTTCCTCCAGCATTTGTACTAGGAAGTTGTCCTCAATATTCTCCAAAAACTTCCTGGATTACCTGTGCACTGCTGTGTTACCTTCCCATTAGATGTCAGGATAATTGAAGTCACCCATAAGAACCAGGGCCTGCGATCTGGAAGCTTCTGTTAGTTGTCTATAGAAGGCCTCATCCACCTCCTCCTTGTGGTCTGGCGGTCTGTAGCAGACACCCACCACGACATCCCCCTTGTTGCATTCTCCCCTAAACTTAACTCACAGACTTTCAACCGGCTTATTTCCACTTTCATAGTGGAGCTCCGAGCAGTCATACAGCTCTTTTACATATAGCGCTACTCCTCCCCCCCTTCTTCCCTGCTTGTCCTTCCTGAACAATTTATATCCATCCATGGCAGTGCTCCAGTCATGCAAGTTATCCTACCACGTTTCTGTTATTCCAATTATATCATAGTTCCTTGTCTGTGCCATTACTACCAATTCTTCCTGCTTGTTTCCCATGCTCTTCGCATTTGTGTACAGACACTTAAAATACCAGGCTGCCTGCCCTACTCTGCCCTGTTGATTCTTCCTCCTGTCGCACCTTCCTCCTTGCAATTTCTCCCGGTGTCCTCCTTCCCCACTCGCCTGAGGTATTATGACTTCATTAGGAAATAAAAAACATCATACTCACAACTCCGAAAAGTCATAAACAGTGGAGGCACCACCATGCAGGCTCAGAAGAAGGGGAAGCAAGAGTATCTTTCCCAGAGCTAGGTAAATCCTCCTACTGCCATGGATTCTCTCCTGCTCTACCCTGACTACAATCCCAATGGCCTGGACTAATTTATCATGCCAAAGACAAAAATGTCCTACCTCACTGGGGAAAGTCAGGTCATGAAGCATCTTGTGCATTTCTAGATTGAGTGTACTTATATTTTATTTTTTCCTATTTTGAATAGCATTGCTGAAATCTGAGCATGGAGACTGAAAACCACTAGTGGATTTATCTTCCAGCAGGTATTCAGTGACAAATTTTGCTACTGATATTATAATTCTTCTCATGTCAGCTCCTCTTTAAATGGATGATTCACAGTCTGCACAGTATAGAAAGTGGCTAATGGAGGATTAAAAGCCTGTATTTTTTAACCCTTATGCTGTCAAAGGAAAAATAATATACCATATTTCATTTGTCATTCATGGCAATGTGTTTGAAATTAACTTGAGAGACTGCATTGAAGGACTCTGGTTTTGAGGTCAAATGCATTATGTACCCTGGGGGCTCTCTAATCTCTTGCTGGGTGGGACAGTCTGCTCTCTGTTGCAGAGAGGTTGAACGCAGACACCACTATATTGAGCACTGTTGATATGCACATATAACATGCTGGCTAGTGCATATAGCTACCAGTACTGCCTATTGGATAGGCTGAGAACTGCTCAACCTTGTGTCAGTGGCTTCATATTGCTAATAAATAATGGAGATTATATCTTTTAGCTCAAGTAGTAGCAGGCCTCTGCTTCTGGTGCAGAAGGAGTAACGAAAGTGAAGGTTGCCATAAACTTGTGATACTCAGTGCTTTTTTGTGATGGTATGCAGGGGTACGCAGTACTGACACCTTTATTTCCAGCCCCGCTGTCCAGCTTGGGGGTGGGGGGAGTAGTATTTAGGGAGAAGGAGTGCCGGGCTCCTATGCCTTGTTGGCACCACTGTCCAGCTGGAGGTGTGGGGTCAGCAGGGAAAAGGAACATGAGGCTCCTGTCCCTGGCTGGCCCCGCTGCCCAGCTGTGGGGGCAGGGTCAGCAGGAGAAAGGAGCCTCACCTTGGGTAATCCAGGATTATCGTTTTCAACTCAAAATGCTTTGCTGCTGCAATAAGAATAATATAAATTGACCTGTGGGGAAACATAAACTTCCTTTAAGTCTTTTGGACTAAATGAAAATGTTAGATATTAAAAAAAAAAAAAAAAAAAACCCCAAAAAACAAACAAAAAAAGCAAAACAAACCCAAAAAAAAACCCCCTGCTCTGGAGCTTTTATGCTCACATTAGTGTGTCCCAAATGGTTTCCACTGAAAGAAGAAATTAGTTGAGAATGTGGATTTTATTCTTTCCAGGACTTTTGCAGGCTTTACTTTATCTTTAATAGTTCCTTTAAATGTTCTTGATAATTTTCTTACTTGATTTTTCATAATGTGAGTCCCACCTGCCATTGGGTTAATGAAGTTACTTTATCAGTGATAGATTATACTATAGTTCAGAGACCTCCTTTCAGGTTTGTTTTTAACAGAGACTGGCAATGTCTACTGGTTGGATGCCTTAGTGCTAGAGCTCTATTCTGCCACCACTGGTACAGTTTCTGGACATGCTGTCTTTCTCCACAGGATGAGAGTCAAGTTAAGTTCCTTGTGTGTTTAGCCTGTGGGCTGGAAAGAGAGATGCACATTACTCAGCAGTACAGGTGGTTGAAAAACAGGAAGAAAAATAGCCAACATTTTAATAGTTCCCCCCCCCCTTTTTTGACCAAAATATTTTTCATTTTAAAAAAATTCAACCCACTTGTCAAAAAAAAAAGGAAAATGTATTTTGGGAAAATTATTGTGGAAGTTATTTCAGTGTTTTCACTGAAAATCTTTTCCCAGACAAATCTGCTCAGCAGGCGCTTGGTCTCAATGTGGTTCAGAGAGGCTATGAAAAATCTTCCACATGGATGAGTTTGTCTGGGTTGTTTACATTATTTCCCAACTGTTCAGGTATCAAGAATGGGAGACAGTAATGCACTTAGTCTTTCTTTTCTGGGAACCTGGGGCTAAATTCTGCTTAGGTCCTAAGCAATACTTTTGATGGTCTCAACATAATCCTAAAGTGGACATTTGTCTATATCATAAACCTCAACTAAAGTGCTATACATGTCAGTGTGACTGATATTCTTTGCTGAGTAGAAAAAATGAATTTCCCCATCCACTGCCTTTCTATGGGAGAAAGGTTGAGAGTCTCTGGCTATACTGAAGAAAGGATGCTATTGAGACATCTCGCTGCCTCTCTAAAAACATAAACTTTGGTGGTAGCTGGATATCTGGGCTATTTTTCTAGGATTTCCTTTAGAGGACCAAAAAAATACTTACAAGTTACAAAAGGTTTAAAAGTAGTCAATTTCACCAACTGTCACTAACAGTGAGCAGTTCTTTTTTCATTTCAAGAATTAAAGTTGACCATGGCAGTGAAAGAGTGTTTTAAGAGTTAACCTTTTGCCTTGGAATAGAAGATGAGTTTATTTATTATGTGAGGGGAAAGTTTCCAGTGAGGGAACATTTACCAAGAGAAAACGTCCAGTAGCAGTGATCCTGGGCATTGCTCCAGCAGCTCTGCCTTCAGATGTTATTCTTTACATAATGGTTCAAGTAAGTTGGGTAAGTAACTTCCCTGCACTTTGGACAAGGACTCTGATGCACACATTGACACAGCACGCTGATTCAGAAGTACTCTTTTACCTCATCCAATGGGAATTAGGACACCAGGGTTGAAGCTTGAGCCTTGTGGTGAATATAATTAAATGTATTTCTCTGGTGTTCAGCCTCGTGGTTATCTTAGCTGACATCTGTGCTACTTTATTTTTGCCTTAAAACTGATTTGTTGAACCCCAGCCTGACACTGGAGGCTAGTTGAAATAGCTCCAGTGAATAACCAAACCACACTAACCACAGTCAGGAAAAAATCCCAACAGTGTACTATTGATATTGACCTCCAACATAATGGTCCACTATTGTCTAGCAAATAGTTGTGTAAACTACGGGCAAAGTGTGTGGCAAGTCTCCTCCTGGGGGCAGGTCTTCATAAGAGCTAGCAGTTACTCCAGTAGCTAAAGGTAGAAAAGTCTATGCTGGAGATCTGAAGGGCAAAGGCTTGTATCTTGAGATCTCCTTATGTTGTTTGTTCTAGTTCCCTTTATTAAAAAAGGGATTATATAGTTTACACAGTGAGAAAACATCTGTCGTGTACTGGGCAAACTGAGCCTTAAAACCCCTTTTAGTCCCTTTTGAATGTAGCTGAGCTGACAGGCCTGGCTTCTTGTACTTCACTCTGGGTGGACCCATATGGTATCAACGACTCTTAGAGTGAAAATCTCATAAGGTGCACTTGATGCATCCTTGAAGTGAACTATGGGAGGGCATCATTGAAATGCTCCCTGAGTGCCTCCCTTATGCGAGCAGCTCCTCGTTGGGCCCCCCTAATTCTCCTAGTGGCTGGCTGTTCATATGCTTCCTCGAGGCGCTGTGCCTCCATAGCCCACCCCGGGGAAAACTTTTCTCCCCTATTTTCACAAATGTTATGAAGGACACAGCACGCTGCAATTACAGCAGGGATGTTGTCCTCGTCCAAGTCCAGCCTCCCATACAAACAGCGCTAGCACCCTTTTAAGTGGCCGAAGGCACACTCCACAGTCATTCTGCAGTGGCTCAATCGGTAATTGAACTGCTCCTTGCTGCGATCCAGGTTCCTGGTGTATGGCTTCATGAGCCATGGCATCAGTGGGTATGCTGGGTCTCCAAGGATGACTATGGGCATCTCCACCTCCCCCACAGTAATTTTTTGATCTGGGAAGAAGGTACCCCCTTGCAGCTTCCGGTACAGTCCAGTGTTTCTGAAAATGCGGTCATCATGCACCTTTCCCGACCACCCAGCATTGATGTCCATAAAACGCCCCTTGTGATCCATGAGTGCTTGCAGCACCATGGAGAAGTAGCCCTTCCTGTTTATGTACTCGGTCGCGAGATGGTCTGGAGCCAAAATCGGGATATGTGTGCCATCTATGGCTCCCCCGCAGTTAGGGAATCCCATGGCAGCAAAGCCCTCCACAATCTCACGAACATTGCCCAACATCACCGTCCTCCGTAGCAGAACGCGATTGATGGCTCGGCACACTTGTGAGAGGGCTAATCCGACGGTGGACCTCCCAACTCCAAACTGGTTTGCAACTGACCGGTAGCAGTCGGGAGTCGCCATCTTCCAGACAGCTATCGTAACACGCTTCTCCACGGTTAGGGCTGACCTCATGTTGGTGTCTTTACGTCGCAGGACAGGGGCCAACTCTGAACACAGTTCCAGAAAGGTTGCTTTCCACATTCGAAAGTTCTGTACCCACTGCTCATCATCCCACAGCTGCATAACAATGCGATCCCACCACTCTGTGCTCGTCTCTCGCGACCAGAAACGGCGTTGCACCGTGTGCAGATGATCAGTGAAGGAGCTGAGCAATGCGGTGCTGTTGCTCTGCAGGGCATCGATCAGCCCCTGCTTCTCGGCGTCCTCATCTGATTCGGAGCTCATTGCATACTGAGCAACCAGCCGAGATGTATTTAGAATGCTGAAGGCAACAGTGGAGATTAGAGCAGGATCCATGCTGTCGCAGTTGTGATTGCTCGCAAGTAGTGCATCACTGCACTGTTGAAAATAGGCGCGAGTTGCTGTTGGCAACGAGGAAGACACAAGGGGAACACAGTGCACCATGGGAAAATGAGAGTTTACCCGTGGCGCTTTGCGTTCCTTTCCTTCATCCTAGGATTCCAAGCGCCAATTGAGGGAAAATCGAACTGTGGGATAGGTGCCCAGAATTCATTGCGCTACACCGCGATATTGCAAAGAATTCTGTTGCGTTGCAAGGAGCAACGTGTACGCGCTATCCCGCAATAAAGGTCACGTGTTTTTTATACCACGATTGCCATGTTGCGCTTTAATCTGATCGTGTGTACATAGCCTCAGTTGGCAGCAAGCTGAAGTGTAAATCTACCTTGTACTAGTAGCCTGTGACACACACTGTGTCTGTATGGACTCTGATGATGAACACTAAAAGCTTTTTAGGGCAGTTTGATGTACTATGCACACCAGCAAGGTTCACACGAACACTCAGGCCATGTCTACACTAGAAATGTTTTTTGACATTATTTATTCTGGAGATTAAAAAGTGCTATAATTATTGTGCTTGTGTCTGTCTACACAACACTCCTTTTATAACAAAAGAGCACCCACACTTTGTATTATTAACAGTGAGAGCAGAGCTTTGTGGGGAGCTATCCCACCATGCAACTCCTCAGCTTCTAACACTAAGGATTCTGGGATGAGGGAGAGGATTGCAGAGCACCTGGAGTGCTGGCTCACCATCCTATGGTGTAAAGTATTTCCATGTCAGCAGGCATTGTTTTCCTTATAGCAACTCGTGCCCCTTTTAACAGTTCCCCCTGATTTCCTGCATGCCTGCCTGTGAATCTGAAAAAATGGATCTTGCACTGTTCTCCAGTGAAGCTTTCAGCATTCTGAACGCTGGTCGTGCAGTATATGATGAGCTCCAAATTGGAGCAGGAATCTGAGGAGCCTGACCTGCTAAGTGACATGCAGGCAAGAACATAAGAACATAAGAAAGGCCGTACTGGGTCAGACCAGAGGTCCATCTAGCCCAGTATCTGTCTACCGACAGTGGCCAGTGCCAGGTGCCCGAGGGAGTGAACCCAACAGGCAATGATCAAGTGATCACTCTCCTGCCATCCGTCTCCATCCTCTGATAAGCAGAGGCTAGGGACACTATTCTTAACCCCTTTCTGGCTAATAGCCATTTATGGACTTAGCCCCCATGAACTTATCCAGTTCCCTTTTAAATATTGTTATAGTCCCAGCCTTCACAACCTCCTCAGGTAAGGAGTTCCACAAGTTGACTGTGCGTTGTGTGAAGAAGAACTTCCTTTTATTTGTTTTGAACCTGCTACCTATCAGTTTCATTTGGTGACCCCTGGTTCTTGTATTATGGGAGTATTTAAACAACTTTTCCTTGTCCACTTTTTCCACATCCGTCATAATTTTATATACTTCTATCATGTCCCCCCTCAGTCTCCTCTTTTCCAAGCTGAAGAGGCCCAGCCTTTTCAATCGTTCCTCATACGAGGCACTCTCCAAACCCCTAATCATTTTAGTTGCCCTTTTCTGAACCTTTTCTAGTGCTAGAATATCTTTTTTGAGATGAGGAGACCACATCTGTACACAGTATTCAAGATGTGGGCGTACCATGGATTTATATAAGGGCAATAATACATTTGCAGTCTTATTTTCTATCCCCTTTTTAATGATCCCTAACATCCTGTTTGCTTTTTTGACCGCCTCCGCACACTGTACGGACATCTTCAGAGAACTATCCACAATGACTCCAAGATCTTTTTCTTGACTCGTTGTAGCCAAATTAGCCCCCATCATATTATAGGTATAGTTGGGGTTATTTTTTCCAATGTGCATTACTTTACACTTATCCACATTAAATTTCATTTGCCATTTGGATGCCCAATCACTTAGTTTTGTGAGATCTTTTTGAAGTTCTTCACAATCTGCTTTGGTCTTGACTATCTTGAGTAGTTTAGTATCGTCTGCAAACTTAGCTACCTCACTGTTTACCCCTTTCTCCAGATCATTTATGAATAAATTGAATAGGACTGGTCCTAGGACCGACCCTTGGGGAACACCACTAGCTACCCTTTTCCAATCTGAGAATTTACCATTTACTCCTACCCTTTGTTCCCTGTCTTTTAACCAGTTCTCAATCCATGAAAGGACCTTCCGTTTTATCCCATGACAACTTAACTTACGTAACAGCCTTTGGTGAGGGACCTTGTCAAATGCTTTCTGGAAATCTAAGTACACTATGTCCACTGGATCCCCCCTGTCCACATGTTTGTTAACCCCTTCAAAGAACTCTAATAGATTAGTAAGACACGATTTCCCCTTACAGAAACCATGTTGGCTATTGCTCAACAGTTTATGTTTTTCTATGTGACTGACAATTTTATTCTTAACTATTGTTTCAACTAATTTGCCCGGTACCGACGTTAGACTTACCGGTCTGTAATTGCTGGGATCCCCTCTAGGGCCCTTTTTAAATATTGGCGTTACATTAGCCGACTTCCAGTCTTTGGGTACCGAAGCCATTTTAAGGGACAGGTTACAAATCTTAGTTAACAGTTCCGCGACTTCACATTTGAGTTCTTTCAGAACTCTTGGGTGAATGCCATCTGGTCCCGGTGACTGGTTAATGTTGAGTTTATCAATTAATTCCAAAACTTCCTCTAGTGACACTTCAATCTGTGACAGTTCCTCAGATCTGTCACCTACAAAAGCCGGCTCAGGTTTGGGAATCTCACTAACATCTTCAGCCGTAAAAACCGAAGCAAAGAATCCATTTAGTTTCTCTGCAATGACTCTATCCTTTAAGCGCTCCTTTTGTATTATCATCATCAAGGGGCCCGACTGGTTGTTTGGCAGGCTTCCTGCTTCTGATATACTTAAAAAACAATTTGTTATTACCTTTGGAGTTTTTGGCTAGCCGTTCTTCAAACTCCTCTTTGGCTCTTCTTATTACACTCTTGCACTTAAGCTGGCACTGTTTGTGCACCTTTCTGTTTGCCTCACTAGGATTTGACTTCCACTTTTTAAAGGAAGTCTTTTTACCTCTCAGTGCTTCTTTTACATGGTTGGTGAGCCATGGTGGCTCTTTTTTGGTTTTTTTACAGTGTTTCTTAATTTGGGGTATACAGTGAAGTTGGGCCTCTATTATGGTGTCTTTAAAAAGCGCCCATGCAGTTTTCAGAGAATTCACTTTAGTCACTCTACCTTTTAGCTTTTGTTTAACTATCCCCCTCATTTTTGTATAGTTCCCCCTTTTGAAATTAAATGCCACAGTGTTGGGCTGTTGAGGTGTTCTTTCCCCCACAGGGATGGTGAATGCTATTGTATTATGGTCACTAGTTCCAAGCGGTCCTGCTACAGTTACCTCTCGGACCAGCTCCTGCGCTCCACTCAGGATTAAATCTAGAGTTGCCTCTCCCCTTGTGGGTTCCCATACCAGCTGCTCCATGAAGCAGTCATTCAAAGTATCGAGAAATTTTATCTCTGCAATATGTCCTGAAGTGAAATGTTCCCAGTCAATATGGGGATAGTTGAAATCCCCCACTATTATTGGGTTTTTAAATTTGATAACCTCCCTAATTTCCCTTAGCATTTCATCATCGCTCTTACTATCCTGGTCAGGTGGCCGATAGTAGATCCCTAATGTTATATTGTCATGGAAGCATGAGATTTCTATCCATAGCGATTCTATGGAACAAGTGGATTCGCTTATGATTTTTACTTCATTTGAATCTACATTTTCTTTCACGTATAGTGCCACTCCTCCTCCCGTACGACCTGTTCTGTCCTTCCGATATATTTTGTACCCCGGAATGATTGTGTCCCACTGATTGCTCTCTGTCCACCAGGTTTCTGTGATGCCTATTATATCAATATTCTCCTTTACCACTAGGCACTCTAGTTCACCCATTTTATTATGTAGACTTCTAGCATTTGTGTATAAGCACTTTAAAAACTTGTCCCTGTTTATTTGTCTGCCCTTTTTTAATGTGCCAGATTCTTTGTCATGTGGCTGTTTATCATCGGATCCGGCCCCCTCACCATCCTTTTCTGTCCTCTGTTCCTGACTATAACTATAACTATAACCTGGAGATTCCCTCTCATCAGACTCTCCCTTAAGAGAAGTCTGTGTCCGATCCACCTGCTCCTCTGCAGCAGTCGGCTTTCCCCCATCCTCTAGTTTAAAAACTGCTCTACAACCTTTTTAATGTTTAGCGCCAGCAGTCTGGTTCCCTTTTGGTTTAGGTGGAGCCCATCCCTCCTGTATAGGCTCCCCCCATCCCAAAAGTTTCCCCAGTTCCTAATGAACGTAAACCCCTCCTCTCTACACCATCGTCTCATCCACGCATTGAGACTCTGAATCTCTGCCTGCCTACCTGGCCCTGCGCGTGGAACTGGGAGCATTTCTGAGAATGCCACCATAGAGGCAAACACTACCCTGTTATTGTTTTCATTCATGGAGCATCTGCACAGGGTGAACTGCCACTTCTGGGTGTGTGAGACAAGCACTGAGTGGTGGGATTGCATTGGTATGCAGATCTGGGATGATGAGCAGTGGCTACAGAACTTTTGAATGTGCAAAGCTATCTTCATGGAACTCTGTGAGAAGTTGGTGTAAGGACACCTGAATGACAGCTTGCCCTCTCTCTGGAGAAGCGCATGGTGATCGCTGTGGAAGTCGACAATCTCAGACTGCTACCAGTCAGTCTCTAATCAGTTTGGAGTAAGCAAGTCTACCACTGGGGCTGCATTATTGCAACTGTACAGGGCCATTAATTGCATTTGGCTGAGAAGAACTGTGACACTGGGCAATGTGCATGAAATAGTGGATGAATTTTCAGCAATGGATTCCCTAACTGTGGCAGGGCAGTAGATGGCATGCATATCCCAATTCTGGCTCTGGAATATCTTGCAACTGAGTACATCAATAGAAAAGGGTACTTTTGTATGGCGCTACAGGCACTAATGACAATGTGCTGCTGTACCGGTACAGATGTGTGTTGGTGGAGGGGAAGAGGTCTTGTAAACACATAAATAAACAGCGCTTATTTTCCTGAGACCCTTATTTTATTATTGAACATCAAGGACTACTCAACACAAACAAATCCTAGAGAGGAGAGAGTGGGAGAGGAAATGTCAGCCATTACAGCTGTATGTGTGTCCAGCTGTCATTGTACCTGTCTGAAGGGGTGGAATGCAGATTCTAGAATGGCAATCCATGTCTTTCATAGCAATGTGTTGTGGTAGGTGGCGGGCTGCAGGGAAAGAATTTCTGCTGTGGCTGCAGTGGGTCAGGGGAATGAGCCTGTATCAGCTGTATCTGCAAAGACACTATTGTCTTTAGAAGCTCTGTCTGCTCTTCCATAGCCTTTATGATGCGGTCGTGGTGAGCAAGAAGTCTTTGCTGGTTTTCCTTTCTTTCCTCTCTGTCCATCCTCTGTTTCTGACATTGCTTCTCTCCAAATCTTTTTCTCTCTTTTGGATGCCTCTGTGGACTAGAGGAGTTCCACTCCTCCTTGCTTCTGAAGGGTTGCTTTCTTGTCTGCCATAGGTGGAATGCAGGAATAGGGGCCTTGGCTGTGAAGGTCACATCTGTGTAAGAATAAGAAACAATGAAAAAAGGTATTATTGTCAGTGCCCTAACAGTATGCATGTATCACTGTGAAACACACCGATTCTCATGGTCCCCCTTGTGCAGAACACAGCTCATTAATGAGCCTGGAAATGGTGAGTCTGGGAAGGGGGAGGGGAAGATCACTAAAGCAGGTCAAGGTTCTGGGTGGGTGTTCACTTGGGGCATACATGCATGTGAGCTGTGAAAACAAATTTCAATTTGTGACGCCATTCTCCACAGGTAGGGGCCAAAGAAGCTGACATCTCACTTGTTAGAGTTGGCTCCTCTCCACAATTTCCCAGGATCCCATATGTAGCACTTGAAGTCAGAATGGTATTCTTATACTGGAAGGCAGTAATGGCTGTCATGAGCCAAGTCTTTGATCCAAAGACAATCCCAGACCTTGATAAAGCCCTTCAATGCATCAAGTACTCTTTCAGAGTCTGAAGAATATAGTGCTCTGGAAGGTCTCTCTAGCTGTGGGATTATACAATATGTGTTTATTTCTTCTGGATTGTTCCAAAAGTTTTAATAATATGCTCCAATTTAAGACAGCAACCTGGTTTGAGTGAAATATCCAGTCCATTTAAAAATGAATCAATCAATGGCAGTCCCACAACTTCTTTTGGGATTCTGTCCCGGACACCGGGCTGCTAGGGTGTATCTACAAATGATTACTAAATAAATAGCAAAACATTTTAAAATGTTAATCAGGTATCAATAGGTAAGGCAAAATGAGTTTGTTTTATTTTGAAACATAAGGAACTGGCAGATCAGTATATCCAATTTTCTTCAGTCCGCTCAATTTCAAATGCACTACAGCTGGACTGAAGAACGAAATCATGCAATCAGCATAAAGCAATGTGTGAAGGTCAAGACGACACTATTTACTTTAGCTGCCACCTGTCTGGCTGTGGGAGGTGGTGGGGGGAGGGTAGCTAGCAGAAACTGGTGGCCCTTCAGGGTTGTAAATATGAAATCTGTGGCCCTCGAACCAAAAAGGTTGGGAACCACTGGTTTAATGTCACTACCACTTCTCTGGACCCCCTGTTACCCGTGCATGCTTGAGGTAGCCACCTGAAAATGTGAAGCTCAGGACAAGCTGCAAATGGAAAGCAGATTCTCTCAGTACTGGTGAGTGACACTGAAGTCAGACTTCCCCAGCCAGCCACAACAATGCTTCTGATTCCCCACACTTGTTAACAAGAAGCTAAAACTCAGCCCCTTTACTGCATTTCAGTTTCTGGCCCCCAGTCCTGTACTTGGATCTATTAGCCTGCTAACTGCCTTTCAAATTTCTATCTTATTGTCTTCAATTACTAAAAAATATCGGGCTTCATTTTTTTTTTTGGAAAGAACACACAGTTAATGGAAATTAATTAAATGAGACAGAAGCAGTTAAGTCAACCATCCAAGGAGCCAGAGAGATATACTAGAGAGTGGACATTGGTAGAAACTGATGATCAAATTTTGCATAGTGGCAATTAGTATAAAAATGGGGTATTTATTAGAGAGAGACTTCCTGGAACGGGGAGTAAGGTATATTTTTACTTTATTCACAAATATAAAATAAGAACTCCCCTGGAAATATCTTCACTGTTCTCTCAGCCTCATGTGTGTTCATACACACATGTTTTTAATTACTTGGTTATAAAAAGGAACACAATCTTGTCCTCAAAAAGTTCTTTTTAGTATAACCCCTGGCTCTATAGACCTTGCATATGTAAACACCAACCTGTTGGCCAGGGAACATAAGGTGAAGTTCTTGAGGGTTGGGAAGGAAAACCAGCATGCAGCTCCACCCAGGGTCAGACAATGGGGTGTTAAAAATGCCCGCATCTTGTCTGCACCGAGTGTCTACAATGAGTACCACCTGTGGTGAGAACTACATGGATTTTCCAAGGCCACATGAGCCCTTGGGGCTTTATTCTGACCTTGCACCACTGTCACTCACACGTTACTTTTTGAAAATGAATGAAGTTACAGCAGTGTGAAATCAGAATCAGGCTCTTAATGTCTCCCACCTCAACATCTGTCAGTGACCTAGGTATAGTCTGATACTTTTTTACTTCACAGCCATCTTGTTTGTGTGAACTACACACAGCGACACCCGTGTTTATTTATGAGGTACAGAATGACACACTGATGCCTACTGTACAAAAAAACTTGAGAAAGGATTAAAGAACTGTCACTGATCTTATTCCCAGACACTAAAGCTTTCATTTTATGGAAACTACGTAGATTTTGTTTGTTGTGATATGTTTTTATAGAAAATGAATGTTGTTTGAAAATGCAGACATACTTCAGCATTAACAACCCTCAGTCTCTTCTCGTATTGCTGCTCCCCTAAGCAGGTTTCTTTTCCATAAGACAACATCATAGATTCATGTACAGAAAGGACCATTAGATCATGTAGTTTGACCTATGTATTAAATTTCACATTGTTATCCCTGTACTGGACCCACAGTTAGGAGATATTGCTTCCCTTAGATCTCTTGAATATTTCTCACTGAAATAAAATAGCATAATGCTTCCCACTTTTGCAGGGAATAGAGAACCCCATATTCAACTCACTTTGCAGAAGATACCTTTCTGATTCCCATGTATGTATGCCAGGATGAACTAGAATTACATGAGCATCAAAGAACTTTAAGTGCTTTTTAGGCATAACTGGTACTGTCTCCATTACAGATAAGAAGTTTTTAAAATAGATTTAAAAAAAAAATCCTGACAATAATATTGGTCCATCCCTAAGTGGAAATGGTAGCATTATCAATAATAATGCAGAAGAGGCAGAAGTGTTTGATAAAGTGTTCTGTTCTATATTTGAGGGGAACACAGATGATAGTCTCATCATATGGTGATAACACGCTTTCTATTCCACTAGTATCTTGGAAGAATGTTAAACAGAAACCACTAAAGTTAGACATTTTTAAATCAGCAGGTCTAGAAAACATGCATCCAAGAATTTTAAAAGATCTAGATGAGGAGCTTGCTGGATTGTTGATTTTTCAGTAAGTTTTGTAGCACTGGGAAGTTCCAGAAGACTGGAAGAAGGCTAATGTTGTGCCAATTTTTAAAAAGGCTAAACAGAATGACTTGGGTAAATATAGACCTATCAGCCTGATAGATCCTGAGCAAGGTAACAAAGTGGCTGATATGGGACTCAATTAATAAAGAATTAAGAGGGTAATATAATTAATGTCAGTCAATATAGGTTTAAGGGAAATAGGTCCTGTCAAAGTAACCTGATTTTTTTAAAAATGAAATTACAAATTTGGTTAATAAAGACAATACTGTTGACTGTGTGAAGGGATTTGACTTGGTAACGCATCATTTGAATTAAAAAAAATAGAAAGATATAAAATTTGCATGATATACTTTAAATGGATTAAAAACTGGCTAACTGATAAGTCTTGAAATGTAACTGTAAATTGAGAATCATTTATTAGGTTTATTACCTATGTTATTTAACATTTTTATCAATGACCTGGCAGAAAACATGAAATCATCACTGATAAGGTTTGCTGATGACCCAAACGTTGGAGGAATGGTAAATAATGAAAGGCACAGGTCTCTGATTCAGAATGATTTGGATCCCTTGGTAAAGTGGGCTCAAGCAGACTGTCTTAATACAGCCAAATATACTGGTATATATCTGGGAACAAAGAATGAAGGCCGTAATTACAGGATGGAAGACTCGATCCCAGCATGCTGTGACTCTGAGAAAGATCTGGTGGATAATCAGCTGAACATGAGCTTCACATTGAGGCCAAACCAGCCAATGTAATCCTGGGCTGCATACACAGGGGAATATTGAGTATGAGTAAGATAGAGGATTTTACCTCTAGATTTGGCTCAGGTGCAACTGCCGGCAGACTCTCTGTTCACTTTTGGTACCCACAATTCAAGAAGGAGGCTGATAAATTAGAAAGGGTGCAAAGAAAAGCCACAAAAATTATTAGAAAACCTGCCATATAGTGATAGTGTCAAAGAGCTCCATCTATTTAGTCTAACAAAGAGAAAGTTAAAGGGTTACTTGATTACAATCTGTAAGTATTTACATAGGGAACAAGTATTTAATAGAGAGCTTGTCATTCTACCAGAGAAAGATATAACATGATGCAATAGCTAGAAGCTGAAGCTAGACAAATTGAAACAGGAAATAAGGCATAAATTAATCATTGGAACAATTTACCAGCTACAGTGATGGATTTTCCAATTTTTTAAATCAAAATTGGGTGTTTTTCTAAAAGAAATGCTCTAGGAATTATTTTGGGAAAATTTTATGGCCTGTGTTGTACAGGAGGTCAAATGATATGATATGATCCCTTTTGGTCTTGGAATCTATTAATTTCTATTGGAAAAAAATAACCCAAATCAGACCTTCCATAGCATAATAGTAACAACATGGTGGTCTATTAATTTAGTAATAGACGGAATAAATCTAAACTACACCTACCAAACAAATGCATCCCAAAGATTGTTTTATTAAAAGAGAAGTTCAAAATGGAGAGAATATAAATCAGAGTGAAAAGTAAAATATACTGTATATTTGGCTCTGAAACTATCAGTATCTCATCTGAAAAAGAGGTAACCCAATGGATAGCTGTGATCATCTTTTACCTCTGGAGATGTGAGTTTAAATCTTATGTTTCGACTGAGAGTGGGTTTGGCAAGATCCTAGTTGTCCATGCTTCAGAGATAGTTGGCAGGCCCTACCTACCAAAGGACTTTAGTAATAACAGTTTTGTAAGTCAGAACTAATGAGTACTGGCAGAGCTGAGTGGAGAAACTGACAATGCATCTTACTTTATTCACCCCTGGCTCTAGTTAGCACTATTACAGGATAGCTCCATCTCTGGCCTACATTACAGAGAAGAATAATATTGGCAGGAATTAAATTCAAGTGCTCCCTGAACCCATGGAAAATCTGAGTCGCTCTAAGCCCAAGAGGCAACTTACTTGTGCAAGTAGATCCCATATTTCAAGATATCCAACATGTATCAGCAATAATCTGATCCCCAAAATATTTAATGCAGGTCCCAAATTGGAACTTGTGCACTGCTGGGCATGATGAGTTTTGTGAACACTGATCTAATGTCAGGGAACCCGGAGTATTTCCCTTCTAAACTTTATGACCAAATTGAACAGGGTTTGAACTCTGCTATTTCAACAAAACAATTTTTTCCTTTTACTGTTCAAAATGTCTGCATCAATTTGTTTTTAGCTCTTTGAAAGCTAGCTGGGACCCAGATGGATATCATCTGGAGGTTATTAATTTCCAGAGTTTAGTGAGAAGAAGTGTATGTACTGGTTTGGGAGGTCTTTATGGTAATTTTAACTTTCTGAATTTTTGAACTTATATACCACTTTTGTCTGCATCCACAGTTCTGTGTTAAGTGCTTCTACAAAGGTGAATGAATGTAAAAAGTGCCGAGGGCAATCACACTTATACCAATGGTTAATACCACAAAGACTTTCTCTTTATTTGTTATAAGCAAAGCCATTGTAAATTTGCTGTTTTCAAAATCTCAGTAGCCAAAGGACTGTGAGTCTTTTCTCATTTTGAAGGTTAAGAATTCAATATACTGCTCACTTGCTCTCTTCAAAAGGGAAGAGTGTCTCAGAAAACTTATCCTTAATGAAATGTACTTAACATGTAAGTTTCCTATGTTCTTTGGGTTATTTTAACTCCAAAGAATAACAGACATGCACATGACTTTCTACATCTGTTTCTGTACTGAGATTATTGATAGGCAAATCTCACAAGCTTTAATTTGGGTCAGAGAAGCCATCATAAATTTGGAAGCTTGCCCAGATTTTATCCAAATCTCTTGCTTCTGCAAAATTTGACTAGAAATCTCTAGCTTCCTTGTGAGATTCCTGGTTCTTTCTTCTACTGGTCAGGCTGCATATACCATAAAAACAGCCTTTCTCACCTTTTTCTCGGGATTGTAGATTCTAGTCCTAATCATCACTTACAAATAGAGAAGAACAAAACTGAAAAATAGCAGTAATATAGAAGTTAGTAAGTTTTCTTTTCTTTTCTTTTTACCTAAAAGAGAAGTTCTAGTTCAAGTTTTGGGTGAAATTTCAGTGAACAGTTCTGTAGAGCCCAAGTTTTTTTCATCTGGTTTGCTAGTCTCTAACAGGGAGATCCCCTGGGGTGATCAAACCATTACTTTAGGAATGTCAGTCTACAGGACTACCTATCATATGGTGTTATTATTGGGTTACTAAGGAACTTATATTATTCCAAAATGAATTGTAAGGAAGGATAGTCTTGTGGCTAAGACTCTTGACTGGGACTCCGAAAGTCTGAGTTCAGATATAACCTTGTGTAAATTTAGTTTATATGTTACCCCAAACACTTACAAAATATTACTAATACAGTGGTACCTTGAATTACGAGTGTCCCAACTAACGAGTTTTTCGAGATACGAGCCGTCTCTCGGCCGATTTTTTGCTTTGAGTTGAGAGCTAAAATTCGGGTTACGAGTCAGCTTCAGACACCCCACCGCTAGTTGGCGCAGTGAACGCCGCAACATCTGCCCAGCATCCCATGTCTCACTTGTTCACTTTAAGGGGTTAGCTCGCAGTGGAAGCATCAGTGTTGTGCTCGCATTTGTGCTTGCAGTTATTTTGCAAAACTTCGTTTTTCCAACCATGTGTCCGAAGAAAGTGAGTGCGAAGGACAGTGCTGAGAAGAAGAAGCGGATGATGTGCATTGAATTAAAGAAAGAAATTATCGAAAAACATGACCAAGGTGTGCGTGTAGTCGACTTGGCGAAGCAGTACGAGTGTAGCACTTCTACAATCTGCACCTTACTGAAGCAGAAGGAGTCGATAAAAGCTATAATGCCAGCCAAGGGTGTTAAAATATTTTCTAAACAGCGGACATCTATCCATGAAAATATGGAGAAGCTGCTGATGGTGTGGTTGACGGAGAAGCAGCTCGCAGGAGATACCGTGACGGAGGCTATAATCTGCGAGAAGGCACGAGCTATTTATGCTGATTTGCTGCAGCAGACCCCAGGCACTTTGACGGACGAGGCATCGGGCGAGCCGTTTAAAGCCAGTCGGGGCTGGTTCAAGAATTTTAAAAAGAGGACCGGCATTCACTCCGTTGTTAGGCATGGTGAGGCAGCGAGCGTGGATATGAAGGCAGCTGAGGAGTACCTCAAAACTTTTGCCGGAATTATAGCAGCCGAAGGATACATCCCCCAGCAAGTCTTCAACTGTGACGAGACAGGACTCTTCTGGAAGAAGATGCCAAGGAGGACTTATATAACAGCAGAGGAGAAGAGGATGCCAGGCCACAAACCCATGAAGGATAGGCTAACCCTCGCACTGTGCGCCAATGCGAGCGGCGACTGCAAGATTAAGCCGCTGCTCGTTTATCATTCGGAAAATCCCAGAGCCTTTAAGTCATATAAGATTCTGAAAGAAAAACTGCAGGTTATGTGGAGGGCAAACCCGAGGGCGTGGGTCACCAGGCAGTTCTTTGTGGAGTGGGTGAATTTGGTCTTTGGTCCTGACGTTAAGAATTATCTCCAGGAAAATAACCTACCCCTGCAAGCCCTTCTCATCCTGGACAATGTGCCTGCTCACCCACCTAACCTCGAAGAAGACATCCTCGAAGAGTTCAAGTTTATAAAGGTTCTCTACATTCCACCCAACACCACCCCTATCCTGCAGCCCATGGACCAGCAGGTGATTTCTAATTTCAAGAAGCTCTTCACCAAGCACCTGTTCCGTCGCTGCTTTGAGGTGACGGAGAGCACAAACCTCACCCTTCGAGAGTTCTGGAAGGACCACTATAACATCGTGATATGCCTCAGAATTATCGATATGGCCTGGCAGGGTGTTACAAAGAGGACCTTGACCTCTGCGTGGAAGAAGCTGTGGCCTGAGGTTGTGTCTGAAACGGACTTTGAAAGACTCGAACCCGAAGCGGCAGTGGTGGAGGAGATTGTATCCCTCGGCAAGTCCGTGGGCCTGGACATGGATGAAGGTGACATCAACGAGCTCATCGAGGAGCACTCAGAGGAACTGACAACGGAGGAGCTAAAGGAGCTACAGACGCAGCAGCACACGGAGGTTTTGCAGGAAATAGGTGATGCGGAGGAGGCGGAGGAGGTTATCTCTACAAGTGAGATAAAGGAAATGTTGGGAATGTGGGAGAAACTTTCAGACTTGTTTCAAAAGAAACACCCAGAAAAAGTTGCAACTGGGCATGCAACGGCGCTATTTAATGACACTTGCCTAACTCATTTTAGAAACATTCTGAAAGGGAGGACGAAACAGACCACATTGGACAGGTTTTTATCGAAAACCCCTGCAGATGAAAGTGAGGAAAGCGTGGCGAAACGGGCAAAAATCAGCGAATAAGATTCAGTTATTCAGTTCAGCCTTTCTCCTCCACCTTCGTCAGCATCTTCAAGTCATCTGATCTCCAAGGCAAATGCTGTACATTATACTTAATAAAACCAGTTTATTGCAGTACATTCTATTGTATTGTGTTTTTATACAATATTCGTTATTTATAAGCACGTTTTTCTTATTTAAAAACATGTAACAAAAAATGCGGTGTTTTTTGGGGGTCCGGAACGGATTAATGGCATTTCAATTCATTTCAATGGGGAAAATTGATTTGACATACGAGTAATTTGAGTTACGAGCTCCGTCACGGAACGAATTAAACTCGTAAGTCAAGGCACCACTGTACTGACTTAAGGAGGGCACATTATGGCAGGAATTGGAATATATAGAGCCCTGTAGAATAATTAAAGCCTGCTATCAGTTGGCAGGATTGCTTTCACTGTATAACAAACAGCACAGCAAAGTGGAATTTTTTTTGGTTCCCATGATTGTCTTTGTTACTAAGGGAACTTAAGTGCGGCTGCTGAATTATTGTTAATCTGTTCTTTTAATTACATTTTTCTGGAAGCCACATAAGAAAACAAGGTCTGAGAAACTGGAAAACTAAACTAAGAATAATAATTATTTTTCTTTTTATTTATTTTTAATTGAAATACCCCGCATGCCTCAGAAAATTGTTGTTGAAACACTTGAAGTATTGAAATAAGAACTTTAATTGAAAATACATCTAATAAGAAGTTAAGTTCTTTCTGCTAAGTCTTAGCTCAATCCTCCAAGCCTTTCATGCTTAGATCTCCTGGTGAAGTCAATTGGAATTCTTGATGCTGAGGCCTTTCAAACCTGAGACATATAATCTTTGGTAGTACATGGTACAACTGATGCATTATTAAAAATACTTATTGCTCAAAGGTCCTGCCCTGTTGTACTTACTGAGGTACAAAAACATGGGCAGGAGTCAGTCCTTGCCCAAAAGAACTTTCACTTTGACACAAAAATACAAAGAGCTAAAGAGATGCAATGTACCTGCAAAGCAGTCAATTTGATGATTAACACATGGCTAATTAGTTCCATTTTATTATCTATTTAAAAATCATTTAAATCCTTGCACTTTGTCTATAGATTTCTATATGCAATCTGAGTCTTTTTCTATTTTTGCTTATAATTAACTGCAGCATTTTATTTTTCATTAAATTAAAGTATGTTTTAATATTTGACTTTAAAATTTTTGTGACCTTGGCCTTTACGATCTTTCATTTGAGACATGATAATGTTTATCTAACAATATAGAAAATCAGAAGCTTATCATACAAATATGTTTATGGGAAGGTTATGTATACCAGGGATTTTCATTTTCATACGAGCATAAATCCCATTTAAGCAGCAACACAGAAAGGGAATACAGTTCAGCTTTCTTTAAATGTCATTAAAGGTTTGGTTCAAGTTTGGGGCTAAAGTAGAGTTTCACCAGGCTCCTACCTATCCCATCATATGACCTATGCCTGGGCACAGGACCTCACTGTAGGATACTTATGCCCATCAGAGAGTTTCATTGCAGCATGGAAATCTCTGCCAGGTGTTTGTGGCCTGAACCTGTTTTGTCTGTGAACATGCATCTGAGATAGGGGCAACTTACAAGGCAAAGAATGGGCATATTTCCCTCCTAATGAAGTGCAGTTATTTGATTTAAGGAATTTTATTGAATAGCTTGGGTAAAACATTAGACCAAATACAGCACTATGATATCATTGAGAAAACGCCCAGTGCATGGTGGGGTTGCCATCTTCTTCTCTGCCTTTGGTATAGCTCTCTTGACTTCAAATTGCAATACAAGATCACTCAAGCTATCCATTTAGTGCAGTATCTTTTCTCTGACAATGGCCAGTACCAGGGGAAGGTACACAAAACTTCACAAAGAGAACTATAAAATAACTTGCCTGTTGCAAAATTTCTTTCAAATCTGTTTGTTAGTGGTCGTCTTATGTCTTGGAGCATGATGGTTTATATTCCTTTCCAACCCCCCATCTGGTGTAACTGTGCTATTTTCACTATCCATAGAAATGCCTAATCCTTTTTTTCCCTAAAAATAGAACCTACTGAATTCTTGTCCTCAATACCAATTTATGGTAATGAGTTACACGGTTTAATTCTGTGAAGTGTTTCTTTTTATCACTTTTTAAAATTTGTCGTCATAATTTTGTTGAAGTGTTGCCTTCTTTATCTGTTAGGAGAAGGGACAAATATTTCTTGATTAACCTTTATCCTTTTGTATACATCCTATCAACCTGAAGAAGAGCTATATGAAGCTTGAAAGCTTGTCTATTTCACCACCAGAAGTTGGTCCAGTAAGATATATCTCACAGACCTTGTTTCTTTAAATTAAACAGTCTCAGTCTATTGGCATCGCTTGCACTGGGCACAAGCCCCAAATGTGCCAGGGAGTGCCTCAAGTCACACTTGGGAGCTGTGGCCAGCAGGGCCATTTTAAATCTCCTGCCTTGTTGTGTTCCCAGGCATATAGCCCAGGGCAGAGGAGGGCAGGAAATCGAAACAGCCAATGTCTGGAAGCGCCCTTGTTCCAGCAAAGGTAAGTGCTGTGCTGGGCCAGGGTGGGGTGGGAGCTTGGACACTGGGCATGGGCCTCTGGGGGGCAAAGAAAGGGTTTGAGGCCAGAGTGTGCAGGACAGGTGGGGGTTAGGGGAAGGTGTATGCAGCCCGGGGCTCAGGTGTGTAGGCTAGGGGAAGAGCTCAGGTGCCAGTACCAAAGGAAGGGAAGGCCTGGGAATGGGGGCCTGGGGGAAGAGTTCAAGGGCAGGGGAAGGTATGTGTGGCCAAGACCAGGAGAATAAAGGGGGCAGGGAGAGAGGCACCTAGGTGGGGATAGGAGGGGGGCTGGGGAAGGAGTGCATGGCCTGGAAAGAGATCAGGAACCTATGAGCTGAATCTCTTTTTGGGATAAGCAGCACACCCCTGTCTCTATCTATTCCTCAGTCTTCATGATTTTAATCTTTTTCATCACCTGTCACTGAAACCTTTCTGTTTCCACTGTGTCCCTGCCAGCAGGTAGAGGATCTTGGGGGGCAATTGCCGCACCAGTGGGGTACAAATCAATCTTTATTGAAAAATGTAAAACAGTAAAATTTAACAATGGGGTGTATGGGGTTTGTCACAGTGGGCAATTGGGGAGGGGGTTTCTCTTACTAAGCAGTGTGAAAATGAAGAGGTGTCACAGTGAGTCACAATTGGTGGCGCTAGCAATTCTACCAAAAAAGCCCCCCACAATATGTCACAGTGGTGTAGATGTAGAGGTACAGTAAAGGCAATGGTAACCAATGGGGTTTTACGAATATGAATGAGATACAAATGGCAGTAAAATTGCACAATAAGGGTGATTAGTGAATTTACACAAGTGTAATAGTACAGATGAGAATCAATAACTTGGTTTGTAGAACTGCAGTGGCAGGCAGTCTGTAAGAGTATACCTAGAGGCTGGGTTAAGGAACAGGGGTGGGGTGGGGTGAGTAATCAGTGGCAGAGGAAGAGGGAAGAGTACAGCTGCAAGGGATGCAGCAAGAGGCAGTCTGTAAGAATGTACCTAGAGGCTGGGTTAAGGAACAGGGGTGGGGTGGGGGTGGGGTGAGTAATCAGTGGCAGAGGAAGAGGGAAGGGTACAGCTGCAAGGGATGCAGCAAGAGGCACTGAAGCCCTGCAGGGCAAGGCTCAGAGCAGTCTTCAGGAGCCTGCAGGCTAAACATGGAGGAATCAAAGAAGAAAGGCAGCAAGGGGCTGGGGAAGTTCAGGGAGAGGGGGAAACAGCAGCAGAGGACTTGGGGTGTTCGGGGAGAGATGAAGACACAGAGGCACCTATTTAACAACTTAACAGCAACTATACAATTTGCTAATAATGAACAACAGAAAGAAGGAAAAACAAAAAGAGAGAAGCAATACAGTAAAACAGTTATCTTTAATCTAGCTTGACTATGGCCACACAATATAACAGGTAATGGCAAACAAGTATCCCACTTAACTACCACTAAACACAGACACAAAATTCAATTCTAACAGGACTACAACTTATACAAGCTAATAAAATGCAACTTAACAAAACTAAGCCTAAACAAACTAATGAAACTAAACCTAATGGCACTCCTTATACTACACTGGTCCTATTGACCAGGGGGAGCAGTCCTAGAGGCAGAGTGGTGTGAGCTCAGGATACAGCTCCTGGGGGACTCAGGGGATGGTGGCTGCAGCAGTGGAAACAGCTGAAAGCAGGGAGCCCCAGGACAGAGCACACAGAGGCAGAGCTTAGCAGCGGCACAGGCTTTTCTTAAGCAGCAAGGGAGCCATGGAGTTAGAAACGGTTTCAGGCACAGACCAAGGAATTAACTTGAGTCTGTCTGCTGGGGAAGCAGGGCCAGCAGCTAGGACAGGGAGAGTTTGCAAGAGGGGAGCCTTACCAATTCCCAGGACAGCAGCAGGAATAGAGGCAGGAACAGCAGCAGCATCAGAGGATGCAGAGGAGGCTCGGTTCATTTTCAATAGTCAGGAGATCTCACAGGAAAATTCGGTGTTTATGGGAGGGGAGTTTAAAAATGGGGGTACGCTCAAAAATCAAAACGAGAGCAGAGAAAGGGCGCCCCAAAGAACCCTAGCTGATCAGACCAAGTGGCAAAGCAGGAACCTTTCTGATGTCTGACTCAAAAATGTCTGGTTTTAAAGGCAAACTTAGGCAGCTTCCCACCAGTAACTCTGATTGGCTCCCTCTGCTACAGAGGAGGAGAGAGGGCAGGGAAAGCCGCAGGTAAGCACAGGACATGTCTGGGCAAATTTCTGAGCCACAGGTACGACTCATGCCCTTAAGCTTAACAGGCCATTTAAGTCTCGCTCTCCTGGGCATTGTCCACCCTTCACCGAGCCAGGGTCTAAGCCAAGGAGCTAAAGGCCACCTCTCTGGGCTGGGAAATGGCCCCAATTGGTTTGTAAAAGCCATCCCTATGAGCAGGGGCAATGGCTTCAGTTAGCTTAGTAGCCCGGGAAGGGTGGCCACACAAAACAACAAAACAAAGGGAAAAATAAATGCAGCAGGGGGACAGCTGCAACAGACACACTGTATCTTTTTTAGGTCATTTGATTTTTGCTGTCTGGCTTTCATCTAGGTATTGATAATAATATGAGACTTTTATATCATGCTTTTCATCAGTAAATTCCAGAGCACCTTCAAAGGAGGTCAGTATCATTGTCCCTGTTGTACAGATAAAGGAACTGAGATGTAGAGAATGACTTGTCCAAAGTCACCTGACAGACTAGTGACAACGCTAAAATCGAGTATAGCTCTTTTCAGTATTAGACCAGTGCTGTACTAACACTGGCTCCCAGAAGTGATATTTTAATTAGTTCAACATAAAACAATATCAACAAAAAATACAGTGCCCATCTATAAACGGGAAATATGGACATCCTGGGGAATTCCAGACTGGTCTGTTTAACGTCAGTAACTAGAAAGATAATGGAGCAAATAATTAACAATCAGTTTACAAACACCTAGAAGACAATTAAGTGATAAATAACAGCCAGCATGAATTTGATAACAATGAATTGTTTCAAATCAACCCTTGTTGTTTCTTTGACACAGTAACAAGCCTTGTGGATGGGGGGAAGCAGTAGATGTGGTATTTCTTGACTGTAGTAAAGCTTTTATACTGTCTCATGTGACCGTCTCATAAACACACTAGGGAAAATACAACCTAAATGGCACAACTCTTAGGTAGATGCGTAACTGGTTGGAGAACAGTTCCTAGAGAGTAGGTATAAGATAAGTGGTTCACAGTCAAGCTGGAAGGGCTTCTCAAGTGGGCTCCCACAGGGATCTGGTTTTGGTCCAATTCTGTTCAATATCTTCATCAATGATTTAGATAATGACATAGAGAGGACACTTGTAAAGTTTGTGGATATCATGATGAAGGTGACACAAGTGCTTTGGAGGATAGGGTTAAAATTCAAAATGCTCTGGACAAACTGGAGAAATGGTCTGAAGTAATAATAAAAAGCAGGTTGGACAAACACCTGTTAGATATGGTCTAGATCAGAAGTGTCAAACTCATTTGCTATGGTGAGCCAGATTTGAATTAAATGTACTTCAAGTGGACCGTACATACCAGAAATTGAAATTCAAGGGCACACGCATAGCATTGCGGAGTCTATGTGAAACTGCGCTGCACACGGAATGCAATCTTGCATACACAGCACTCCGTGGTATTGCAATACCTGACACTCTCGTGGCATCATGGAGCACGGAGTATGTGAGACTATGCTCTGTGATACTGTGAGACCGCTCTCTCTCTCTGGGTTCATCTACACTTGTAAATTAAGTCGACTTAAGCTTGCTTAAGACGACTTAATTTACTCTGCGTCTACACTACACTTTCTTTAAGTTGACTTAAGGAAAAATTAAGTCGACTTTCTAAAACCTCCTTTTAAGTCAACTTTCTGCTTAAGTCGACTTTCTAAAGTCAACTTAAGCCAGTGTAGACGTGGAGTACCCCTAAGTCGACTCTAAGTCGACTTAGGGGCCTCCAGGGCTTCCCCACTGCCCTCCCTGCCAGGGTGACTGGCACAGGGAGAGCCTGGCATGCCCCCCCCAAAGGGCAGGACAGAGCCCTGCCCATCCTGCCCCTATGCCCTGCCAGGGTCCCTGTCCCCCTTTGCCCTATTGTACTAAGGTACAATGGGGCAAAGGCTGAGCCCCATGGCACTTGGCAAGAGGTGCCCCTCCTGCCACCATGGACCTGTCCCAGGTCCACCTAGCCTCTACAAGTCCAGTGTGGATGCTCTAGGTCGATTTTGTAGGGTCCCCTCAAAGTCGACTTAAAATTTAAGTGTGGACATGCTAAGTCGATTTAACAAAGTCGACTTAAATTCGATTTTGTTAAATTGACTTAGCTAAATCGATTTAAATTAACAAGTGTAGACATAGCTTCTGTTAGGGAGAGAATGTGGTCCCACAGAGCACAGTAACGGGCCAGATGGAAGATGTTTGTGGGCTGCATCTGGCCCGTGGGCTGCATGGTTAACAGCCCTGGTCTAGATAATACTTAGCTCTGCTTTGAGTTCAGGGGATTGGACTAAAAGACTTTTCAAGGTTGCTTCCAGTCCTACAATTCTATGATTTTATCTTCCAAATTCTGTCATCCTTATCAATCACTATTTTCAGTTTCCATCACAGAACATTATTAGAGTGGAAGTTATGTTGTACTACCATGCTGATAGCACATTCATATGTTATACAGACTTGTTATAGCGAAATTATAGTTTTCTTTGAAACTAATTCCTTCAGTTTTGGTAGATGGGGCAAACCTTATTAGAAGACACATCCAGATACAAATGCTAAAGCATTATTCTAAAACATCTTTGTGTGTGTGTTTGGTTTTTTTTTGTTTGTTTGTTTTCTTTTTTGGACTGACTTAGTCATAATACTGAAACTATTCATATGTATCTAAGGCCTTGTACACACTACGAAGTTATTGCGTGATAAAGCCCTTTATTGCGCGATAAGAAGCCGAGCGTACACACAGGCCTTGTACACACTACAGAGTTATTGCGCGATAAGAAGCTGAGCGTACACACAGAACTTACAGTTTTTGCACTTTAAGAGCCCTCTTGTTGCGCAAAATGTAAACCACCAATACGAGCGTGGTAGCGTCTAACGCGGAATAGCTATTGCGCGACAGTCCGTGTGTGTACGGTTACCGCGCAATGCGAAACCTCCGGAAATGGCCCACAATTCCAATCCCATCCCTTCTGCACTTCCCTCTGTACTCTGTTGCCGTGACGTCATGTTTCCCGACCTCCCCTTCTGCCCCGCGAATTTTTTAATTCCCCGCTCTTCCTTCTGGCTTGCTGTTCAGTGCTGCTGCCTCTGTGTGCTCCGCTTGCAATGTCGTCGCAGCGCAGCAAACGAGCTCCAGCCTGGACAACAGCAGAGGTGATGGATTTGATAGGCATCTGGGGAGAGTCCGCCGTGCAGTCACAATTACGTGGCAGCCGGAGGAATTTCGACATTTTCGGTCAAATATCTCAGGCGATGAATGAGAAGGGGTACGAGAGAGAGACTCTGCAATGCCAGGCCAAAGTGAAGGAGCTGCGGATAACGTTCCACAGAGCCAGAGAGGCAAACCGGCGCTCCGGCTCCACGCCGGCAACATGCCGCTTTTACAAGGAGTTGGAGGCGATCCTGGGCGGCGATCCCACAACCACCCCGATCTCAACCGTGGACACTTCGGCGACAGCGTCCGAAAAGGACAGGGTAGCAGAAGGCGATGATGCCGTCGTCGACGAGGAAGCAGAGGAGGAAGAGGACGTGGACGGTGACAACGGATCCACCGACATCGGGAGCCAGGAGTTATTCACCACCCCGCCAGAGACAAGCTCTGCGGATTCCTTTTCCACGCCTTCCCCTGATTCAGCCGATGGCAGCTCCGGTAAGTTACGTTTGCAGTGCTCTGTATTCTAGCAGCTACAGCTTAGCGTGTACATGAAGATAAGGCATTGAGTACTCCTTTTCTGTTTCTTGTTTTCTGTGGGTTAATGGTTTGGTGGGGTCTTACTGGCATTACGTAAAAAGCGCATCAATGCATGCCTCGATTGCCAAGTAGTCATTCCCTTTCAAGTCACTAAACGTGTACTCCAAATATCTCCAAATTCTTCTTTTAAAATTGGGTGGTAGAGCGAGCCTTTGCCCTCCCCCATTCAGGGAGACTCTCCCTCTCAAGCTCGCAAGCATTGCCGCGGGAACCATGGCCGCGCACAATCCAGCAGCGTAAGGTCCCGGCTGGAAGTCAACGACATGCAGGAGATGCATTCTTGCTTGCAGAGGCACTCTAAGCAGTGTGATATCGGCTTCTAATTGCAGCCATCTCTGACACAGGATCAGAACAAGCAGTGCCAATAGTCCACTGTCCCGTGTGCCTACTCTCAGCAACCCGTCCCTCACTTTGCAAAACTTGTTTCTGCCCCCCGGTATTTCTTGTCCCATGTAACATTGGAATGTGTAGGGAGAGCATCCTTACTTGCACCTGAACGGAGTGAGAACAATTGCGGCATTCAAACTGTTTCATATTTATACAGGAATGACCTTCGCTGGACAGTCTACAGCTGCTGCTGACCGTCTTAGAAAGATAAGGCGGAGGCCTCGCAGGAGCAAGGAAGCTATCTTCCAGGAGCTGATGCATTCCAACGAGGCATCTGCGAGGGAGACAAGGCAATGGAGGCGGCAGTGCAGGCAGGACAGGAGAGAGAACATCGAGAGGAGGGTGAAGCAGAAGGACGCCCTAATAGACATTCTCCAGGAGCAGACCCAGCTGCTGAAGGTCGTGGTCGGTCTGCTCCAGGCTCGCACCCCCCCCCCCCGCCCCCCGCCCCCCCGGGCCGCCCAGACAACGGCCCCCCCCAAACCGGTTTTTTGAACCCCAGGGACCCCCCTGGTATACCGTCATCTTTACCCATCCCCCAACGTATGTCATGGAGTCCCACACCTACACCCACCTATAGCCCCCTCTCCTTACAGCTTACGTTTCATTTGTGTAGCATTAATAAAGTTGAGACATTTGTAAATTTAATCTGACTTTATTGTTTTGCATTGTTAGTATGCCCTGGGCATGGGTTGTTAAAGAAATAAACGTGAAAGAATCAAACAATCAATATCCATTGAATGATCCTTCAACGCCTCCCTTATGCGCACAGCCCTAAGCTGCGCCCCCCGGATACCCCTGGTGTCCGGTTGCTGGTAGGCATACTCTAGACGTTCAGCCTCCATTGTCCACGAGTTCAGAAATCTCTCCCCCCGGTTTTCGCAAATATTATGAAGGACACAACACGTGGAAATGACAATTGGAATGTTGTCCTCATGTAGGTCTAGCCGGCCGTACAGCGATCTCCAGCGCGCTTTTAAACGGCCAAAGGCACACTCTACAACCATTCTACACCTGCTTAACCTGTAATTAAACCGCTCCTTGGCAGGATCCAACTTCCCGGTAAAAGGCTTCATAAGCCATGGCATCAGTGGGTAGGCGGGGTTCCCCAGGATGACTACGGGCATCTCAACACCCCCCCACTGTCATTTTCTCGTCCGGAAAAAATGTACCCACTTGTAGCCTTCGGAACAGTCCAGAGTTTCTGAATATGCGAGCATCGTGCACCTTTCGTGACCAACCCGCATTTATGTCCATAAAGCGACCACGATGGTCCACCAGTGCCTGAAGAACCATTGAAAAGTATCCCTTTCGATTCATGTACTCGGAGGCGAGATGGTCGGGCGCGAGAATAGGGATGTGAATGCCATCTATTGCACCACCACAGTTCGGGAAGCCCAACTCATTAAATCCAGCGATGATCTCCCTCACGGTCCCCAGGGTCATCGTCCTCCTTAGCAAAAGACGGTTGATGGCTTTGCAGACTTGTGAAAGTGATACTCCGATGGTCAACCGTCCAACCCCGAACTGGTTTGCGACCGAGCGGTAGCAGTCCGGAGTCGCCAGTTTCCATAGGGCAATAGCCACACGCTTCTCCACAGAGATGGCGGCTCTCATCCTCGTGTCCTTGCGCCGCAGGGCAGGGGCTAGCTCCTGACAGAGTTCTATAAATGTGGCTTTCTGCATTCGAAAGTTCTGTAGCCACTGATCATCATCCCACAGCTGAAGAACGATTCGGTCCCACCAGTCTGTGCTTGTCTGCCGTGACCAGATACAGCAGTTCACGCTATGCAGCTGGTCTGCGAAACTGATCAGAATTTCAGTTTTGTTCTCACGGCTGTCAGTCTCCGTACTCGAGTCATCCGAATCCTGCTCTGAATCAGAGCTAAAGGCGTACTGTATCAGAAGCTGGGCTGTGTTTACAATGCTGAATGCAGCATTCAGGATCAGAGCTGAATCCATGCTGATTCTGGAAAGGCAGTTCCGTAAAGACGGTCGTTTCAGTTTAAATTTCGCGCTCGTTGCTAGTGGCAACTGCTGTGAAGCGTCGGTAACAGAATGCACCACGGGAAATGAAGAATTATCCCATGCAGCATAGCACGAGCCGCCTTCTTCCCAGGATCCAAATCGCGAATTACCGATACGGGGGACTGTGGGATAGGTACCCACAGCTCACTTTGCTTTCCTGGAGGACTGCGAAAAGGGGGGGGAGGGGCTCTGTTCCGTTAGAGTCCGCCGAGTGTGTACGCGATCTTGCACAACAACAACCACGGAACATTTACAGCGCAACAGGCTTATTGCGTGAAAAGTCTGGTAGTGTGTACATAGCCTAAGTTTAACTGCAGGTACTTAGGACCTTGGGCTACGTCTACACTTGTAAGTTAGTTTGAATTAAGGAAGCTTAATTCAAACTAACTTAAGCCTTGGCTACACTAGATTTTCATTAGTTCAAATTAAGGGCTTCCTTAATTTGAACTAATAAATTCGATTATACCTTTCGAACTAACCTTTAATTCGAATTAGTTAGTTCGAATTAAGTCAATGTGGCCATATTAGTTCAAACTAACTGCTTAGTTCGAACTAACCGGCACATTGAGCTTAATGCAACTGACTAATTCGAACTAAGCAAGTGCCATGCATGGCACTTGCTTAGTTTGAACTAAAATTCCAGTGGGGCCATGCTAGTTCGAATTAAATTAATTTGAACTAACTAAAATTAGTTCGAATTAACTAATTCGAACTAACTTTGGTAAGTGTAGACATAGCCTTGGAGTTTAACAGCAAAATCAAAGAAATTAAGAATGGAGTCTACCTGTTAGAAAAGAAGTTTGAGAGTCAGGTGTCTTGGCTTTATTTCCAGCTGTGCCTTTAACTTGTTTAGCAGTTTAACCTCACTCTTCCTGAATTTCCACATTTATAAATTGGGAATAATAGTCTCTTGTGAAGCTTTACATTTTGAAATGTACTTTGAAATACTCAGCTGAAAGGTACTATGGAAGTCCATGGGTTTATTTGTTGTTGCTGTTATTGTTGTATATTTTCCATGATGACCTGCAAAGAAGCACGGGGTAACTTGTAGTAGTTAATTCTCCTCCCTATACGTAGTTCCAGACAAAACCCAAATTCAGATTTGTACAAAACCACAGGGAAAATTTAGCTCTTCTGCTCTTTTATACTTTGAAACACATAAACTTACAATATTTCTTTTGAATTTTTATTTAGCCTCACTTATAAAATGACTATTATGGTTTGTTATATATGACTTATTAGGGAAATGTTATGAAAATCTTTAGGCCTTGAAGATTTCTTGTACTTATGAAGAAAAAGAAATACCATAAAATAACACAAAATGAAAATATTAGAGGCATGTTAAATATTTTTTGTAGCAAAGTGCCATAAAGACTTATAGCTTGATTCCCTGAGAATGGGCTGCAGCTCAATATTTGAAGACATCCTCTCTTCAATGTGATTTATTTTTAAACGTAAAATCTAAAAGAAACAGACTTGAAGTAGCAAAGGAAAACACCTAAGGAACTCACCAAAGATTGACCTGAAGACGAGAGCTCTAAAGGTCCTTATACATTTGTGATCAGTGAACCAGGACAAGACTGAGAAAATCAAGTCCAAGCCCTATACACGTGGTATGTTTAGCTTCAATGATTACTGGAATTCTGAACTGCTGTCCTCACATTAATCTTTAACTTCAGCAAACATATTTTACACTTAAAAATAAAATGCCTGAACTCTTTTATTTGATGTGTCCCAGAACAGTAAATATTTATTTACTGTGTGTAGAAGATTTGCAATTGAGCCTTCAGATTATTGCAGGGCAAGATTGATTTTGTTTTTAAAGTTTTGCTTAATCACTTGTACATTGTATGGTTACTGTGGTCATTTTATGGTTGAGAAAGGATTTGAGCATGGTTAGAAGGCTTGAGGCTAACTAAGGAGCTGCTCCGTCTCCAACTGCAGTCCTTGTGACGTTTTGCCATGGATGAAGGATTGGGCTCCTCATTGAGTCACAGATGTACATACCTTCAGCTTTCATTTTCAAAGAATATCTTTTTGGCCAGATTTTCAAGATGGGTGTTTCCCTCTTTGTGGGTGCAGTTTGCATCTGCAAATTATACATTTATATTCTGGCATTGACTAGTTGAATGACCAGTGCAAATAAAGTTATTTATGGGAGCTCATCTTTCCCATTTCTTTTCTCAGGCTACTGAGGAGGAATTATGCTGGAGTTGGGGCAATTAACTTTATGGGCAAACCAGTCAGGTCCAGAGCTTTGGATAGGTGTCCGCTGCTGTATATAATTTTTAACAGTGCGAGTGATTAACAAAAGAAGTGGTGGATTCTCTGCCTCTTGATGTGTTAAGATGGAGACCAAATGCCTTTCTGGAAGATATGCTTTAGTCAATCACAAATTAGTAGGCTCAGGTAACTGAATGAAATCCTATGGCCTGTGATACACAGGCAGCCAGACTAGACGAAGCTATGATTCCTTCTGGCTTTAAAATCTATATAAATTCAAAGAAATAACAGTAGTAATGTACAGAAGGGAAATATTGTTCCTCTTTTCATCAACCTTCTGAGCATGCAACATCTCATAGCAAATCTAGCACACTAGAAAGCTCTCCTACATACAGCTGGAATTTTAAAACAAATTGAAATTTAAATTTAAAACAATTTGATTGCAGTGTTGAAATTTTGTCTTTTCTCCCCAAATGCCACTATCTTGGGGGAAGCCTGTAGGAGAAAGAATGGGAATAAGTAATTGTCTTGCTAGTAATAGAACAGGCAAATGGCACCCCCAAATTACAGTTCCTACTCTTATTGGGCAATAAAGGAGAAAGGCTGCAATCATCTGTCCTTCTAAAGTGACTTTGCACAAACCAGGCGGTGAATGATGCAAAACTATGTTGCCTAGCAACTATATTAAGCTTTTCATCTGCTAATTTGCTATACATTTGTCACAAAGAATCCATTTTCTAAGGTAATTATTATAGCTGCTGCTATAGAAGGACACTTTATATATATATCAGCCTGTTATATATCAGTCTCAGCTGATGCACTGTTGACCAGTTTGTTTTTCCTGTTGTATCGTGATGATTCCAAATTATCATGGTACAATGGGAAAAAAACAAACTGGTAGACCAATGGTTCCCAGCCTGTGGTCCATGGACCACTGGTGGTCAGTGAGGGTACTGCAGGTAGTCTGTAGGAAGAGGAAAAAAGATAATATAATAATATAATCCCATGTACCTCTTATGTATCATATTCGGTTACATTATTATTTGCAATGTAATTTGCTTCACAAACATCCTTGTGCAATAGCTGCATTTTTAATAATCTTTGATATATAAATTTGACTCCTGTCAGCTATAGGCTATGTTAAAAATGTTTAAAACAGCTTGCTTGCATGGTGGTCCACAAAAGCTTTTGATGACAATGAAGAGGTCCAATAAAGGAAAAGGTTGGAAACTGCTGTGATAGACAATGTCATCTATTAACCAGGCTGATATATATATTTAAAGTGTCCCTTCTATAGCAGCAGCTATAATAATCATATTATAATTAGAATTAGAATTTGAATGTGATCTAGCAATTAAACTGTAGGACCAATGGTCAGCTGATCCATCTTCTGTTCCTGGCAGTGCCAAGGACTTCTTGTGTGACCATGCGCTACTCAATAAAATCCTTAGTGTCTGAATTCACCCATAGGTTCAATGGGGAAATGAGGACTTATGTTGCTTGCTTCAAAGAGAAGTTTATAAGACTTAATTCAGTGTTGTAAAGCACAGTATACAGTAAGTAGTTAATATGGTACAGTACAGTCTGGGACTATATGTACAGTAGAAATTCAGAATTACAAGTACCAGAGTTATGAACTGACCAGTCTACCACACATCTCATTTGGAACTGAAAGTACACAATTAGACAACAGCAGAACAAAACAAACAAACAAACAAAAAAAGAAGTAAGCAAACACAGTACAGTACTGTTAAGTGTAAACTACTAAAAAATAAAGGGAAAGCGGCATTTTTCTTCTGCATAGTAAAGTTTTAAAGCTGTATTAGATCAATCTTCAGTTGTAAATTTCTGAAAAGACAACGATAATGTTTTGTTCAGTGTTACAGACATTTCAGAGTCACAAACAACTGCTATTCCCAATGCTTTTGTAACTCTGAAGTTCTACTGTAATTGATGATGTGGACAATTCATTATTTAACAAACGGCAATGACTGCCAAACTTTTGGTTGGAAAGCCCACTTTTGTAACTGCTCAGTGCCTGAGCCCTTCTTTTGCATTTCCCCATATGCCAAGCATGTTTTATGGTTAGAATATTTCTGCCTTCTTTTGCCCATTTTCTCTCTTCCCCCTCTTTTGTCTTGTCAGTTTCCCTTTCCTAGTTTTCCTTTCCCTTTTTCTTCCAAATATTTCCTCCATTCTCACTCTTTCTTCAGTTCTTCCTTTCTTCCTTGTCTCTTCGATCAAGTTCTCTTTCTCCTTTCCCTCAATTTTCTTTCTTCGGTGTTCTCCTTCCCTACTTCCTCCTTTCTCTTTTCCCAATCTCTCCATAGCCAATTCCAGTCAATATTTTTAATATAATACTTGACCATTTAAATATTTTGCTCTGCTCTTCAGTCTGATTAATGCTATAATTCTACCAAATTATAGTTATCATACCAAAGGTGAGCTCTCTCTCATCAAGGAAGGGTCTCAATTTTTTGAGGGTTTTTCCCCACATTGTCTTAGTTAGAAGGCCCTTTAAAATGGTACTTTTAGAAAAATCAAAGCAAATCATTCTTGCTATTACCATCAGATATGTAGCATTTTTAAAAGAATTTGATAAATATGCAAACATTAAAAATATTATTAAGAAAATGTATTCTACAGAAAACTAAGAAAGAATTATATTTGTTGCAAAGGCTCTGGAGATTTTTGCTTTTCTCTGTAGCATGGAACATGACTCAGTTGCTGGTGGAGTCTCTGTACCTTAAAGCAGGGGTTCCCAACCCCTGGCCTACAGGCCAAAAGTGGCATGCAGGACTTTTTCAATTGGCTGGCACTCCCCTACTGCTGTTCGGGAGGCACCTGGTTCCAGCACGCAACTGGGAGCTGGGCTGTGGCTGCAGGCCCGCCGCCTGGTCCTGTGCAACTGGGAGTTGGGATGCTTCTGCCTCTCTTTCTAAGAGTTTCTTTTTTATTTATTTATTTAAAAATGTAAAAATATAAAGCTGTTTTTTAAATTTTTAAAACATTTAAAATTTGCTTTTCACTAAATATTTTTAAAATTTTAAATAAATGTTTTAATTAAAATTAATTTAAATGTAAGTAAATTAATCTAAATTAGTTACTTAATTGAAATTTAATACAATGTAATTAATTAAATTTTAATTTGATTTTAATTAAATAGATAGGTGGCCCTTCCTGGCTGTAAAAATAATATTTTTGGCCCTTGAGGCACAAAGATTGAGAACCACTGCCTTCAAGTCATTAAATCATGATTTGAGGACTTCATTATAGATCAGACGTTTATTGCAGGAGGGGTGTGTCCTGCATTGCGCAGGATGTCAGACTAGATGATCATATAGCTCCCTTCTGACCTTGGAGCCCATGAGTTGCAGTAATACTGACAATTAGGTATATCATCATGATTTTATGATGATACATAGTTTGTCAATAGTGTAAATATCAAGTGTAGTTACAATAACTTTAATAAACACTAATTGTGTTTCAAGATCTGTAACTACTGTAGTTATCATTCTACTGTTCCTCTTCAATAAAACCATTTTCCATATTTCCCTTTGGCTGCCTTGTTTTCAGCAGGTAAAATGTGTCCCTCTGCAGAAGGCCTGCAAAAGACCTTCACACAACTTAAATTCCCTTTAAACCTTTTTAAAGGGCAACTTGTTAATATTCTATAAAGTACAATATTCAACAGCTGGAAGTTGAAGTTAGAAAAATTAAAATTGCAGGTAAGATGTGATATTTTAACAGTGTACCAATTATTAACAACATTTAACTTACCATAGGAAGTGGTAAATTTATCATCACATAGACCTGCAATTTTAAAGATTCTTTCTGAATATTGGACTTAGGCAAGTGAACGCTGTCAATACTAAAGAATAATTCCCTATACTACCAGAAACACTGGGGGATTTCTGTGTTGTCTTATGCATGAGATCAGATTATATGACCACAGTGGTCCCATTTGGCCTTAAAATTTATGGGTCAATTTTTCAGCTGATCTAACTCTAGTCACTTCCAGGAGCTACTTTAGGAGAGAATTTAGTACCATGATTCTATTTTGAGGGCTTAAGGAGAATTTAGGTATTGCATAGGCCTCACAGTGGTAAATTTCACCAGGTTTCCTTAATCCTTAGAACCACCTGGATGCATGGCCTGTAACATATGTCTTAACTCTGTTCTCTATCTCATACCTATAAACCAGTATGGCTGCTCTGAGTGCAAAGAACCCAAATTATTTCCTGATCCTTCAGTAAGATCCACCAGTGAGTTCTGCATGAGTGAAGGGATCCTGTTTTGAACTGCCTATAACTTTCTCAGACTTTCACTCATCAGGCTGACATTTCCCAGGCCTGAAAAACCAATATTTTGAAAGCCATTTTTCAATATGTGGAAGGTGAAGAAAACCACACTTTATCCCATTATATAAATAAAACTGTTGCTAACCTTTTTCTGAACAATTCTAGAGTTGAAATGGTTTGGGGTTGAAAGTTGGGAGAGAATTAGCTCTGACTCACTGGTGTCTTTGAATGTTATCTGTTATCAATGATATCTGACTTTGGTTAGCCTATCACAAAGTGACAATCTCACTTTCTGCTTATGCAATAAATGTTTAATAATGATAGCACTAAATAAGCAATGTGCAGAAGGAAGGGAGTCTATACTGTGCATGGCTAATTTAACTGCATAGCACATAGGCACTTTGAATAAAGCAGGGCTATGCAGAGACAATGTGTATTGTTTAGTGATCTCCATCTCTTTCAACCTGCCAGATGGATTACTCATTGAGCAAATTCCTTGCCTCGTTGAATGTACATGTTGGGTTTGTTTTTGAACAACATAAGGGCACAATTTGCAAAAATATGGTGCCCAGCTAAACTTCTTACACTGAGTGCCATTAAAATGAATAGTTCAATGCCATTTGTTGCAATAGCAGGTCAGCTGCAAAAAGCAATTTATGCAGGCACTAATACTATGGGATACAGTGAAGTAAATGGTGCCACTATTATTCCATTCACTTAGATGGGAAATTAGAATTGTGATGAAAACACAATGTGATGAAAACACAGCTAGGCTGTTCTCGATGGTAACACAGGACAGAACAAGGAGCGATGTGCTCGCCGCTACACTGTTTAACGTCCACCCCTGGGGTGTTATTCATCGAGGGTTGCGAGCGGACGAGGGTTCTTTTGGCCGTAGGGATTATAGCCCTACCCTTGTCCGGTGACTGATTGGAGGCCTTTGATATTACACAAGAAGTCAGGAGGTATGAACAACAGAGGGTTAAACCGAGCCAGCCGATAACCCAGACAAGCATTATGGGAACTGGGTATTGCTCCCATGACGGGAGAAAAGGGAATGAGAGGGGAGCGGAGGTGGTTAATAGTGACAGGAAAAATATCAGAGGAATCATGAGAGTTATGAACAAAAGAGATTTATTTTCGATTACCATGATAACAAGTTCGAGGCTTCTCGTTTCCTGTTCAAAAACCTTTGAAAAGTGACAGGCAACAGTGACAGACAACAGTGACGCAGTTTCAGAAGCAGAAAGTCTGTGTGTGTCTGTCTTTCTATTTATGTGCTGCAGCAGGTCTTAAAAGTTAAGATTATGACTGGGACTTAATGGCCCAGGTTAAATGCTAAAGCTATTCTTATTATACTGCGCTTGACTCTCCTTTTACTTACAAGAGGAGACACAGCCTAACCAACCTGTCCTCCCAGGCTCGGGGTACTAACTATCGGTCCCTAACCTTTTCCTTAGCCAACCTGTCCTCCCAGGCTCGGGGTACTAAACTACTTTGGTCCTTGCCCCAGGACTCGGGGTACTAAAATCTTCCCGTTTCTGTTCCCAAAAATCTGTAGCTACTATGAACCAGCCTTCACCGAGGTCTGTGTGTGCACTTGTAACTAGTTACTCACCAAGCTCCCAGCCAATGTGTCAGTTCTGTCACACCTAGGATCGGGTCCCACCGTTCTTCGTCCATTCTTCTTGCCAGTCCCATCACCTGTCCGGATCAGGGGTGCTGACTCTTCTACCCTAGCTACAGCAGCCCCCACTTGAAAGCTGCTGAGCCTCTGTTCGATTTTACGGGGGTCCGGGGCTGACTTTTATAGGGATTAAGTCCCTCATGCCCCCACCTTTGTTTTCACACCTGTTGCAAACGAGCTCCTTGCAACTTAGCTTGCAGAGCTTCTGCAGGTCTTTTGCAGACTATTGTGACGTCCGAGTTCTTGGCATGGGTTCAAGTGAGATGTTGCTGGGCAGAAAAGACCTTTGGTTGGTTCAGGCTTGGACCTATACTTTACTATGAGCTAAACCTATCCTATGCCTAAGACTATTGAATATCCCCTTATCCAACCCCACTTTCTACACAATGGTTTCAAACTACAGCTGGGGAAGTCAAGGTTGGATATTAGGAAAAACTTTCTCACTAGGAGGGTGGTGAAGCATTGGAATGGGCTACCTAGGGAGGTGGTAGAATCTCCATCTCTGGAGATTTTTAAGGCCCAGTTAGACAAAACCCTGGCTGGGATGATTTAGTGGGAGTGGTCCTGCTTTTAGCAGGGGGTTGGACTAGATGACCTCGTGAGGTCCCTTCCAACCCTATTATTCTATGATTAAGGGAAGTGTCAAAATGGCCCATTGGTGGTTCTCACTGCCCTGTGTCAACAACTGTTGTCAAGCCTGATATACTCGCTACACCTAACATGCTGTTGTCAGGAAACATTACATGCCACCTCTTGGATATATGTCATTGGAAAACTAGTTACTGTTAATATTATTGTATGATGTATGTACAGAGTGTATACGAAGAGAGTTACAGGTGTGTGTTTTAGAATTAAGCTCTTAAAATGTATTGGAGAAGCAATGTATAAGCCAAATCTGCCCCTAGACAATGGAATGTGTATTTGTTTGTCTGACCAGCCTGATGGTCAGGCACAAACAATGAAAGTATATTTACATTAAAGGTAAATAAAGCCATCAATCTAGTGAATGGGGGTGATAGCTTCTGGCCTACAAAGACAAAAGATCTTAACCTCAAATGATAAGTAACTGAACTAATTGATTGTATATAATATTGCTGTATTATGTACAGTGTACTAGGTGAGGTCTTTTATGAAAACTAAAGACTCTGGTGTTTAATATAATTGAAAAATGTATGTATTGACACTATATGTGAAATTTTGAATACTCTATGATATTATGCTTTAGAGTCTGTGACCAAACATAGGGAGAAACAGGTTTTCCCTCAGAAACATTAGTAAAGAACAGAATTCTTAAACACAGATGAACATGGTTTGTTGAGTAAGAGACAATGCTGCTTTTGTAATTTGAATGCTTTGAAGAGTTAACAAAGATTTGGACAAGATGATCCAACAGCTCTAGTGTACTTGGACTTTCAGAAAGTTTTTTTTTGACAATCCAGTGATCTGGTTTGCCAAATTTTGTACCTTGTGTTGGATTCCATCCTCAGCTTTACTCAACTGCACCAGTTTCATCAAGAGCATCATAGACCTCAGTCACCTGGTACTGTCCCTATACTGTCCCTATGCTGGCAACACGGCTCTTCCGGCAAGTGTCACTTAGCAGCTTCATGGTCAGATTTGTAATGTTGTCTGTGACCATGGTTAAAGTATAATCTGACGGGCCCCAGAACCCTCCTAATCTATGGGCCCCCTTCCTGTATTGTATGGGTCCCCTTCATGCATGTGTGGTCCCCAGCCTAGGTAGGCATTTGCAACCACTTCTCAATATCATATGCATTGGTTATTGCTCCATAAAAATATTTGTAATTTTATATGGCATTTGTCTATAGCAATTATTGTCACAAACTAGCAAACACTGCATAACACAATAAGTATTGTGATCTTTATATTCCTGATATGCACATTTAACTTCATTAAATGCAATGCCAAACTTGGAACACAAAAATTTTGTCACTTTCACCAAATTCCGGTGACAGCTCTGTAGTGAAATGTGATGGGTCAAGTGCTTCAACAGCATTGCTTAGATGTTTTTCTGAGTCTGGCAAAAATCTAGCATTCGTACAGTCTGTTAAAGCCTGGTAAAACTATCATTTAGAAATTTCAATTTGTTTGCCAGCATTCACAGACATGTTTACACATACACCTTTAAAGCAACCTGCAGCAACCGCCTCACAAGCCTCTTGGTAGAACTTTACAAGCTATGAACACCTGAACTTGTCAGCTTATCAATTTACTTGCTGTAGATAACGTTACATCTGATTTTTGCAATGCCAGGGACAGATCTGTAAGTTCCTCCAGAGCATCAAGCATGAGACCCAAGTTTTTAACAAAAACTGGATTCTCCAATTTCTTTGCCATGCCAGCAAATTTTGCTTTATCTTTCCCTTCTTGTGAGAAATCAGAGGATTTTTTTCACGAAGTGGCTACAGAGGGCTGCACATGGCTGCCAAACAGCTCATACAGTGCGGCAGCTAAAGGCAACCTAACGTACTTCAGGTACGCGTCCAATCCTATTAAGCTGGACTTCCAGATCACTCACACATTCAGTCAACTCTCTCAAGCACTTCTGTGACTGACTGTACAGAGCATACAATGAATCCACAAGTGATTTAAAGTGATTAATTTCACTGCAGCATTTGGTAGCATCAGCCACGGCCAATTCCTACCTGTGATTAAAACAATGCCAACTTATCAAAAGTGGAAATCGTGTCTTTAATTTTGTGGCAACACCAGACTTACTGCCAAACATGACAGAGGCTTCATCTCCACCTAAACCAGTCCAATTGTCTTTGAGAAATTCCTCCATGAACCCATTTGCTGTCAAACACTGCAGCAAAGCTAATATTATGCCATCAGCATCATTGCTGCCTAGTTCAACCAGATCAAGAAAAAAATGTAACAGGACCAATGTTTGCATCCTGTACGCCTTAGCCATTTCCAATAAGAGATGAGCAGTACCAAACGACTTACTTTAACCATGCGTCAGAGATAAAGGATACCATGATTCAAGTGTGACACATTCTAATGAAGACTGTTGAGTTGTATCAGGTGAATCTGGCACAATATGTCCATATCACAAAACCATCACACAACCTGGCACAATTCAACACAATTAATAACATTATGTGTGTGGCACTGGGGGAATCAGGGCCAATACACCTACTTGGTGCTATTAATGCTAAAGGTATTATTTTGTGGCCGTTTTATATTCTTGTGGCTCTGCGCTTTGTTTACAACAAGCAAAAACTGTTCACCTTTTTCCCCTCTCTTCTAAGCAATAAATGCAGGTCCTGATCTTCAGTCACACTGAAGTCAAAGGACATTTTGTCACTGGGTTCAGTAAGCAAATTTTGGCTTGATAAGGCATAGAAACTGTGGAGTGGTACGAAAGGCAGGGGTACCTGGCAGGGGAGTGTAGCTGGGATGGGTGGCAAAGAAGGACTGGCTAGAGACCTTGGGAGGACCGGGCAGAGGTGGGGTGGGGTACCAGAGGGGTTTGGGGAGCACTAGCACTAGGTGGCGGAGAGTGTGTGTGCGTGCATGCATGCGTGCGTGTGCGCGCCATGTGGCAGATCCCCTCACTGTGCCTCCCTGGTGTTGTCCCCTAAGGGGGTCCCTCTGCTCCCCCCATTGGTCCCCTGCACCCAAGCCCTCCAGGCCCCTTTCCCTCCGGCTCCCCTATCCTCTCTCATTCCCCCAGGCCTCTTCCTTGCTCCTCTCACCCCCCCACCTGCCAGCTCCCTGCCCCTTCTTCCCCCCACCCCTTCTTTGATCCTCTTGGCCCCCCAGATCCCTTCCCCGCCCACCTGCTGGCTACCCAACCATCCTGAGCCCCTTCCCAGATCGTCTCACCCCCTCAACCTCCCCGACGCTCCTTCTCCAATCCTCTCACCCCCCTGGCCCCTTCCCCACCCGCTCCCTGACCCTCCCAGGCCCCTTCCCCCACCCTCTTGCCCCCCAGGACCCTTTCCCTGCCCACCCGTCAGCTCCCCAACCACCCCGGCTCCTTCTCCGATCCTCTCTTGGGCCCCACCCAGGCCCTGACTCTCCCAGACGCCTTCCCTGATCCTCTCGCACCCTTGCCATTCCCCTTCCCCCCTTAACTGGCTGGAGCTGCAGGGGTGGCTGTCAGAGCCACTCCTTGGCCAGTCTGCTCCTGCCATGAACATGCTCTGTTTGAGCATGCTCAGGGCGGAAGATTTGAAACTCCCCAGCGTGGCCACTACTCCCAGTGTCCTGCGGGCGAGATTCTGGCTTGCGGACGCCAGGTTGGACAAGCATAGCTGGGATCCTGCTCTCCTGGCGTTTCGCCTGATTCTTCTGATTTTTTTGGACCCTGGAACGCTTGTCAGCCAAATTTGTGGGCTCTGAAATGGCGTTCTGAGGCATTCCGGCATACTTTATCCACTGGGTGAGATCTTCCTCCTGATAGCGGATGCTGAAAACAGGGCATGTACCTTTTGCAGTACTCTGAAGAGAGATGCTGAATCTAAAGAAGATGACATTGGATCTGACGCAACCATCCTGAAGGAATGGCAGTCACAAGGCTCGAAGAAAGCTCCTGGATTCAACACAAGGGGTGTCTCTACACTGGCAAGTTAGGTCGACTTAAGGAGGCTTAAGTCAACCTAAACAAAGCCACGTCCACACGGGGCTTTTATTAAGTCAACTTAAGCATTTCTTTAAGGTGACTTAAGGAAAGCTTAAGTTGACTTAATAACACCTCCTTTTAGATCGACTTAAGCCTTAAATTGACTCCTTAAGTCGACTTAAAGTCAGTGTGGACAGGCATTAGTGCCTAAGTTGACCTTATTTAGTCGACTTAAAGCATTAAGTTGACTTAATAAGGTTGACAAGGGGCTATGTCTACACTAGAAAAGTTAAGTCGCCTTTGTTAAACCGACTTAAGGTTGAATTTAAGTCGACTTAAAGTCGACATTATTAAATCAACTTAACAAAGTCGAGTTAACTTTTCTAGTGTAGACATAGCCAAGGATCCTTGCTTGGATGCCTCTGTTTCTTCCCTTTATGTTCACGCCATTGTCATAGCCGTGGCTGCAGCAGTCCTAAAGCTTTATTTGATTCACATTCAAAAAGCTCATAAACTGTTCTGTTAGGCTTTTCCAGTAGAGTCATCCACACGCCAGAAACAGGTAGTGTTTCTTTACTTGGATACACCCATCTTTCTCTTCAACAAATCTTACTGTAAATGACATCTTTTCACTGTGACTAATGTTGACTACAGTCTATCATTACGACGTAGCACTTCGCTTTGCTGAGCCACATCAATACTTTATCAAGCACCTGCCTTGCAATAAGGTCAATCCATTTGTTTTGAGTTGTTTTGCTGCTGAATTGTTGGTCCATAGTTTCTTTATGAATTACTCGAAGTAGGTGTTCACGCATGACATCATTTCATTTCCCAAGGAGCTCTATGAAACTGATGGAATTACCACTATGTTCAGTGAACAATTTATATGACAATCCCTGGAAAGCCAAATTATTCTTTGCAAGGAACAGGATAATTGAGGTCAGATGCTCAAGCATTTTCCTCCAATGCTGAGTTTCTACATTAACATTGCTCTGGTTTTCTGCATCTGTGCATTTATTCATCTTGAACCTGGACTCCACCTCCATCCATTTGGAGTAGGCTGTAAAATGGTTGGGTGACTTTTCATATTGCTTCAGAGCATCAGCTAAATTATGGCAGTAACTGTACTAAGAAAGCACAAGCACTGATTTGGTATTCTTGTCAAATGTTTTCACCAAAACAGAACACTTCATTAGTGGATTTCAAGTAAGTTAGCCAATGGCAGTTCAGTTTCTCACCATTCTTGAGCATTCTTTCACAGTGCATCTTTGAGAAGTGTCACTTCTGCTCTTTTATTGGAAACACCGTGTCCTCGATTTTTCATAGTCTGTTCAAAATTGTATGATCAATATCAGCAGAGTTTAGGATTACTGGCCAGAAAACAGGATCTGATGTATTGATTTGTGGTGTGCAAATTTTCCTCACTGCTATTTCTGTCATCATGCAAGGCTGATTCTTCTTTATCTTTTCTCTCTTTTTCAGGTATACCAGATTTTTCTTTGTCATTACTCTCTTTTTTCATGCTTGAGCCACTTTCTTCTTTATCATCATTCTCCTTTGGGCTACCAGGAAAACTGGATTCTCAATCACTTTTTGCACATTTCCAATCTTTAAGTAAACTTGCTAATTCCTTAGTAATAATACTTGAATTGTTTATGCTTTGCTCCTTAATTTTTTTTGTTCTGGGTTGATTGCAGCTGCCTAAAATCTCATCTGTCATTCTGTTTGATATTTCCTCATCAAATTTCTCCCTTGCTAGATTGTAATTGGGCATTTTACTTCCTATAGTGACCTCCTGAAGGCTTCTTGTTTTTCCAAAGAAAAACAGACAGTCTTAGGCAGAGCAAAAGTCTGTTTCACAGTCTTAGAAAATCATCAAACATTTTGTTTTAAGCATGGCAAAAGAAGTAACAGCATTTCTTTTATATAGTTGTATAAATGGGGTTCAATAGATATCTCTGGTGCCACATTAAATATTATTATTTATTTATTAGTCACTACTTACACTCTTCAAGTCTTAAAACACAAGTGCACTTTCACAATTACATAATTAAGACGAGGTTCACAATATCACAGTGGGTTCTTTCTTCACTTCAGTTCATTTTTATATCTCTCGACTGGTGACACCCCACCCTTTATATACTTGTGAGGACATGGCTGACAATATTCTAGGAGATTTGAGGAAAATGTAGTTTTCAAAAAGTCTGGAAGGTTCCATGAGATTCTAGAATGGTCCAGAATGTTCTAAGAGGTTAGTAAAAAATGAATCTATGTACAGAATACCTGCAACATTTTACATCAAACATATTTTCCCTTTAATCGATAACAAAAACAGCGCCCTGAGCCCTGGAGCCCCACAAGCCCACTTGCCCCTATATCTGGCCCTGGTTCAAATCAAATCACTGAAACGTGACAAATCTGATTTGGAGCAGAATTACAAGTTTCGTATGGTACAAGGATTTGTTTGGTGAATATCCAGTAGTCACTGTATTCCTTGCATAGAATATCCACTGAAAGGAAACAAACTGCTTTTCTCACTTGGGTTTTTGTTGTTGTTGTAAGTTTTATTTTACTTTTATTTTAATTTTTTAAGTTATCAGCTTCCAGTCTCAAGGATGATGTGCTCTGCAGTACATTTGATAATCAGAAACAGATACATTTTGTTGTAGGTGGTGATAAGGTGTTTGAATGAGAGAATTATCTGAAATCTGTTTTTTGAAAGTGGGAATTATTTCTGAAAAGACACAGAATACATTATTGTATTTTGCAAGCCTATTCTTTTCAGGTGGCCAAATCAACAATGAATATATCTGTCAGTCTCGATGTTTGTCATTTCCCCCTTCATTATCTCAAAGGATATAAAAAACATTTTATGCTAAATGCAGCATTCAGTGCAAATCCACAGAAGTCAGTAATGTTGTCCTAGGTTTATGCCTATGTAATTGAAAGCAGAATTTAATCCTTTAGGCAGATATCTTAGAAACTATGAGCCTCATTCTAATTCCATATCAATTTTACACTGTCAAGTTTGATTAAAATACTTCTGTTTTATACCCATGTAAGTAAGAGGAGAATCTACATCCCCTATGTACTGCCATGTTGTTAGGCTGCAGATCTTACTCTTTTTCAGAGCTGTTTTCTTATACTGCTTCTACGGTTTTTCCTCAATAGTTTGCCTTGTGCTTAAATGCCATCTAAATTTAGCACCTTTTATTCCATGTGAAAACAAATCATGGTCCCCAAAGCTCAACACCAGATGGCTGAAGTTTACAAAACTGCTGGGAAATGTATTAGCTTAAACTGAGTTAAAGTTCTCTGCAAATATAAGGTTAGGAGGCTAAAACAGCAAAAGGTAATGAAAAAAAAAAGTAGTGTAAAATATTCCTTATAGTGGCTTAAGCTATTGAAGCAAATAGGACGGTTCAGGTAACTAAAAACTGCAACATGCTGTAGTTAGGGCCATACCAAATTCATGGCTGTGAAAAACACAGGTCCCAAACTGTGAAATCTGATCTCCCCTGTGAAATCTGACACCCAGCTGGCTTCTATCCTGTACAGGGCTCTAGCTGCTAGTACCGGGGGATGGGAGGCACGGGATTTCCTCTTCTCCTATAGCGATGTTCCCAGAGTGCATCAGACTCACTTCTGGGAACCGCCTCTGGTCAGTGCTGTCCTGTAGGGGGAGCGAGGCCCTGCCCCCCATGCTGGAGAGAAGCGTAGGGCCTGCCCCGCCCCCCAGGGAGACAGCCCTGGGCTGGGATGCCGAGGTTGCCGCCTGCGGGGGGGCGGAGGGGAGGAGTTGGAGCCTGCTCTGGTTCCGGCCCCAGCCCTGGCCCCTGCCGCCTGTGTTGGGGGGGTGGAGCTAGAGCCAGCTCCAAGGGAGGGAGCCGGCCATATGGGGCAGGCCAGCCCAGAGGCTGGCCCCCACATGCTCTGCCCTTGGGCCTGCTGGGTGCCAAAGGCAGTGGGGCGACCGTGGGAGGAGGGGCTGCGGCACGCACGCAGGCCCTGCATTGCCCCGCTGGGAGCGGGACAGCGTGGGACCCACATACCTGCGGGGTCCGGGGCAATCGCCCCGTTTCCCCCCCCCCCCCCCAGGGACGGCCCTGCCTCTGGTTGCAAGACGCGTGGCAGCTCCAGTTGTCACCTCTCTGTTCAGAGGCTGCAGTTCTAGCTATCAGCCCCCCACTTGGGCAGAAGACTGCCAGGAAAACTGGGTGTCTGGTAACATCTGCCCCCATACCCTGAGACTCTTCTGCACTGCTGCAGGGGGTGATGGTAGTGTTAGAGCTGGGCATCTTGCCTTGAGCCTTCTTTTTTTGGCTGCCCAGCTCTGAAAGCACCATCTCTGTAAGCAGCATGTCAGAAATAAGGGTGGCAATCCCACACCCCCCTACAACAGCCTTGCAACCCCCCCCCACCAATTGCCTTTTAGGTTGGGGGCCCCACAGTAACAACACCCTAACATTTCAAATGTAAATATCTGCAAACATGAAATTGAATATTTAAAAATCTTCAGACCATGACATGAACCGGGAATTCGATAGGGACCTAGTCACGTCATATACTTTTTTGGTGTAAGGAAATGTGTGAGGCAGAATGTGTCTTGCAAAAGAATTTCCACTAGAATCATAGGGCTGGAAGGGACCACATGAGATCATCTAATCCAACCCTTGTTAAAAGCAGGACCACTCCCACTAAATCATCCCAGCCAGGGTTTTTTCTAACCGGACCTTAAATATCTCCAAAGACGGAGATTCCACCACCTCCATAGGTAACCCATTACAATGCTTCACCACCCTCCTAGTGAGAAATTTTTTCCTACCTTGACCTCCCCAGCTGTAACTTGAAACCATTGCTCCTTGTTCTGTCCTCTGTTACCCTCGAGAACAGCCTAGCTCCCTCCTCTTTGGAGCACCCCTTCAAGTAGTTAAAGGTTGCTATCAAATCCCCGCTCAGTCTTCTTTCTGTAGATTAAATAAGCCTACTTCCTTCAGTCTCTCCTTGTAAGTCATGTGCCAACCCCCTAATCATTTTCATTGCCCTCCGCTGTATTCTTTCTAATTTGTCCACATCCTTTCTGTAGTGGGGAGCCCAAAATTGGACACAGTATTCCAGATGTGGCCTCACCAGTGCTGAATAGAGGGGAATAATCACATCCCTTGATTTGCTGGCAGCACTCCTACTGATGCAGCCCAATATGCCATTGGCCTTTCTGGGAACAACAGCACACTGTTGGCTCATATTCATCTTCCCATCCACCATAACCCCCAGGTCCTTTTCTACAGCGCTGCTACTTAGCTGATCGGTCCCCAGCCTGTAGCACTGCATGGGATTTTTCTGTCCTAAGTGCAGGACTTTGCACTTGTCCTTGTTGAACCTCATGAGATATGTTTTGGCCCAGTGTTCCAATTTCTCTAAGTCTCCCTGAATCCTGCTCCCTGCCCTCCAGTGTGTCTACCATTCTCCCCAGCTTGGTGTCATCCACAAACTTACTAAGCATGCAATCTATCCCATCATTGAGATCATTAATGAAGATGTTGATCAGTACCAGCCCCAGGACCGAGCCCTGGGGCACTCCACTTGTGACTGGTTGCCAACTAGACATTGAGCCATTGATTACTGCCTGCTGAGCCCGTTGATCTAGCCAGTTTTCTATCCACCTTACGGTCCACTCATCCAACCCATACTTCCTTAGCTTGCCGCTGAGAATGCTGTGGGAAACCGTATCAAAAGCCTTGCTAAAGTCGAGGTATATCACATCAATGTCTGTTCCTGGGGAACTGTGGGAGTCATTTTTCCTTACAGGAATTTATTTTAGAAAAGAAAATGACTGCAAATGACTTATTGACAGTCATTTGTGAATAAATGAGAAATTCACTCACCATTTTGAAAGGATAAGACAAAAGTCAGGGCCATAGGCTGATAAAATGAATGCTTTTAGCACAACAGAAGAGTGATTATGTACTGCATCATTATTCCTTTTGTATTCTTGGTGAATTACATAAAGCCTAGATTGTGATTTACTTCCTTGATTGAGCAGGGAAGTAAGGCTCCCTACTCCCTTTGATCAACTGAATGAGACCTATTTGAATCTCGGATCCAGATTTTGTAAGGTGCAGGGTGAACCCCATGCTCTTCAGATAGTCCCCCTTTAAACACGAGGGTGGGGAGGAGGCAGAACCTTCTCTCTGTCACCTGAAACTTGATGGTGAAGCATGAGAGGAGAAATAAGCTGTGCCATTGGAAGGGCAGTGGTAAGGCCTGGATTTGCAAAAGCACTGAGGTGTTGTGACAGTAAGCGTAACAATGTCTAACTTCCGGGCACCTAGAAACCACAAGAACACTACAATCCCCAAAGCCTGAGTCAGATGTCTGGGTATCCTCTCTAATGAATGGGAAAAGACAGGTGCTTGGGTATGTGAGCCATAAAACAGCACTCTAGGCAAGGAGATCCAAGGCTAACCAATAGGAGAGGCTGACACAAGGGGTGTGTGCTAAGAAGTCCCACTGCCCCTCATAGAGATAGGCACCTAACTCTGGGTTGCAGGGAAGTTCCTATCTCTGCTTGCTATTCACAAACCATTGAAAGATATATGCTCTGCTGTTCCTCCACCCTGCTCACATGCAAAGCCAAAATCCATTGGCAGGATGAGATACCATCTAATTCCACACAAAACAGCCAGGTGAGGAGGTGGAGACCTTCCCTTGTAACTTTTACCCTAGTGGTTAAGGTACTCACCCTAGAGATGAAAGACAGCCACTTTTCCGATGAAGACAACAGGAACAGGGGTCACCCATCTCTCAGGTGAGTGCTCCAACCACTGGCTATAGAGTAATTCTCACTCTTTTGCTGGTCCATTTAATATTTAATTATGTAGTTATTTAATTAAAATGGAACATCTACAGTAGTAAAAAGTGAGGTTGCATTCGTGACTATCCAGTGGCATGTGAGTTAAGCAGAGGAGTGCCTATGTCCCCTGGTTCATGAATCATTCTGGGCCTTAGCTGGGAGATAGGCATATGCCCAGAGGCAGAAACATAGGCACCTCGGTTCTTTTACTGCAAAAACTGATGTCCTAAGTGAGTTTAGGGGCCTAAACGGTTAGGTGGCTGTCAAGCAGCAGTTTTATGGGTTGCAAAGGTACCTGAAATAAAGATACTTAACTAACGTCTTTCTCAGAACAAGGGGGAAGGCGGAATACTTCCTTGGGTCTACCAAAGGGGTAGCCATGTTAGTCTATTGTAGAAAGACAACAGAGTCCTGTGGCACTTTTAAAGACTAACAGATTTATTTATCGCATGAACTTTCGTGGGAGAAAATCCCACTTTGTCAGACGCTTTCTTCAAAGCGTCTGACGAAGTGGGATTTTCTCCCACGAAAGCTCATGCGATAAATAAATCTGTTAGTCTTTAAAAGTGCCACAGGACTCTGTTGTCTTGGGTCTACCAGTTTATGAACTGCAACTTGCTCAAGACTAAATGCACACCCTAGCTCTAAGTTAAAACAACTTATGGACTAAGCAAAGAACAAGAAGGAAGGGAGAACAAAAGAGGAATGATGGATGAAGAACAGGGAACAGGAAGCAGAGAGAGAAGGAGATACATAGAAGTATAGCAAACGTGGAGATTGTCTACCAAGGAGTCCATGAATCTCTTTGAATGGTGTAACACCCACCTGGGGTTTGCCAGCTCCTAGTGATCTGCTCTCTAGGGAACACTAAGATGGCCACTAAGGCCCTCTAACCCCCTCCCCAGCATGGTTGGGGGGGGGGGGGGGAAAGAGGGAGGGAGGACAGACAAAACTGGAACCCCCTGCTGGGCTCAATTGGAGTGGTGCCTGCATAGAGTAATCTACCTGCGCAGTCCATTGGACCAGGGGGAAGGCAGGACTGCACAACCCCCAGCAAGTTAAGTGGGGAAAGGTCAGAAAGACAAGGAAAGAGTTTTGAAGCAGCAGTTGACTTGGGCTAGCAGGGTCAGCCTAAGATGATGATGTAGTGTAGATATGGGGACCCTCCCATTATATTGCAATTAAACAGCCCAACAGCAGGAGCCAGTTGGCACAGGCCAGCCACATGTGGCTAGTTGCAGTGTAGACATACCCTAAGAGAGAGATGTGTCTCAGGGAGGCTCTGCTAAATTATCACTTCCTTGAAAGGAGTTTGTACCATTCTGAGCCTCTGCTTGGGGGCATTAGTCAGCTCCAGCACTACAGTAACTAGGATCCAGAGAGAGACAGTCCTGACTCAGCATTTCCTCCCAAGAGCCAGATGAGATCCCAGAAGGATTTCAGGCCAGAGAAACCTGAGTTGGTTGAAGGCAGGAGAGGATCCTGCCCTACCCAAGTGCAAAGAAAGAGTAAGGCGACTTTTGTTTTAGGTGGCATCACCACACCATTACATCTCACGCCTGGTGACCACAGTCTGCTATCTGCCTTGGAAAAGCAGCAGGGAGGGAAGAGGTAGCTGAAGAAGTTCAAATGTTAGGAGCTGGGAAATTGGGTTCTTTATTAATTATTAGTTAACATTACCCCTTTCTTTCCTCAAATCATGTTTTCCAGTCCCCATAGAGTGCCTCACTCTGTTATACTATTATTATTGGGTGTGTCATTCCTTTGCCAAAATTTGTTTTATTTATTTTATTGGCTCCTGTTCTCTGGGCATTACATTGCTTTCCAGTAGTAGCAGTGTCCTTTTCAGCCACTGAGGTAGATCTGCCACTTGAAACTTCTGGTATTCCTTCGCGTTACTTCTGTCAGTAGAGGTGCAAAGGCAGTAGCACCCTTAATGTACAGAAGAAACAGAGAGCTGATACCCTCCTTGGATTTGTTTGGTCTCTTCAGTTCTTTGGAGATTGTTCTGACTTGTCTCCTAACCCAAGTGACTGTGCATAGTAAAGCCACAGAGTGGTATGCTTGTACTGATAAGAATTGCCAAATGAGCCACCTGTGAATTGTGGGCCACTACCTGTTATTAACTCATCTGGAATTTCATGTAATTTATAAAGACAACAGAGTCCTGTGGCACTTTTAAAGACTAACAGGACTCTGTTGTCTTTCTACAATAGACTAACACGGCTACCCCTTTGGAATGTAATTTATAAGGTATTATTACACTGCTACTCAGTTCAGAGGATGCTCTGCTTCTCCTTCCCTCTCCCGTCCAGGGAAAGCAACAGCCTCAAAAGCTGCTACAGTCTCTTCCTTGCCCATTTCTCCTGTGCTGAGTATAGGGCTCATCTAAACACATTTTTGTACT
>ML685874.1:5874506-5984116 GCA_007922175.1 Pelusios castaneus | reverse complement strand
ATCGGCAAGTTAAGGAAGTATGGGTTGGATGAGTGGACTGTAAGGTGGATAGAAAACTGGCTGGATCAACGGGCTCAGCGGGTAGGAATCAATGGCTCAATGTCTAGTTGACAACCAGTAATGAGTGGAGTGCTCCAGGGGTTGGTTCTGGGGCTGGTTCTGTTCAACATCTTCATTAATGATCTCGATGATTGGATAGATTGCATGCTTAGTAAGTTCGCGGATGACACCAAGCTGGGGGGAATGGAGGGCAGGGACAGGATTCAGGGAGACTTAGATAAATTGGAACACTGTGCCAAAAGAAATCTCATAAGGTTCAACAAGGAAAAGTGCAAAGTCCTGCACTTAGGACGGAAAAATCCCATGCACTGCTACAGGCTGGGGACCGATCAGCTAAGTAGCAGCACTGTAGAAAAGGACCGGTGCATTATGGTGGACAAGAAGCTGGATATGAGCCAACAGTGTGCTCTTGTTGCCAAAAAGGCCAATGGCATATTGGGCTACATGGCTATGTCTACACTTGTAATTTTAAGTCGACTTTAACTTAGTTAAGTCAACTTAGTGAGTCTACACTTAAAATTAAAGTTGACTTAAAGGGGAACTTACAAAGTCGACCTAGAGCTTCCACATTGGACGCCTAGGTTGACTTCTAGAGGCTAGGGGGACCTTCGGCACGTCCACGGTGGCAGGGGGGGCACCCCTTGTGTACAATGGGGCAAAGGGGGACAGGGACCCTGGCAGGGCATGTGAGCAGGGTGTGATGCTGTGCAGATTTAGGGAACCATTTATGATATTATTTTCTATTAATATCGCATAAATGCTATAATCCATACAAACTATGTCATGTTTGGTATCAATAGAAAGGTAGTAATTTGCTGGGGATGATTATATAGCTCATGTATAGGAATTGTATTTGTATTAGAAGATAGAAATATGGTTGTTATATCTATACTTTAACTTGTGTGAATCTGTGGAAATACCCAAGACAAGCTGTCTACAACCATTTTGTCCTTAATGTTAAGGAAGGTCCCAAGTACAGTGGGCCCAGGGAGAAACCTGATGAGCCATTAAGGACAAAAGGAATACAACCATTGACAGCATCACACAGGGCTCTGCCCTGCCCTTTGGGGGGCATGCCAGGCTCCCTCTGTGCCCCCCCATCAGGGAGGGCATTGGTATAGTCCTGGGGTAGCCCTAAATTGACTTAGGGCTACCCCACATCTACACTGGCTTAATTTGACTTTAAAAAGTCAAATTAAGACTTAAGTCTAATTAAATCTAGGTTTAATTTTCATTAAGTTGACTTTATTTTTCATAAGTCGACTTAAGCAAGCTGTAGTATAGACGCAGGGTAAATTAAGTCGACTTAAGCAAGCTTAAGTTGACTTAATTACAAGTGTAGATGCAGCCCATCAGTAGGAGTGTTGCCAGCAGATCGAGGGATGTGATTATTCCCCTCTATTCAGCACTGAGGCCACATAGGGAATACTGTGTCCAGTTTTGGTCTCCCAGAAAGGAAAGGACTACAGAAAGGATGTGGACAAATTAGAAAGAATCCAGCGGAGGGCAACAAAAATGATTAGGGGGTTGGGGCACATGACTTACAAGGAGAGACTGAAGGAACTAGGCTTATTTAGTCTACAGAAGAGAAGACTGAGCGGGAATTTGATAGCAACCTTCAACTACTTGAAGGGGTGCTCCAACGAGGAGGGTGCTAGGCTCGTCTTGGCAGTAACTGAGGATAGAACAAGGAGCAGTGGTTCTAAGTTATGTCTGGGGAAGTTGAGGTTGAATATTAGGAAAAGCTTTCTCACTAGGAGGGTGGTGAAGCATTGGAATGGGTTGTCTAGGGAGGTGTTGGAATCTCCATCTTTTGAGATATTTAAGGTCTGGTTAGACAAAACCTTGGCTGGGATGATTTAGTGGGGGTGGTCCTGCTTTTAGCAGGAGGTTGGACTAGATGACCTCATGAGGTCCCTCCCAGCCCTAAGATTCTATGACTCTATGAAATGGCTGTGAACTCATTTTACACACCACAGATTTTATATAGAGCCATCCAACATATGTGAGTTCTTCTGACATAGCTGATACTGTTCCACTATTCTCCTCCAGTTTTTATGGCATGATCCAGATTGGCGGCTTTAGGATTGCCAACCTATGTAAATTTCCTAGCTTGCACTGGGGATCAGCAGGTCCTTCCAACATTTGACCATCCAGCCATCTTTGCTGGTGATTTTAACCGCCAAAGTCAGCATCTGGAACAACCTGCTCAGTAAATTAGTTGGTTCAACCTGGGGTGTGAGCACTCAGACATTTGGAACATCAGCCCTTGCCCTTTGCTGTTCAACAGCAGAGTATATGCTCCTGCTCAGTGTTGTTCATGGTACGCAACACTGGTCAATGTAGAGCTTTATCTGTATTGTTATTGGTACTTTATGGGAACCCCATAACCATGGCTACCGACACTTAGCTACATAGTACCATCCCACATTTGCTGTGAGAAGGTCTCTATCATGCTACTGGCTAAGATCCATGAGAATAATGGTAAGCAGACTTCTTCAACCACCCCTAGCTTGCCTATCTTCTAGATGCCTCTTATGGTCATTTATGCCGCCACAGGACATGATGGAGAAATCTGATTGGTGCAATGAGTGGTCAGCAATGATAGTTTTAAATCATTTTCTCAGCATTGACCCAACCATCTGTTCACTAGGTTTTGATCTGCCGAGACACCTGTGGTCATCTCTGAACTATTTTAAACAGGACAGGGAAACCGTGCTGCTAATCTCTTTAAATGGGGTTTTTCTAATGACCCACAATGCAGGTGCAATCAGCTTCAGACAATATTGCATATTACTGTTGAGTGCTCACTAAGTTATTTCGAAGGCAGGCTACTGGCTCTCCATCTGGTTGATGATGTTGCCATTAAATGGCTCGGCACATTGTGCATACGCTGATAAATACATGAAGTGGGATTTTCTGCCACGAGAGCTCGTGTTAAATAAATCTGTTAGTCTTTAAAAGTGCCACAAGACTCTGTTGTTTCTTAGTACACAGTGAAGTCCATGGCAGTTCTGATGTGTAAGTTGACGAAGTGGGATTTTCTCCCATGAAAGCTCATGTGATAAATAAATTTGCTAGTCTTTAAAAGTGCCAGAGGACTCCTTGTTTGTTTTGCTGAACTAGACTAACATGACTACCCCTCTGAAACTTCTTTAGAATGGGAACTGTTCCTCACCATGTGTTTGTACAGCACCCAGCATGTATGATTGGAGCCCTGGTCACTACCTCAATATCAGTAACAGTTATTATATGTCCCTCTTCCTTAAACAGTAAACAACCAAAGTGAAAACTCGCAGGAAAACAGAACAGCAACATGCCATGTTACACAATGGTGCTTGTTTCATTGCAATGGAAAACTCATAGACATCCAATATCCACAGCATTTTCACATACATTACCAAAACAAACAGTCCTTTATACTGAAATGTTTCATTGGTGGCCAGTCCTAATTCATTACTGGGGCAATCGGTTAAACCTTTTAGATGCTATTCTGCACAAACCCAGAATTGTTTTTTTTATTACCCAGTTTAAACCACATTTATTATTTAATTGGACTGGACTAGAATTTGATCAGCTGATCAAATTGTATTGCTACTATCTGGTTATCAGCTTGGAAACGTGCTCCTTACAGCTGATTAATCACCCTCATAGTATCAACCTTACACTCATTTGTTTCCATTTCTTAAATTTCCTGCACACAGCATTAACTGGTATGGTCCATCCCTGTGCAGCCCAGCCATCAACCTAAAGCTCTGGCCATCTGACAGAAGAATAAATAAATCAGAATTAATGGAGTAGTGGGAGGATCCAGTATGGCATATTTGAGTTCCTATATTTAAAAAACAAAGCAAACAAACCCTTCCAAATCTATTCGGTGCAAATGGAGGAAAAGATGGAAGTACTACCAAATGCCAAGTAAAATGGCCTGTCTTGATCCTGAAAGGTTAGAACCAAGCAGAAAAACAAGTAAAAGCCACAACTGCAGCATCAGTAGCAATTGCTGCTTGAGACACAGTGAATTATAAACGATTACCTGCCTTTTCCCCTCCGGATTATTTTTTTCTAAAAATAGTTAAATTATCATAATACTTCCATTCGTTGGTTAAATAATAACTTTATCTCCTGGGAACATCTATCTGTAGTTATCAGCCTCCCTAGCAGCTGCATATTGCTTGTAGATACCCAGCTGTTAGAGTTCAAATATTTGAATTTTAAATTCTGGCCTTTTCAGCACTTTTTAATCTGATTGCTCTCGTCGGGTATTTTCGTTTAAATGAGATTAAAAATAGTAGCCCTTGCAACCTGACCTTTAGAAACAGTCCGCATATCACAGCCACACAAGCAATTAAAGGGAGTGACTAAGTCATTATACTTAAATACACCGCTTGATGGGTTTTGCGCTCCGAAGGTCTGTCAGGCATTTCTAATTGAAAGATTTTTGCATGCACCAAACAACCGTACACCGCACTCCTCACCTCCAGAAAGGAAACTGGAACAGTGCCCGTGGGTGGATCCCCAGAAACTAATATATGCATAGGGGAGAGAGTATAGAGTCCTTGGTCAATGAATTTTTTAGTGCATAACTGGAATGATCGCAGCGGCGGCGACTCTTGATATTGTACCTGAAATAAATGTTGGATGGAAAAAACCTAGGCTATATTTATTTTCAGGGTTGTTTTCTAAAGGATGTGGTGGGAACCCCTGTGACATTTGGAACAATGCGCTGCATATAACTGTATTGCAAGAAGGTGTTGACTCCAGGGCGTTATTTCCATCTCTATTGTCTGCGTGCTCCTAATCGCAGGGAGTCCAAGTAGAGCTGTCCAGCCCACAGCATACACTCGATCTAAATACGTACCTACATCATTCGTCACACGGGCACGTTTTCCACTGTTGGAGGTAGGACTACACTACTGTTTTGCACCCCTCCCCCTTTTTTACTGTCCATGGTGGAGGAAGGACTCTGAAAGGCAATTCTTCGGAAGTTTGCCCCAGGTGCTTTGGAAGAGTTGCCGCTGAGAGCCGCCTGCTAAAAAGTTTCTTGCAGACGGACGTAGTCTGACTTTAGTGAAACTTCCCTTGTCACACATAGAGCTTCCCATTTAACAGCGAGGGCTCCCGCGGGAGGAGGTCGCCAGCTTGAGGCTGGCCCCCAAATGTAAGGGTCTTGCCAGGCGGATGCAAAGGGGAGCAGAGTGATTCCGCCCCAATCCGGCTCCCTGGGGCTGCTTCCCACCCCATCGCTCATTGAACGGGCTGGCGGACACCCCCCGGGCAGGTTTAGACGGCTGCCTCCCTCCAGAGCAGGGATCGGGGCGAGGCAGCAGCCGAGGGCTGAGTTTCACAGGTGGGGACCTAAAGCGAACCCCAGCGCCCGCTGCAAAGGAGCCTCTCCGGCACCTGCCTGGGCGCCGCGGGCTCGTGGATCCGCGCTCCAGATGGGAGCAGGGAGCAGAGCAGAGCAGAGCAGCCCCCCCCCCCCGCCGTCCCACGCGGCCCCCGGCCAAGGCTGCCCGGCCGCCCGCTAATGATTAATGGCCGTGCCCACCCGGGGGCGGGGAGGCGATAAAGGGCCCGCGCGGCCGGGGCCGGGCGCTCACACGCACCATGCAGCCCCTGTCCCTGCTGCTGCTCTGCCTGCTGGGCGGCCGCCCGCTGGCCGGTGAGCCCGGGCAGGGCGCGGGCACCTGGGCTCGTTTCGCCCGCCTGCCCTTCCCGGAGGACGAGCTTTTCCTGCACGACACCTTCCCCGACGGCTTCCTGTGGGGGGCGGGCAGCGCCGCGTACCAGGCGGAGGGCGGCTGGCGCCAGGGCGGCAAGGGCCCCTCGGTGTGGGACACCTTCGCGCAGGGGGCGGCGGGCGGCGGCGGGGACGTGGCCAGCGACAGCTACAACAACCTCTTCCGCGACGCCGAGGGGCTGCGGCGCCTGGGGGTCTCCCACTACCGCTTCTCGCTCTCCTGGGCCCGCCTGCTGCCCAATGGCACCGCGCCGTCCAGCCCCGCCGGCCTGGCGCACTACGGCCGCCTGCTGGCCCGCCTGCGCCGCCTGGGCGTGGAGCCCGTGGTGACCCTCTACCACTGGGACCTGCCGCAGCGCCTGCAGGACGCCTACGGCGGCTGGGCCAGCCCGCGCCTCGCGCCGCTCTTCCGAGACTACGCCGAGCTCTGCTTCAGGCACTTCGGCGGCCAGGTCCGCTACTGGCTCACCATGGACAACCCCTACGTGGTGGCCTGGCACGGCTACGCCACCGGCAGCCTGCCCCCCGGCGTCAGGGGCGGCCCGCGGCTGGGCTACAGGGCGGCGCACAACCTGCTGCAGGTACGAGGGGGGCGGGCCGGCCGGGGGTTGCCCCACGTGGGGTGGCAGGAGCTGGAGAAAGCGTCGCCGTCTGCTGCTCTCCCAGCCCAGTCTGGAGGGAAAGTTGCTCCCTCAGCTGGGAAGGAGCGGGGGCTGGAGGAGAGAGCGGAGCTGCTGAGGGTGGAGAGGGAAAGGGGCTTCCTCCTTCGCCCACCGAGGAAGCAGCTGGGGTTGACAGAGGCAGCTTTGCAGACGGGGGCTGGTCCGGGTTGGGAAACGCCTGGGGATCTGGGGAAAGGAAGAAGGAGGTTCCCAGGAAGAGAACTGCAACCCACGGAGCTAGCCTAAGAACAGTTGGGAAAATCTGAGAATATGTGAAAGTGGGATTTACTGAGGCGGAGAGGATGTTGTCTAGAGTAGATTAACGGGATTCAGTGACAGGCAAAGGAGATCAGGTGAAGTTCTGCATGCTGGTAGATTTCTTGCAGATAATATCCATCCTATCAAGGTTTGTGCAGGGACAGACTTCGTATTCACTACCCTCCACTATTACATAAATCTGCATAAATTCAGGCTGTGCCACCTGCAGTCCTAAAAATGTTTCAGCTCTGTATGCTTCCTTACTGGGATGATGTAGTATCTTCTCCACTCAGTGACTGTTTACGCAAAAGTGCTCACAAAGCTGAAAGAAAATGCAAATGAATATAAAAGATGAATTGATCTTGTGTAAATATTTACAGTATTACACTGAGCTGTGTAACATACCATTGGTTAATGATGTCTGTACACAATAACTTGTGGCTGCACTTTTCATTTGCATCCCTAATGCATTTTGCATTTGCATCCCTACTGCTTGAAAACAAACTGAACTAAACCTTACACTTTCATTCTTTTATCTACTGTATGACTGTTAAATTTTACACTCCAAAAGATTTGTGTACTCAGTTCTGTCTGTGTAACTGTATTAACTTACGCATCTGGATATGCTGAAGTGTAGCATCTCATAAGGATTCAGTGACAACATTTGGCATAGTGGTAAAACATTTTCATGTTTTTGAGAAAAATATTTTCATACATGTATGCAGATGATAGAACTGGTTGAAAATTTTCCTTCAGAATGTTTTCTTGACTGGACATGGTTGACGAAATGGACATTTTTGTATTCCCCCTGCACCCCCACATTTTTTGTGAAAATTTTGAACAAGAAAATATCATTTCCTAACTATTTCTTGCAAATGGCATAAATATGTTACAATAAAAATGACCAGTTGTGTAGTATACCTGTTAAGTCATATTTGTGATTTTTTTGTATGTGGTGGAAGCACTTGCAATTTTAGAGCTCAGGAAAGTGTCAGTGTAACTGAGACAAAATTTGTAGGCAAAGTATAAAATTCACTGTACCTAGCTCAAATAATATTAATCTCTGGATACAAAGAAATGTTCTGCTTTACCTTCAATATATGTGCCTCTCTTCAGTTAGGCCATGTCCGCACTACAGGTGCTACAGCAGCATAGCTACAGCACTATCCCATAGACAGACTACAACAACAGAAGTATTTTTTCCAGCACCGAAGAAGCTCCACCTCCCCATGTTAGGGTAGTGAGGTCCATAGAAACATTGTTCCATTGATCTAGTTGTGGCTACGCTGGGAGTTAGGTTGGCATGAGTGTGGGGCTTTCGGGGTGTGGATTTTTCACAACAGACCGTGCTGTAGCTCTGTCAAACTAAGTTTTAAGTGTAAACCAGACCTGCTTGTTAGCTGGAGTGACACAAGTGTATTGAGGAGAATAAACTACTTTGTGGTTCGTAGAAGATTATTCATGAGGTGTTAGATAAGAGTGGGATGTTTTACCAGTTTTTTCTTTCTTTTGAACCTTTCACATCAATGTCAGATACATTAGCCTTAAATTCTTCAGTGGCAGAGATAACTGAAGACAACCTAAGTTGTACACTTAAGTCTACAATTTCAACCTATTTTAAGATCCCAATCCTGAAAACCTATCAGAACTTGAGTAAATTCACTCAAGGATATAGTTTCAATATTTCATGTTATGGGTATATTTATACAATTCACTGAACTCAGTGGGATTGCTCACATGAGTCAAGATGCTTCCATGTGTGCAAGATTTGGTCCTTGGTGTGCAGTATGGCATCATCACACGCAGATAAATGATGCTAGTTTCATAAAAAACAACTATAAGCAATTGGTGAGAGAGGGAGTGTCTATACTACAAAATGATATTGACCCAAGTTATGTTGGCATACAGCTGCAACAATAATTAAATTGTTCTTATGTGTCCACACTATGCTTTCTTGTGTTGGTGGTGTGTGCCCTCATCAGCAGTGCTTGCATTGTGGGATGGCTTCTGAAAGCCAGTAACCAACAATATAAGCAACGTAATATCTACACTAATATTGTATCAACCAAACGACATCGAAATTGACTCCATCCCTTTTCTAGAGGCAAAGTTAAGTTGGTGTAGCGGGGCAGTTACACTGGAGGAAGTGAAATTTTAGATATTAACATAGTTAGATTGACATAAGCTGCCTTGCATTGCTCTAAGTTTTGAGTATAGATCAGGCCTGAGACACACTCTTGAGCACATAGGCTATGTCTACACTTGTAAATTTAGGTCGACTTAGCATGTCCAAACCTAAATTTAAAGTCGACTTAGGGGGGACCCTACAAAGTCGACCTAGAGTGTCCACACTGGACGCCTAGGTCGACTTGTAGGAGCTAGGGGGACCTTGGACAGGTCCAAGGTGGCAGGGGGCTCATCCTTTGCCCCATTGTACCTGGGTACAATGGGGCAAAGGGGGACAGGGACCCTGGCAGGGCATATGGTCAGGAAGGGCAGGGCTCTGCCCTGCCCTGTGGGGGGGCATACCAGGCTCTCCCTGTGCCACCCCCTGGCAGGGAGGGCAGTGGGGGAGTCCTGGAGAGCCCTAAGTCGACTTAGAGTCAATTTAGGGCTACTCCACGTCTACACTGGCTTAAGTCAACTTTAAAAAGTCAACTTAAGCCTAAAGTCGACTTTAAACTAGGTTTAACAAAGTCAACTTAATTTTCCTTAAGTCGACTTAAGCAACCTGCTTAAGTCGATTTAAGGAAAGTGTAGTGTAGACACAGAGTAAATTAAGCAAGCTTAAGTCGACTTAATTTACAAGTGTAGATGCACCCATGGAGCTCTTCTTCAGATCTGGGAAAAAGACTGTAGAGGTGTTAATCAGTCTTGAATGGTTCGTATGTGTGAACTACTTATGCTGGTCCATTTTGCATTTAGCTGTGACACTTGGAGTGCCTTTCCCATACCTGAAGAAGAGCTTGGATGGCTCAGAAGCTTATCTTTCTCACCAACAGACATTGGTTCAGTGAAAAGATATTGCGTCACCTACCTGGGCTCTCTAGTATCCTGGGACCAGCATGGCTACCACTACACTGCATAAAAACAATTATATTGCTTGCTATATTTATATCATTGTTTCCACTGAAATTAGTGGGACTATTCTTATGAGCAGGTTAGGGTCCCTAGGTTATGTGCTTATTGGGGCAGGAGCATTATTTCTTTACATGCTTCCTTATGGCATTCTCTAATTACACACAACCTATACTAAAAAAAAAAAGAAAAAAATTGTCACGATTTAGAGAGACAAGGTAGTCTAGATGGTATCTTTTATTGAACCAATTTCTGCTAGTGGAAGGGACAAGCTGTTTGAGATTCACTGAACTCTTCAGGTCTGGAGAAGGTAACCAGAGTGTCCAATCTAAGTTCAAGGTAGGAATGACAATTAAGCAGAAGGGTTTTGCTGATGGAGATAACTTAAAATTAAGTTGGTTAGCAGGTAGCTGGCTATGTTACAAATTGGTGTAATGAACCGTAAAATTAGTGTCTCTGTTAAGCCAGTGGTTTTTAATTGTCATCAGAGTTATGGTTTAAGTTTCCAGGGTTGTCCTTTGAAAACACCTTCAAAACCTGGGGATTTGCAGTGTTGCCAACTCTCGTGATTTTGCTGAGAGTCTCATGATAATTATTGTTTTCCTTAAAGCCCAGCTCCTGTAATAAAGTGAATACGTGCTGATTTCAGCCTTCATTCTTAAAGAAAAAGTAAATTTTTCTAGCCCATGTGACTGTGGAGAAAACTTCAAAATGTGACGCCCAGCACGCTTGAAAAGCAGAAAGCAAATAAAAAGAACACCAAATCTATTATTTTTACATAATCTCATGATTTTAAAGCCAATCTTTAATGATCACATACTATTTTTTCCACAAAACTTGTACCTTATTCAGTGCACAGGATGGCCTTTCTTGGGGATGAATCAGGATTGTGAAGCGAAGGAGGCTTTAGGATCCCTGATTAATTTGTTGCAATAGTTGGAAGGTGTGTAGCAGCACCATCCCATTCAGTGGACTGAATGAAGCAAAGGCCCTGTAGAAAATAATAGCATGTGATCATTAAAAACTGTATCATAATGTATATTCATTAGGGGGTGAATTAAAATTACACAGGCATTTCAAAACTTTTGAATACTTTATTGTAAAACCTTAATGGTCTTTTAAAATAGGGGTTTAATGTAAAATTCTAGATTTAATTTTTTTTTTAAAAAGCAAACCATATCACTCTTTCTGCCCCTCAGATTCCATTATGTGGCATCATATTGACACCCACAGGGATCATCAGTGGGGAATTTTTAGGCTCACCTCACTGACCACTGCCACTGTAGCTAACAGAGTAACTGTTAACTTTTGGTAGGTTGTCGTCCTCTATGTGGACCAGCACTAGATGAGGATGAGAGACACACTCCTTCAGTAGATTTCATGGGTATTTGCTGACAGCCGAGCACTTGTGAGGCTCAAGAATCTTGGGTTCCATTTCAGGCTCTGAAGAGGAGTGAGCACGAGTGGCATAGATTCTTTTGTCTGTTCTCTTGAAACTTGACCTCTTCTCCCCATCACTCCAACCTGTCCCTGGTGTCAGTCTTGTTTCTTCCCCCATGCCGGCTTCTCATCCTAGTCCCAGCTTTCACTCCTCTGGCTTCTCATTCCAATCCAAATCTCCTTGCCCAGTCCACACCGGTCTCCTGCTTAGTTTTCCTCTCTTGGTCCCAGGCTCTCCTCTTGCCTCCATTTCAGTTCCACTGCTCCCAGTCCCATTCTTTATGGCCAGCCATTCCCAGTTCCTTTCCTTGTTCCCAGTCTCTCTCCCCAGCTGCTCCCCGTCTCCCTGGTCCCAGTTTATCATCTGAGTTGCCTCCAGACTGACCCACCTACCTCCCGCTGCCCACATTCCTTGTGCCCACTGGCTGCCAGTACTTTCATACAGTCTGAGTCTCCCCACTACCTCCTCCTGGGTTACTTGGCCCAGTGAAATCAAACTGGTGGAATATCTTAAAAAAAGCTCCCTTTTGTTCTCAAATGTTAGGCTATCAACAAACAGATTAATAGCCTACTTCTCTAATATGCATGTTCTCTCACATTTATCCCTGAATTTACAATGTGTTTTCAGTGTCATGTCTTTTTTGCTTTTATTCAGACAAAGACCTTTATGAGCACAAAGAAGATTAATAGTTATGCAAGTCTTCTTACTGATGCATTTTACAGAATGTTGAATGCTGTAAATGTCCCTCAAATCCTTTAAATCCCACAGATATTAATGTGGATTATGAACTCTGTCTGAGGATAAGATTTATATAGCTGAATAAGTAATCGGGTAAGAATTAAAATTTGAGTCATACTTAGGGTTGATGTAAATGGAATTTCATGCATCTACCCAAGTCTGAATTTGGCCAGAGGTATGTGTTCATAGTACACTGTTACAAGTACTACAGTTTGTTCTGCTTCGTGGTTAGCGTTTTTCAATTGGTAAACTTCAATGCAAAAGTGTTCTTTAAAAAAAACCAGCACTTTTTTTTTTTTTTTTTGCAATGTTGATTTCAAAATCCAATATATAGTTCCATACTTCTATGTGTAGAAAGTGGGGAATGAAACATTATGAAAGGAGAACTTTTAAAATATATTGTGGATACTTGCATGTGCAAATACATTGATTAAATTTAGGCGCTTAAATATGTGTCTGGTAATGCTGAATAGTTACTTGAATGCATATCTCCTGGCCAATCTACCATTTTTTGTGCTTTCTTTTTGTGCCAAGACCTAGATGAGCATGCATGTGTTGTTTTGACTGGTAGAGTTGAGGAGCTGACGACCAGTAGGCACAGACAAGGCTTCCTTGTGCTAACAGTAGGGATAAGCAAGGTGCCCTACAACTCCAGGTTCCCTTGGAAAGCATTACAACATGTTTTATAAATGTTCACTCTTTGAGTTATAAAACTCTCTGCAGTAGCATCATTTCAAATGCTGAATTAATAGAATAAGGCACATTTTATGTAACAAATAAATAATAAGGAAGATGGATAATGTAGGAAAATATAATTGGTTCTTTTTCTTCTCTGAGGGTATGTAGGGAAAAACCACTGGATAGCTCTGTTGAAGCCAATGCAGCTAATCTGATTTACACCACCTGAAAATCTGGTCCTCAGTTTTAGGGGTACCGGGGAAAATGAATATTTTTCTTAAGATAACGCTGTTTCTGGCTGGTGTAAGCCTCCAAAACTGGGGAACAATTACATGCAATTTTATGCTATTTTTAACAAAAGAAGTTGGATAGAACAAGTTGAATCCATAAAGGTTGATATCCCTTCAAATCTATAGCCAGAAAACAGAATGTAAGAAAGCTAACATGCACCAGATGCATCCTATTATTATGAGATGGGTTAAATTTGTCATGGCTCGAGTTAAACCTCATTAAAGCTGATGTGTGAATGTTTATTAACATAGTTGTAAGAGACAGTTAAGGGATCATGCCTAAAATAAGGCCTAATAGAGTTTGTCCACAGACTGGCACCATGTAGCCGGAGGGTTCCACTGGGGTATGATATGTGTATATATGAGAGAGAGAGAGACGCTTGGATTTTTACCTCCGAGTCTGTTCTGTCTGTTTCAGTTCATTTCTGTACTGCAGCAACAGTTTGTGAGCATGATATATGACCCTGGAAAAAAGATGCAGACATTTTGGGGTCTAGTGTTGAGTAAAGAGGTTTGGAACTGTAAGCTAAGGCATTTCTAAACTTAAAATGCTACTGTGCCACTGTAGTGCTTCATTGTAAACACTGCCTATATTGATGGGAGAAGTTTTCCTGTCAGCATAGGTAATCTGCCTGCCCAGTAGGTTTTAACTAAATTCATGGAAGAATTCTTCCATTGATCTAGCGCTGACTACATGAGGATTTAGGTAACCTGAACAGTGCCACTTAAGGGTGTGGATTTTTCACATTTATGATCAGAGGTGGTGCTAAGCAGGAATATTTTGTGTTCCTGCCTCCCACAACAGAAAATAAAAAGTGAAATCCGCCCTCCCCCTCGTCCCCCACCCCAGCTGCTCAGGGCTAAGCAATTGCTTAGTTTGCTTATACCTAATGCCAGCTTTCTTTCTGACTGAAAGAGTTATACCAGCCTGATTTTCTAGTGTAGACTTAAAAAGCTGCTGTTTAGTTTTTGGTTCCTCCTGCATTTGGAGAATCAGGACCTCGTACATTCCTTGAAAATAAACAAGATTGCACCAAAGAAAATACAAGACTCCATCATCAGTTTATACTCCCATTTGGAAAACTCCTAGTAGCCTGAAGTTTGACTAGCCACTCATGTTGAGAAGCGTCAACGCTCTCCTGTTAAGAAAAGTCAGTGTCTTTGTACTGAGTGACTAGAGTATTGGTGCCAGCTCCCCTTCCTCATCAAAGAACCAGAGCAATGTTCTCTTTTGCAAATGAGTTTTCTGTTTCTTGATCAATATGAATGGTTTGTTCGTTGAACTTATGCAAAAATTGCATTTTCAGAAACTGAACACCACAATATTTCTTTAAGAAGTAGAGAGGTGCTACTGCCTTGGAATTAGTCACATAGCACACAGGATACTGACTCACCTCCCCTTTTCTTGGATACTGTTCATTCTTAGGTGTTGAACTTCGGGTCTAACCACTGATTGCTAAACCCTTAAGTGTGAATAATTATACATCTAGGAAATTTTTCCTCTCAGTGCATGCACACCATTTCTTTTAATATTAAATAAGAATCATGCACGGTCAGTTCCTCAAATTCTGTTCACCTGTAAATGCAGAGGAACTCCACTGAAGTAAATTGATTTATTTTGAAGTAACTAAGATCAGAACTTGGACTAGTTAGAGGTGAATACATGTGTTGGTTATTGTAGAAATACATATAACAGAATTTTTTAAAACAAGGAGCAACTGTAGATGATCCTGTTTCGCTGCCACATGCAGATTCTTCCTTCCTTCCTTTAAAAAAAATATTAGAAGTCACAATAGAAACAAAGCATCAATTATCCTTGTTTCTAGCTTTTAGTATCTTTTCCTCTCCTCTGCTTGGACAGTATTTATTTGAAAATATTTTTACAATAGAAATTAGATTAATCGCTTGTCTTTTGAGTCATATGTCTTTAAAGTGTCAGCGATGACGAACAAGTATAATGAAACCAGTAGAGAGAATTCAGATTAGACATCATGATTTCCTATGATCACTCTCTTGATATGTTTCTGATTATAGTCACAAATTCTACCATTTGTGAGTTGAAAGACTCTTTGACGCTTTCACCATGAATTAAAAAATTAAAATAAAGTACGAGTTCAGTTGTAAAGTGTACTAAAACAAGACTACAGAGTCCTGTGGCACTTTTAAAGACTAACAGATTTATTTATCACATGAGCTTTCGTGGGAGAAAATCCCACTTCGTCAGACGGTTTGAAGATGGGAAATTTACAGAATGGGAGGAAATTAAATGCAGAGGAGTGTTTGACATAGGATCAGGTCAGGCTGTAACAGCAAATCAAAATAGGTGTTAGGATTCAAACACTGGGGAACAGCACGTAGAGGAAGGTGAGGTCAAATCACCTGATGTAATGAGAGAAAAATCCATAGTCCCTGTTTAACCCCAAGACAACTGAGTCAAATTTGCATATAAGTTTGAGTTCTGCAGTTTCTCTTTGAAGCTGTGATTTGTTATACATCTGTTTCAACACAGCCATTAACAAGTCGTCAAGGGAGTGAGCAGTGAGATTGAAGTGTTCCCCTATTGGTTTTGTAGTGTTGCAATTTCTGATGTCAGATTTGTGTCCATTTATTCTTTGGCGCAGAGACTGTCCTGTTTGTCCAATATATAAGGCAGAGGGGCATTTCCAGCACTTGATGGCATCCTAACACCTATTTTGATTTGCTGTTACAGTCTGACCTGATCCTATGTCATACACTCCTCTGCATTTAATGTCTTCCCATTCTGTAAGTTTCCCATCTTCAAAGCGTCTGATGAAGTGGGATTTTCTCCCACGAAAGCTCATGCGATAAATAAATCTGTTAGTCTTTAAAAGTGCCACAGGACTCTGTTGTCTTTCTACAATAGACTAACACGGCTACCCCTTTGGAATAAAACAAGACTGGAATTCTTGGGTTGGCCTTACTTTTATAAAAAAAAACAACTGTAAATACATGAAAGTAACCTCATTTTGTCCTAAATGTATTATATTACATTATACATTATATTCACAAAATGAGTTGTTTTCAATATCTGGTCTGAGAAAATAAAGCCCCACTTGTACCAGATTGCTAATATTGAGCAGTACCTTACCCTGCAATAGTGAAAATAATAGGGCAACATGTGAGGTCAGGTGCTACTCAAAGTGTGTAAGAGTGGTAAGGTTAGTTCCTAACTGGGCATTGTTCAGAGACAGTCATACTATATCTTGGTCACATGTTGAACAGATAAAAGGAAATAGTATTCAAACTCAAAATATAAGTTATCTATTATTGCTTTCCTATGTAAGCAGTGCAGATTTTTTTATTTACGATCAAAGTTCTAGTTTGACATTGGTACGTATTGGATAGGATATGGTCTGCTTGTTGCCAGGAAGATAGTGAACTATTGGTTAACTTCAGTTTAATAAAGATAAAGGGCATTTGGATAGTCACCAAAAAAATCCTTTCTAAAAAATTTTTAGACACTGAAGGACTGACAGAGAAAAGATATTTGTTCTTTTTCGATAGCCTTTTCTGTACTCCTGTGATAGAATGGAATGGACCTCTTCGTAGTTCCACTTCAATGTCTTCAGATCCTTAGCTTCTTTATAATCATACTTTTGAGGGTCTGATGCAAAGCCCTCTGAAGTCAACGGAAAGACTCCTAATAATTTCAGTGGACTTTGATCAAGCTCCAGTGCCCAGTACCAGAACCCTTGTTCATAGGAATAGAACCAATGGAAACAGTGGCACTGTGGGCCACTCTTATGACTAAGGGCTGTGCAGGGGTGGCTGCTTTCTTGACTTGAATGCTTCTACTGAATGCTTCTTAAATGCCTCATAAAGGCAAACAGTTCTACTTGCCATTCCTTGTTACTTTTACACATTTTCTGTAGTATTCCAGGTAAAGAATAGGAATAATCCCTAATCGTACTTAAACATTTTATGTGGATATTTGGAATAAAACCCAACTTTGAGAGTGAAATTTTAGCTTAATTTGAGATAGCATTTATAACTTTCTGATTCCTGCCTTTATTTTTTGACTGAAGGCTGCAAAGCTGTGTGAGCTAAGTCAGGTGGAGCATAAGAGTAATCTTTTTTTCAGCAAGTCTTAGTAGAAAGCTATGCCGAAACTCAGTTAGGAGTAAGAGAATTTGGTATCCTTTATCACCTCAAGAGGCCTGATTCTGATTTCTTTTGCTTTGATGGAATGAAATCAGATTTGGACCCAGAGAAACATATGAGTTCAGAGGAGTCATTCTAGATTTATATTGGTGAAACTGGCAGAATCTGGCCCTCAATGGTCTTTACAACAGTAACTCCTTCATTAAAGTTATAAACTTTTCACTGAGCAAGAAAAGCTCCCACAAATTTACCCACTATGAGGTGAAGTGAATTTTCCCCATCTTTAATTATTGCTTCACACTAACCTGAAATATGGCCAAAATAATAGATGTGTGCAGGTAACCAGTATGACAGTATTTTTTCTTGCAGAGATAGAGTACTCTGGTAAGAAGTAAGGTACAAACACTGGGAATTGGATTCAATAAGCAGAATTCAAAGGTGTTGTACTTTAGTCATTGATTTAATTTGATCAGAAAACTGGATATGGGGACTCGATTTATGGGCATGCTTGAGGCACCTCATACTGCTTCAGCAGGCTAAGACAGCTGAAAGAATGGCTTAACTTGTCTGTTAAACTAGATTTATGGCTGCTTGGTGTTGTCTGAGCTGCTCAAAGCAGCCAGAGCATGCTGGTGAATCTCACCCATAATTGATAATGTAGTATAACTTACACTGATTCAACATTCTGAGGCTGGACAAAAGAATTGTAAATTAAATCCTGAACTGAGTCTTCTGCCATGTAAGACCAGCTTTACACAGTATATCTGCATTGATGTCAAGGGAGGTATTTTGGATTTATAGTAGTATAACTTGGTACAGCATATGCCCCTGGATAACTATCTTCTGGAGTTTCTGAATTGGCCCAGAGTAAAGTGTGTGGCTTTTCGGACATGCAAAACCCGTGACTCTTCATTTCTGTGTGGCTTACTGCTGGGCGGGGAGTGGTAATTCAGTTTCAGGGAGGATTTCAAAATAGGTTTTTGTTCCAATTCAGACTGAAAACCAAAAATTCAGAAATTCTCTGTGCATCAAAGATTATATAAAAAAATCTGTTTTGGAAATCCAAAATGTTTTGTTCTTGATAATTTCAAAACAGGCGGGCGAACGGTGAGCTGGGAGCCTAAAAGCCCTGGCAACTCTGACCAGGAGGCTAGGCACTTGCAAACTGGCGCTGCCATGCTCCCACCTTCTGAGCAGTCTGCCTGGCAGGAAGTTGGGATCCTGGAAACCCCAAATCTGCAGCATGCCACATGGGTGGTGCTCTTTCAGCTTCCCACATCCCAGACCAGCTGGGTCCCCTGGTTGGCTGACCACTAGGGAGGCAGCTGCCCTGTGAACTGTGGAGCCTGGTAGATGGACTCCAGAGGCAGGGGACCACAAGCTGGCAGGAAGCCAGGAAGGTTTCTGATACAGATTTGTCAAAATCGACAGGTTTCTGGAGTGTTTGCTTAGATTTCAATGAATCCTATTTTTCCAATGGAACAGCATTGTGTTGGAAAAATTTCCAGTCAGCTCTGTTGAACATAAATTGATTTTGAGACTTTCGGCAGTCTCCGAAATTAAGATAGTTATTACTCCAATTTTAAGACTGTAATAGCCATGGATCTTGGGCTTGTGTTTTACTTCAGTTTATCACAACATCATAGAGCAGGGGTTTTCAAACTTTTTTTGCTGGGACCCACTTTAAAAATATTCCAGGCTGTGACAACTCCCCTCCCCATGCCATTCCTTCCCCCACCCCATGCCATCCTTACTTCTGTGCTGCTGCCGAGGGCACCCAATCAGCAACCCTTACTCTTTGGCCATCCATTTTTGAAGGACTCTATCCATCAGTCATGCATGTAGCTGACAGCCACGTTATGTGTGAGGGATGACAGTTTACAATCCCCCCCCCCCATAATAATCTCATGGCCCCTTGAGGGTTCCCGACCCCCAGTTTGAGAGCCCCTGGCAAAGAGTAAAAGCACAGTTGAAAATTGGCCAGGTGAGATTATTTTTATAGACATGCCTTGCTGTTTTATAAGTCCAAAAGTCAACTTAGAAATCTATTTACAGCTCAATGTCCTTAGCAGAGGTTAGGGAACTTTGGCAGCCCTAGACTAATGCCATGTCCATTCCAATAGAGAACGTTTGCTTTTACAGTTGGATAGATAAAGAGATTGTTTTTCTGTTTTCTTATAACAAAGGGTAATTTGGTTTTTGTAGCTCGTCAGTAGTACTAACTGATAAAAATCCACAGTAATTGTTGGAGCTATTTTTTAATCAGCTCCCCTTTTCAGCAACTGCTCTGAATATTTAGCAGTCCCATTAGATCATTTGTCCAAAGCTGAGGGTAAAGTTTATCTAATGTGTTTATTTAACTTGTAGCATTTTTAAATAATTATCTCATTTTAAAAGCAGGCCCAGTACCTCTTGAACCTGATCACTGATTAATTATTCTGATTGTGTTGCTTTAAGCCACTAGTATTTGCAAACACCAGTCCCATACCAAACATTGGTTCTCTTTTCAGAAAGTTGGTTTGAAATACATTGTGTAGTCAAATAAGCCAATGTTAATTCACTTACGGGCTATAACTAATTATGCCCCTTATGAACTTAGAGCTCCATTTAATGTCCTTTAAAACAAAGTCAATGCTAGAAACCCATTAACTTAAATGCAAATTGGATTGGGCCCTTATTATTAACGATATCATTATTATAATGTACTTTGTTTTGTTGGCATCATATTTTATATTTTATTGAACTGTAAACATAGCCACAGGCTGTTCTCAGCAAGATGGTCCCCCATTTCTTTTTTGGTGACAATGGGGCTGCCCTAAGCTAAGATGGCCAGCGTCTCCCATTGTTTCCTGTGGGGCTGAATCTAGGCTGCTCTCAGGGAAAAGGGTGGCCCCTTAGCAGACATGTGAAAGTCAGGAAGAGGATGGAAGAGTATGGAGGTGCTGGTAGTGATAATGTGAGGAGAAATGTGATAGGAATCAGACCCAACCCTGTAGGGAGCAAGAAGCAGACTTAGGGGTATGTGTAAGTAAGTGGATTCCCCACTGAGTACCATATAAGGAGGCCTGCATTCGTGTGGGGTGTTTTTAAGCTTTCTATTTGAACTTAAAAGTGGCCTTCCCCAAAGGTGAAAAATATAAAGAAGCTGGCAGACTGCGCCATGATTTTAAAGCCAACCTTATGCTTTTGGTGAACCCGACTCATTATTTCATGAATTCACAAGGTGAGCACAACTGTGTAGGCAGCAGAGCTCAAGGTCACGATTCAGATTCAGATTTTTGCACTTGACCTGGATTGTAGAGAGGTGATTGATCGTATTCATCACTGCCAAGCAATCTGAAAATCAAAACAGGGTAAATGACGTATGATGCGACATTAAGGGTAAGTCTATTCAGCTCCTTAAAATAGATGAGCACATAGGTATTGGGCCTTGGGGGCTCTTCAAAGGAACTGACGGGGTTGTCTTCACTTACAAGGCTGCAGTGCTTCAATGAAGATGTTGCCTACCCCGACAGGAGGGCTTCTGCCATCGGAGTAGATAATCTCTCTCTCCGAGAGGTGGCAGCTATGTCTCTAAGACAGGGGTCAGCAACCTTTGGTCCCCCCCTTCCTGACTGTCAGCCAGTACCAGTGGTACCTTCCACTAAAAAAAAATAATAAAATAAAACGTGGCAGCCACCTGAAAATTCAGCAGCAGCCATGGCTCAATTTTGGGGGGGTGGGAGGGGCACTTCCCAGACATGCTGTTGAAAGGAACTGCTCGTGGAAAGAAGCCGCTTGGAGTGGCTCCTCTTGGCAGCATGGCTGGAGACAGGGGTCCCCAAAGATGCCACAGAAAGCGGCTGCCTGGAGGAGCTCCTCTTGGGATCCCCACATGCTGCGGTAAGGAGCTACCCGGAGTGGCTCCTTTTGGCAGCAGCATGCTGGAGGAAAGCCATTCCACAGCATGCCTGGAACATGGACATGGCAGGGACTCTCTGTGCTCTACCTGCCCCCGAAAGAAGCTGCCTGGAGTGGCTTTCAGTGGCAGGAGCTGCAATTTCTGTGGCATTGCAGAGGATGCCTTGTGCCGCTGTGAATGGGCTCGCGTGCCACTGTTGGTACACATGCAGGAGGTTGCCTACCCCTGCTCTAAGAGAAACCCTTCCATTAACAGTGCTAGCTACCCCAGGAGTTAGGCTATTTTAACAGTGTTGCTCAGGAGTGTGGCTTTTCCACACTCGAGAGTCACATAGTTAGACCAGCATAAGTTGCTAGTATATACCAAGCCTGAGAGAGTTTGTCCAGTTCCCAGTGAATGTTAAGGGGATTTGGGCACAGAACCCCTTTAGGCACCTTCTGAAAATCCTAGATCAAATACCTATGTACTTCTTTTGTTGCGATAAATAGACTTTTAATCTGAACAAATGATTTGTTTCTAATTGCTGCCGGCACTGTCTTCCATGTAAGGTGGGAACCAGGAGAAAAGCTGCAGAGGAGCAATTGTATTCAATTTGTCATGCTGCTTCTCCTCCACAGGTGCGAAAAGGTCTCTGCTCCCCTTCTGCTGTGTTGAGTGTGAAGGGAATTTTCTCTGGTGCCATTTGCCAATTATGCGGATGCAGGGTCACTCTGGGCTGTCACCCCAAAAGACATCAGGCATGTTGGCACATGTGGAACAGGATCACAGAGCATACATATTGCAACAGGTTAGCTGTGCAGAAAAACCACCAGGCTCTGGGTCTTTTACAGAGCAGAAGTTGGCACAACTCGTGATTTCCATGATTTTGACAGCTTAGCAGAGTGTACTCAGAAGGGGCAAATCTATGATTGCAGCCACCCTAGCGTTGCGATGCTGGCCACACAGTCTGCAAGGATGCTGGCTATAGACATGTTTCCTTTCTCCCATATGGAGGATGGCGGCTGCCTTCACCTTATGACTGCAGATGCCCACAGATGGCAGAATCTTAGGCACCCCTCTTTTCCTAAAAGTGCAGTTCCAGGTCTGTGTACAGCTGTGAGAAATGCAGAAGGGCATGGCTTGGGTAACTGATGATGGGAGAGTGCAGAGCACGCTGTGTTTTGCATGTGGGGCTTTGAAAAAATGCACACCTATGGAAACATCTTCGGGAAGCTGTGTTGTCACAGTGTGGCTAAAGCTTCTTGACTGCTCTGCAGGGTTTCTGGCAATGGACAGTGGAGTAGACCTCACAAAGGCAGAGAGTGATGGTTGCTTCCAGCTTGTCCCTTGTTTCGCTCACAGCCTGAGTCTGGTTGTGAGGGAGGGAGTTCATAGGCAGGGTGGAATATAGGGATGCAGGCACTGCTGTCAGAGGCTGCTTCAGCTGGTCCTGTGCTGTGCACTGCGCTATTAGGGAGCTACAAGAGTCACTCAAATTGCCATGTCACCAGCTGAAGTAGGAGTGTTAACAGGGCACCCCACCTTTACCCAATCTGTAGGGCTCAAGGCATGATCCTGATAAAGCACCCCCACCCTTTCCCAATCCGTAGGGCTTTGGGGGAAGGCACCTACCCTTACCCAAGTCGCAGCTTAGGGCAGGGACCAGCAACCCAAAAGATAAAAGGAGCCATTTAAAAAAATTCCTTCAATAACCAAGTGTTTTGAGAGCCGCAGAGGGTGAAGCCTCCTGGTCTGGGGTGGGGAGAGCTGGGACCAGGCCAGGATGCCTGCTGCAGGGTGCCCTGGTGGGGCGGGGAGCCCAGAACAAGGAGCTGGCCCCCTGCAGGGTCTGCCAGTGGCAGGAGGGGAGGCTGGCACAGTCTGCCCGCAGGGTCCCCCAGTGTCTGGTGGAGGGGAGGGGTGGGGGGAGCAGAGCTGCAAGGGGGCAGTTGAAGAGCCGCGGGTTGCAGACCCCTGGCTTAGGGTCACCCATTCCCAGACCATGGGGCTCCAGGAGTAATCTGGTTAATTTAAGTACTCACACTTTCCCAGTCTGCAGGGCTCCAGGTATAATTCTCTGAGGGTTTGCAGGATCTTTTACCAGGAAGGAGCCTTACACAGTAATATCCTTAATTCTTATTATTACCAATTACCAAAACAGAATACACAAACTAAGCGTACAGTGCTCATCGCTCCCAATAAGGCAGACAAACCTCTCTTGGTGGCCAGTAAGGATTAGATCATCTGGGGACTCCAGCTTTTGCACAGTTTGGTTGGCAGGGTGTTGAGGTCTGGCAGCTCTGATCTGCTTGGATAGCGTCCTGCAGTTAGGTTCCAAAGAACTACCTTATGGACTTCAATTTGTATAGTTAAAACTTGGGTCCTGCTTGACTGTACTTTAACCAATCATTTTACTAAAATGCTACCAAACACCAATCCTAGAACACCACAGAACAGTCCTTTAACCAATCATATCCCTCCACTTTAATTGACTTAAATAAGGCACTTAGTTATGCAACAGGTAGAAACAATCAAAGAATGAGACAGAAATTGTTTAGATACACAATAGGAAAGTGGAGACCATAAAGATAAAACAGTAAATGGAGGTTTTAGATCCACAACTGTTGATAAGCTATGCCTTTCCAGACAGAAAGTTGTCAAGCAAAGTTGTTTTATTTTTTTTTAAAGCATCTTAAGATCTGTTTCTTTAGTTGGTGGTGGTAAGAACCATTAGGGTAGAATCACCTTCTCAACAGCCTGATATTACATTGTTCTGAAGTAGTTTCAGGAGTGTGAAGATGTGATACATGCTTCATAGCTCACGGCTGCTGTCTCATATGGCTGTTACTGCTTATTCCAAGAACAAGGCCTAAGCTTAGCCAAAAAATACAAGGCCTCAGACCTTGCAGGAGGGAATGAGCAGGTGGCTCTCCAGCTTTTTATGTGCTGGAAATTTAGTATAAGGAGAGAAAAACAGTGGTAGCATTCCACGTCTGTGAGCCCAGGAACACAAAGAAGAACACTGGCCGCTAAACTTCACGCCCTAGTGGTTCCTCCTGAAAAAGTTAATCAACCTCCTTTGATGATTTGAGACCACAGGGATGCAGGGATCAGCCAGGTTAGGGAACACTTAATGAAATTGGATGTGCACAAGTCCATGGGGCCGGATGAACTGCATCTGAGGGTGCTGAGGGAGCTGGGGGAAGTGATTGCAGAGCCGCTGGCCATTATCTTTGAGAACTCGTGGCGAACGGGGGTGGTCCCGGAGGATTGGAAAAAGGCAAATATAGTACCTATCTTTAAGAAAGGGAAAAAGGAGGATCCAGGGAACTACAGATCGGTCAGCCTCACCTCAATCCCTGGGAAAATCATGGAGCAGGTCCTCAAGGAATCCATCCTGAAACACGTGGAGGAAAATAGAGTGATCAGGAACAGTCAACATGGATTCACCAAGGGCAAATCGTGCCTGACCAACCTGATTTCCTTCTATGATGAGATGACTGGATTTGTGGATGCGGGAAGAGCCGTTGACGTGGTATACCTTGACTTTAGCAAGGCTTTTGATACGGTTTCCCACAGCATTCTCGTCGGCAAGTTAAGGAAGTATGGGTTGGACGAATGGACCGTAAGGTGGATCGAAAACTGGTTAGATCAACGGGCTCAGCAGGTAGGAATCAATGGCTCGATGTCTGGTTGGCAACCGGTAATGAGTGGAGTGCCCCAGGGGTCGGTCTTGGGGCCAGTTCTATTCAACATCTTCATTAATGATCTTGATGATGGAATAGACTGTGTGCTTAGTAAGTTTGCGGATGACACCAAGTTGGGGGAAATGGTAGATACTCTGGAGGGCAGGGACAGGATCCAGGGAGACTTGGACAAATTGGAACACTGGGCTGAAAGAAACCTCATGAGGTTCAGCAAAGACAAGTGCAAAGTCCTGCACTTAGGACGGAAAAATCGCATGCACTGCTAGAGGCTGGGGACCAATCGGCTAAGTAGCAGCGCTGTAGAAAAGGACCTGGGGGTTATGGTGGACAGGAAGATGAATATGAGCCAACAGTGTGCCCTTGTTGCCAAAAAGGCCAATGGCATATTAGGCTGCATCAGTAGGAGTATTGCCAGCAGATCGAAGGATATGATAATTCCCCTCTATTTGACACTGGGCAGGCCACATCTGGAATACTGTGTCCAGTTTTGGGCTCCCCACTACAGAAAGGATGTGGACAAATTAGAAAGAGTCCAGCGGAGGGCAACAAAAATGATTAGGGGGCTGGGGCACATGACTTATGAGGAGAGACTGAAGGAACTAGGCTTATTTAGTCTACAGAAGAGAAGACTGAGGGGAGATTTGATAGCAACCTTCAACTACTTGAAGGGGTGCTCCAAAGAGGAGGGAGCTAGGCTGTTCTTGAGGGTAACAGAGGACAGAACAAGGAGCAATGGTTTCAAATTACAGCAGGGGAGGTCAAGGTTGGATATTAGGAAAAACTTTCTCACTAGGAGGGTGGTGAAGCATTGGAATGGGCTATCTAGGGAGGTGGTAGAATCTCCATCTTTGGAGATTTTTAAGGCTCGATTAGACAAAACCCTGGCTGGGGTGATTTAGGGGGAGTGGTCCTGCTTTTTAGCAGGGGGTTGGACTAGATGACCTCGTGAGGTCTCTTCCAACCCTATTATTCTATGATTCTATGAAATACCAAACATATTTGTAAAAATCTAATTATGGTCTCTGATATTTGCCATTAGAAGGAGAGGTTTCATTTTATTCAGTAGTTTGTTGCAAACTAGAGGCAGACAAAGAAGTAATGGGAAGTAATAGAAGAGAGAACAGAAATAAAAATCTTAAATGCCTATCATGTTGTCTGTAACAAGGGGTCGCAAATTGGTATGAAACTTTAAATATAGAATATTTTATGTTAGTAGTTTCCAAATATGGAATAGTTTAGCTTTCAAACAGCCAGATCTGTCCTCTATGCTGTGCTGGGGCTGTCATCTTCTCCTGGGATGAAATGTTGTGTCAGCTTTGAGATTGTATAGATAAAACCTGCTTCACTCTCGATCTAAAGATGACATATTACATGAGATGTGACAAATTCTGCTTTAACTTTAGATTCACATCCTTCCCTTTTGATAGTAAGGAAAAACACAGATTACATTTTCTTCTTCCTGGTACAAGATATTTTCTGACTAATCATATAGTAATATTTCCAAATCACTCTGAGAATTATATGCCATTCAAAGAGGCTTCTGAACTAAGATTAAATAATGATGTTTTTGTTGGAGATGTATCTAATGTGCTTTCAATAATCAAAATCCTTTGCATGTCTTTTCCAATTATCTTGTCTCTCTGTATTGCTAAATGAGTTTTGGTAACACTTTACTATGCAGAATTTAATTAACATGCAAATAGAGAGTAAATGCAGATAGTTCACTTGAGCAAGGCAAGCACAGTTTTCATTGGAGAAATGAGTAGAGCGCTGTTCTTGGCTCAGAAAATTCCATTACAATTGAGACAGCATGATCTAGAGGAATACGCATGGTCCTGGGAGACAAGCATCCCTAAACTCTTATTCTGGATCTGCCACTAGTAAAAAAAATAAGGATTATCATGGAGTTTGACACCAAAATTGCACAGAACAGAACAATATGTATTGCCAATGCCAAGCCTGAGGAGGCATTGGTTATGTTGGGCAGGAATCCTGATGAGCAGGCAGGCTGGTGCGTACTCATATATTCATAAAATAATTTTATCTCATAACTTTGCTGAACTCTGTGGTGCAGTGTGATATGGCTGTATCAAATTCTGAAGTGTATTTTATATCTATGTTGAAATATTGGTACTGTGGCTGCATTAGTTTGGATTTGTCTGGGGACAGCCTGTTATGCTGCATTCCAGACAGATGCTCTGCTGGGGAAAGAGTTTACTCCTCATTGAAAGGCCATCATTGAGAGCCATCAAAGTGGCAAGCTGGGTGTATTGACTTTCAGCTAATGGCCTACCCATGGAACAATGATTTTTCTACACAGGGACCCACAAACATGAGTAGCAGATATGGAACTTCATAGTTTGAGCACTTACAGACAGCTGTCCAATTTAAGAGTGGGGTCCTGTTCTGTGCAGGGGGACCAACCATTGCTACATGTAACTGGAGGGTGAATCTAGCAGTCTTGCAGGAGTCAGTCATGGGTCCAGTACTGTTCAATATTCATATTAATGACTTGGATAATGGAGTAGAAAGTATGCTGATAAAATTTGCAGATGATACCATGATAGGAGGGTTTGTAAGCCCTTCAAGAGATAGGATTAGAACTAAAAATGACCTAGACAAATTGGAGAATTGGTCTAAATTCAGGCAGATGAAATTCAATAAAGACAAGTGCAGAGTACTTCGCTTAGAAAGGAAAAATCAAATGCATAATTACAAAATAGGGATTAACTAGCTAGATGGTATTACTGCTGAAGAGGATCTAGGAATTATAGTGGATAACATTGAATCTGAGCCAACAGTGCAATGCAGTTGTGAAAAAAGCTAATGTCATTCTGGGGTGTATTTATCGGGAGTACTGTTTGTAAGATAAGAGAGAGAATTGTCCTGCTGTACTCTGCACTGGTGAGGCCTTAGATGAAATTGTGTTTCCAGTTCTTGGAACTACAAATGTGAACAACATTGGATTGAGTTCATAAGAAAGAAACCAAAATGATAAAAGGTTTAGAAAACCTGACTTATGAAGAAAGGTTAATAAAATTGGGCATGTTTCTTAAGGAGAAAAGATAGGTGGGTGTGTATCACGGGATGCACCTCCCCCCCCACCTCTATGATTTGACCTATGTAACTCTCCTCTTCACTTTTGCAATGTAATTGTGTGGTTTTATGCACAATATGCCATACAAAGCCTTTTTTTGGAATGTTCATAACCGAAAGGTGCTAATTTCTGTGTATGAAAAGCAAATGTGTGAGATCAAAGTCTCTAAGTGCACTCCTTTCTCTGCATCATGAAAGAAAGGACCCACATAGAGGCCATCCTGTTAGTTTGGTGTCTGTGAGAAAAAGCTATAAAAATGGACACAGGAAAAATTCTTTTGTTTGGATTCTACAGGGTAAAAGACTTTTGGGAAACTGGCAGATTACTGTATCTCTGCTATCTTTTGAAATTTTAAACTTTGACTCACATGTACATTAATTTTTACTTGCTTTTAACCTCTCAATAATTCATTTTTTTTAACCAAATAAACCTTTAGTTAATCTACTATAGAATGGTCTTTCATGCAAATCGACCAGTGTGAGTGACAGGTGTCTTGGGACTGAGTATAACCTGAATATTTTGTGATTTTTTTTTTTTTTTTTTTTTTTTTTTTTTTTTGGTGTAAGCAAGCATTTATCACATAGTCCAGCTTGTCTGGAAGGCAAGAGAGACTGGAGTGCCTAAGGGGACTGTCTGGAGCTCCATAGTAAAATTCTTATAATGATCAAGTGATTCACATTTATTACTGGGTTGGTGAATCTAATTATAGAACATACTGACAGTTTGGGGTGTCTGCCCTATTTTTAGCAGCCTGCCCTGAGGTAGGCATCACAGTAGAGAGCCACTCCAGACAGCATGATACCATGCTATTTCCTTCTTTTCTTCCATTTGTCAGCAGCATGGGGTTTCAATGTAAGGCAAAATTGTCTTGTGTCTCTGCAATTCAGATTTCATGCCTCTATTGTGACGTTTCAAAGTAAAATTGCTATTTCTCAATTTTCACTGCTCTTACAATCCTTTTTTCTTATATAAATAGTATAACTACATCTTGATACAGTATTAATAAATGAAAATCCACATAAAGACTGTTATTGTCCATAATTTTTACTGTCCTTTTCATTCCGATTGCTTTTTTCCTAGCAGTGAGAATTAAGATTTTGTAAGAACAGTAAAATTATGGAATTTTAATTAGCGTTTCCTCAGTATTAGTTAACCGCATTTCATAAATATATCTTTTATGGCAATAGAGATGATAATCTGATGTTTAAACAATTAGTTCTTAATAAAACTGGCTTTTTACTGGAACTGGAAGCTTTGAATTATAATTCTGTGTTAAAATTAAACTGTGAAAAGCAATTATCTGTTCAACAGTGATATATTCACCAGGAAGGCCTTTTATATCATTTTCCTGAGAAAGGTATGGAAATAGTGACTACATGGGGATGTTGTAGAAAGAGGCTCCTACTTGACTCTGATTTGAGTTGGTGTAGAGAGAGAGTCTCTCTCTTTATTCTGTTGAGAATTGGAGCAGAGATGAGCTGTGGCAGCTATGTTGGGGTTGTGAGATTCCTGACCATCTGGATTTAGTAGCCTCAAGCCCATTTATAAGGGTATGAAGGGAGCATTATCTGTTATTCCTGCCCATGTCTAAACTTCTTCCAAATCCTCTTAATTCTATGCATAATTTAAAATCAGACCGTATGATTCAGAATCTGTTTTGAAAACTGTTTCTTTGGCACAACAAGAAAAGTCAGATTGAATTAATTTAGTCATTCATTTGTAAATCAAAGAAATAAAAGATTCTATATAGGACAGGTATAGTAGAGTTTAAAGTAATTTTCCTGACCACCTGTCTCAGCTCTAACCGTTATGATTTCCAGACTTTTCCACATTTCCTGTTATGATTTGCCCAAAGCCTTTTTTCTAGTTTTACCTTCCTTTGTAACTATTTCTAAAAGTAACTTTGAAAATTTCTACATATTCACACCTAAACTAAGCAGTAATAAACAAGCTAAAACTCCTGTAATGCAAAATATAATCTGAAACATGTTTTCTTAAATAAATTTTAAAATTGTTTACACACTATGCATGTGACATTTATTTATGATTACTGAATACAGGTTTACACAGATTGCCAGATTAAGGCAGTGATTAGTAATACAATAAACATTCAATATATCTACAAGCACTCTAAACTACAATACCACTTATTACATGAATATAGATTCACGTTTTTTTAATCAATTATGGTTTTAAACACATAACACAGAGTATAACAGAGCCCAATACACACAAACCAAGCCCATATGTAAGACGCAATCACACAGGATCCTTTGCACTATTGTATAGGGATCTCCTTCACACCTGTTGGGTCACGAGGTTCACCTGTGCACTCTTGCACACAGGATTAGTCCCAGACCTGGTTAACGGTTATCCCCCATTCACACTTTCCTCCTCCCAGCAGCAGAGTTATAACAGCATGGACGCCAAGCACAGAGGGCCCCTGTTTATGCACTGACACAAGAAGGGGATCCAGTGGGTCACAAGGTTTACCTGTGCACCCTTGCTTTCAAAGCCTTGGGAGCTTTGGTGCGGCTATATACAGGCTAGTCTCAGACCAGGTCACTGGTTGTAGTTTTTTTTTTCTCTCTCTCTCTCTCTCTCTCTCTAACTCAACTTTGCTTTTATCCTCCTTATTAATTATACACACACAACACAAAAGCAGAAATACTAACACAATTATACCCAAAGCAAATCCTATACCTACCCCAATTCCTACATCAACCCCAAACCCAAGGTTGGTGCTGCTATTGTTCATTACCTAAGAGTCTCAGCATAAAGCTGGGAAAAACCTTAAACTTTTTGTGTTACTTTTGCTTTAAGAGCCAGGCGCTACTCTGGCCCCCTTACTTTGATTACCTTTCCTTTGTTGAAATTGTTGTCGGGTTGCTGGTCCGACCTTCCCTCAGCTGGCCAGGCTTCGGTGCTTTACACCTGGTCGTCCGTGTCCTACGGAGAGCCGGTGGGGGAGTGCTCGTGGGGGGTGATCAAGCTCCCAGAACTCTGCCCCAGTTACTCACTGGAACAAACTCCAAAGCCCCCTCCCCTTTCGGCCTCCCTTTATTGCTCAAAACCGCAGTGATGTGGTTTTCGCTAGTTCATAGGGTCCAGCTCCTGCCTACGTGGCCAGGGATCTTTTGACCCTCCTCTTTTTTTGCAGTTAGCTAGCCTGAGTGCTGCGGACCTTTTATTTTTCCCCTTTTCTCTGTGGTTAGCTAGCTTGCATCCTGTTTTGCACTTTTGTACATGTCAGTTTTATTGCCTAATTTAACAGTTTTGTGGTTCTTCCCATCATCAAGCTTTTTGACTCTTTTGACCCCCTGGGGCCTTAGCTTTGGACAGCTTAGGCCTTTAGCATCCTGACATGACCCAGTACTGGGTCCCGACCCTAAGTCTAAAAACCACTGATGTAAGGTGTATAATTTGTTACCAATCTAATACATTTAAAAAATAACAAAACTTTAAAATGTAATGGTATCAAACAAAATGAACTCCTAATATATATGTTCAAACCAAAGCCTATGTTTGTTACTCATATGAGTGGGTAAGTACCATAACCAGGTTTCATTGTAAAATGAACAGTATTTTTCAAAATATCATAAAAATCAGCTTTCTATTCAGTGGTTGGAATAGACCCATATTAAGTAGATCTTGCCGCTTTTCCAAAACAAGCTGAAACTGTTTTTCTTTGATCAGAATGATATTATCTACTCTGATTAGGATAATAGAAGTTAGCAATCTTAAATCATTGAGGAGGGAATAAAATTTAGCTTCAAGATGTGATGATTAGGCATTGCTGGTCAAATCAGAACATTAGTGGTTGAATATGCTAATACATTTCTGTTAATCAAGATACAATTTCAGATGTATTCATTATGGTCTTTCTTCTCAACAGGCCCATGCCAAAGTCTGGCATCTCTACAATGATCATTTTCGTCCAGTTCAAGGAGGCCAAGTGTCCATTGCTCTCAGCTCCCACTGGATAAAACCTCAAGCTATGACTGAACAAGACATACAAGAATGTCAAAAATCCCTTGACTTTGTGCTGGGCTGGTTTGCTAAACCCATTTTTATTGATGGTGATTACCCTCAGAGCATGAAGAGTAACCTCTCATCTCTACTGCCTGAATTCAGTGATGCAGAGAAGAAGTACATCAAAGGAACAGCTGACTTCTTTGCTCTTTCGTTTGGAGCAACACTGAGTTTCCAGCTCTTGGACTCTCAGATGAAATTCCATCAGTTGGAATCACTAAGCCTGAGGCAGCTCCTTTACTGGATAAACCAGGAATATAACAAGCCTAAAATATTCATTGTGGAGAATGGCTGGTTTGTCTCTGGCAGCACCAAGCGAGATGATGCCAAATATATTTATTATCTCAAAAAGTTCATTATGGAAACTTTAAAAGGTAGCACTGTTGATGAATAAATATTATTTTCCTGACAAAACTTGTGCAAAATATTCCACTAAAGCTCATCCCACAAATGCTCCAAGACTTAATTTCGGTCTTTAACAATATCCAGAGGGGTAGCCATGTTAGTCTGTGTACAACAAAAACAATGAGAGTCCTGTGGTGCCTTAAAGACTAACAGATTTCTTTGGCATAAGCTTTCGTGAGCTCCAACCCATTTAGTCAGATGCAACTGTACTGGTTTTCCATTTCTCTGTAACAAAGTAGATTCTTTCAGTCCCACATTACTGTTGGTAGGGCTCCTGTGAGGAAACATTATTTTTTTTAATATATAGTCTTATCTAGTAAATATTTATTTAGCTATCTAAAATATTGAAATTAATCACTGGAGTTTTCCTGTAATGGTTCAAAGCAAATCCAATTGATAATTACATAAGATGCAACTGATGAAGGGGTTTGGAGCCCACAAAAACTATGACTGAAGAAATTTGTTAGTCTTTAAGGTGCCATAGGACTCTCATGGTCTATAACATTTATATAGACTTTCACTACAAAATGAGATTTCAAATTGTTAGTTCAGGTCATTTTTATCAGTTGTTGACAAGTGCCTTTTAATGAGCTTGATATGGATGGCCCTTTGTTGGTCTGATCCTGCTCTCCTTTAAGCCAGTAGCAAAACTTTTATTGATTTCAGTAAGAGCAAGCACAAACCCCGTGTGAACATTTCTGTTTGTGTAGTTATCAATTGGATTTGCTTTGAATCATTACAGGAAAACTCCAGTGATGAGTTTCAATATTTTAGATAGCTAAATAAATATTTACTAGATAAGACTATATATTAAAAAAATAAATGTTTCTTGACAGTAATGTCAATGCTGTCAGTAATGTAGGGCTGAAAGAATCTACTTTGTTACGAAGAAATGGAAAACCAATACAGCATAATCTCTTTTATCCAGTCTAATTGGGACTGGAGCTAGGCCGGATAATCAGAATTCAGATAATCTGGAGAATAGTCAAAGAGCTTTCTATCCATTACTTTTAAGATGCAGAGTTACTTTTAAACCAACTGCTCCTGCTTTTTTATTTACAGCATGCACGAACTGTTATTTCAGTTAAAGAGTACCAGTTTTTAAAAATGCAGAAATGATCATTTTTAAGTTGCAACAACAACACTATACTATTTTTGGGTTGCTTGATCTTGTATACAGATCTTCACTCAAAGTGATCGAGGCTTACAGGCAACATACTAAATTATAGACTATTTCTTCCTTTTTAATTTGCCACTCAGCAAGAAGGTCATAATAAATAGCAAGAACTATTATTTTGGAATGCCAAAAATTTGCTAAGTCCTTTACAGAAACAAGTAAAGATATGGTGGTCCCTCAAGTAGTGCCCCTATAGATGCTCCACTACAGATGTGTTTGTGTCCTTGTGATGCTGATCAGAGGAATTTGGAAGTGGTGTCCATACAGCCCATGCCGGCATTGTCTTTTGTGCTCTGCCATGAGGCTAGTCACTGTCGGTAGGTAAACACTCCTCAGTTCCTTCTCAACTGCCCCTGGCTACAGATGGACCTTTAGTTGTCTGTTCTCAAATTAACTCATTAGAATTGATAATTTTTAGCTTCTTTTGAAGCATCTTTTCTTTCTTTACATTTATTTATTAAAAAAAAATTATTCTTTTGCCAATACCCTATGCAGGGGACCTCCCTTGACAGAGGTATACCTAGCTGTCTTGTCTTGAAGAAGTGCTTTAGTTTTGAGGAATCTTTCCCAATGACTGATGGATACTTTCAGTGTGTTCGCTGCCGGGGAAAGAAACACATTTCACAGAAGTGTGGCTTGTGTCAGCAACTGAAGCCCAGATCAAGAAAAGACAGAGAAGTGAAGTTCAAATTCTTACTCATGAAGTCATCCTTTCAACAACCTGACTTTAAATGGGAGATCTCACCGCAGTTCTCTACTTCAAAGGGAGATGAGATCTGTGAGCCACTCATGTAAAGCTTCTAAGAAAAGTTTTGGGAGTCCCTTATAGCGAGTCTTGACCGAGCCAAAACCAGTCTCCTGCTCAATTAATACCCATGGCACTGAAACAATCTAAATCTGGTACCCAGGGTATTCACGGTATCGCCCCAACAGAGTGTGTCAGGTTGCCTAAGGACCCAATGGATACAGGCAAGGAAGCACCAGTACCATTTGGGCATCAGAAAAACAAAATCCACCCAACGAAGGTTCTGCCAGTATGGATGTCAACATCGGTATTATCTGTGGTACTCCAGGTACTGACAGATCTTGTATCAGGTGCACATCTTCAACCCTGTTGGTACAGGCCTCTTGGCACTCACAACCACCATAGGCATCGACATCCTCTGTATCTCCAAACTTTCGGTGCATGTTGGATCTTTCAGTATCTGATGCACTAGTCTTGCCTCTGCTCAGTACTAGGACTCTAGTACTGAGGTCACCCAGAGCCTTGGACGCACCGAGAGCTTTCTGCCATGCACTACCCTTTTGATCGTTGGAGTCAGAAAGTGAGCAAGAGAACATGAGTTCTCACCACTCTTCTCATTTGCCATCAGGGTCCAGTTCCACTATGAGCATTAGGCACACCATCCTCCTGATCCACAGCTTCCCTGGTTTGGTCAGCCATACCAGCCACCAGCTCCTATCCCACCCTTGCAGTGCTATACTAAGGTCCCTGGCAGGCTCAAAGGCAACAGGCCTTTCTTACTTCCTATATAATCTACCAGCAACTATGGATACATCTTCCTTCAGATGCTGCTTTGAGGCCTTCTGAACCCCCTGAATAGACAAGGGAGGAACTGGAGGCTGAAGATGAGGTGGAAGTTACTCCTCAAGCCCACTCCTCGTCATCCTCACCAAATGAAATGGTGATGCCCCCTGGCAGATGACTTTAAACTATTCCAGGATCTGTCACAGAGGGTGGCAGAAGCTTAACGAATACACTACAAGTGGTAGCTGACTCACACCACTGGCTAATGGACATTTTACAATCTTTCCTCTCATCCAGAGGAGTTTTTCCTGTTAATGAGGCACACCTGAACCCTGTCAAGATCAGATGGCAGACCGCCATATTAGTCCTACCAGCATGGAAGCAGGCTGATAAAAAGTATTATGTGCCAGCAAAAAATAAGGAGTTCCTTTTCTTCCACCTGCCTCACAATTCAATCACTGTGGACACAGTCAATTCAAAGGGCTGCCAACACAAGTATAAATCCAACAGGACTAGAAGTGCCAGGATCTATTTGGCAGGAAAACATACTCCTTGGCCATTCTCCAGTTCCAAATTGTAAACTATTAAGCCTTAAAAGCAAAATAAGATTATCAGAACTCTTCAAAACTCAGCTCTTTTACTGAGTAGTTTTTTGATTCTCATAAGGAACACTTCAAGGCCATAGATTATGAAGGCCAACTAGTGGCTAAAACATCTCTTCAAGCTGCATTTGAGACAGCTGACATGGAGGCACATTCTGTTTCAACTGCCATTGTGATGAGATGGGCCTTATGGATTCATCTTTCTGGCTTCCCAAAGGAGGTTCAAATAACTATCCTTTTGAAGTGACAGACTATTTGCTGATAAGATCAACACCTTCCTTCACACATTAAAAGTCTCCAGAACCACTCCTTGATTCCTCAGGATTATGCATCTGGATACAAAAGGAAGTATTGCCCTCAACCACCATTTAAGCCTCACTCATCGCAATATTCATCACAGTATTCATTGCAGAGATCATATGAACCTCAGAGGAAGAAGTCTAGGTTCCACAGACGGAAACCATTGGGGTCTCAGCCCAATTCCTCTGAACCCTCATCCTCAAAGTGGCAGTTTTGATGAGCTGGCTGAGGTGCCTTTAAGCCATTCTCATTATCTCCTCCTGCTGGAAAACCTCACCCATCCTTTCAGAGTTTCTCTCACCCCGTTCCGCAGGACCTGGGAGCAGATAACCTCTGATAAATGGGTGCTGGAGAATATCTGAGATGGGTACTCTATCCATTTCACTTCCCTTCCCCCACCCAAACACCCTTATCCTGTCCTTCTTTAGGGACCCTTCTCATGAGAGCCTGCTTCAGTAGGAGGTAAACCATCTCCTTGGCACAGGAGCTATAGACCCAGTACACACACATCTGAAAGGCAAATGCTTCTACTCTCATTACTTCCTGCTCCTGAATAAAAAACAGGTCTGGAGACCCATGCTGGACCTCAGTGCATTCAACAAATTTATCAAGGCTCAGAAGTTCAAGATGGTCACATTATCCACAGTTATTTCAGTATTAGAGAAAGGAGATTGGTTCTTGGTCCTCAACCTTCAAGATGCTCACTTCTACTTTTCAATTTATACTGAATTACAGATGTTATCTCTGGTTCATGCTAAGCCAAGGCGATTGTTAGTACAGAGTATTCCCTGTCAGCCTCTTGTCAGCTCTCGTAGTATTCTCCAAGGCTATGTCTATACTACAAAAAGTTAGGTCAACTCTGTTGTTGACTTAATAAGGTCGAGTTTAAGGTAAGTAGTATTAAGTCGACTTAACGTGCTGTCGATGGACGTGGACTAAGTCCACTTTGTTAAGTCGACCTAACTGCCTTTAGGTCGATTTAACAAAGTGGACTTAAACATCCACACTGGGCTTAGGTCAACCTAAAGAAGGGTTAAGTCGACCTACCCCGCGGTTGTTAATAAGTCAACTTAAGCCTTCATTAAGTCAACTTAAGGAATTTCTTAAGTCGACTTAATGAAAGCCTAGTGTGGTTGCAGCTTAATTAAAGTCTACTTAAGCCTCCTTAGGTTGACTTAATTTGCAGTGTAGATATAGCCCAAGGTCCTCTTCCTAGTGGCATCCTATTTACGCACTCAGGGCATCATGATTTATCCTTACCTAGATGATTGCCTTCTCAGGGCGCATTCCTTTGCTGAAACCCAGCGAGTCACTCATACAACACTGGATCTATTCCAGAATCTAGACCTACAAATCAACACACAAAAATTGACATTAACACTAGTACAGAAGTTTAAATTCATAAAAGCTGACCTTGACTCCATCCAGGCTTCTTCCACATCAGATTTCTTGGTCTCTCCATGCTGTTATATAGTGCAGCCCAGTCCCCACATCTCAGATAGGCACTGCCTCCACCTCCTTGGGCATATGGCCATGGCTACATTGGTTATTGCTCATGCCAGACTATGCATGAGATGCCTTCAGGCATGGGTCACTTCAGCTTACAGAGTGAACAGAGGCAACATAAACAAACTACTGTCAATACCCACCAAAATCAAACAATCCTTGGAATGGTGAAAACACCCAGTAAACGTCTATATGGGAATCCTGTTTGTTCAGCTTTCCCCATAATTTTTCCTGACCACCAATGCATCCCTCATAGGATAGGGCTTGCATGGTCTCACAGTGCATGGCAAACAGCCACCAGCTGAAACATACCTTCATATCAACCTGCTTGAACTCAGTGGTCAGAAAAACATGTACTCACTTCCTCCTGCTGAGCACACACACACGCACACACAAAAGTCATGACTGACAATATGCCTTCATATATTACATAAACCAACAAAGAGGCACCAAGTCACCCTTCCTGTGTATGGAATTATTAAAATTATGGAACTGATGTATTTCCCAAGGTCTCTTTATATCAGCAGCTTGCTTGGGAGTACACAACATGATGATGAACAATCTCGATTGTGAATTCCTACACAACCACAAATGGGAAATAGACACAGTGTTCTCCATGTCATATTCCAAAATGTGAGACACTGACAGCAGACCTGTTCATTACTTACAGAACAAGAAATGTGCACCGTACTGCTCCAGAGTGGGGATCGGATGATATTCCATGACAGACACTCTCAGTATTGGAAGAAATGGGGAAAAGGAAAGTCTTTTTTAAAGTGAAAAGAGAAAAAGCAAACATAATGCTGTTTGCTCCCACCTGGCCCAGACAGACCTTACCTGTTACAGCTGGCACTATGTACACCGATGACTCTTCCAATCACTCCTTACCTTCTATCATCAGTTCAGCAAAAAATAATAGGGGAGATAGCTGCCCTGATAATGCATTCCCCTTTCACAGTGTTCTTCACAGACAAAGTGACTCCTGAGACCACACCGGAAGTTCATTCCCAAGGTGACTTGCATTTCCTAGGAACCAGCTTATTCAGCTTCCGGTTTTTTATCTCTCATCTCCATTGGAATAATAGGGAAGCTGTCCTCCATATGTTCAATGTGAGGGGAGCCATGGCCTTCTATTGGGACAGGACAAGAGCTTTTAGGAAATCTTTGAGACTCTTCCTGTCCATTGCAAATAGACCAAAAGGTACAGTGACTTCAGCTCAAAGACTCTCCAGTCTCTGTTACCAGATGTATAATGCACCCCCCCATCTTCAATATGCACGCGCTCTATGAGCTCTATCTCCTCTTCCATCTCCTTCTCCAAGGGTATCTATCCCTGTATCAGAAATCTGCAGAGCAGCTATCTGGGCATCTGCCCATATCTTTGCAGAACACTGTGTCATGCTTGGAGTCTCTGTTGCAGATGCCTGATTTGGGATTACGGTGCTATCATCTGTAACAAACTTGACTCTGAAGCTCCAGCCTCCAATGGTTGGCACTGCTCAGGAGTCACCTAGAATGGAGTGCCCATAGGGATGCACTTGAAGAAGAGGAAGTTACTCACCTGATATAGTAATGATGATTTTTTTGAGATGTGTGTCCCTATGAGTACTCCACGATCCACCCTTCTTTCTTCCACTTCAGAGGTCTTGTAAAAGACTCTGTGGGAGAGGAGGAACTGAGGCTAGCCTTGTGACAGAGCACGAGGGGCATACTTGTGCAGGCTGAATGGACACTGCTACCAAAGCTTTCTGATCTGCAGAGATGCAAACGCACCTACAGCGGAGCATCCAAAGGGACACACTTCTTGAAGAACCATCGTTACTGCACGAGGCAAGTAACTTCTTCTTCCTGCCCTGAAGTTTTTACATTTTAAACATAAATAAATAAATTCAGACATGACATAAGTGTGAGAGAGAAACAGACAAAATGAGGGACAGTAAGAAGAAAGAGTAACATCAATAAGTCATGTGGTTATTCAATAAGGCATAGGCACAACTTGATGATGATATTGTATTTGAGACTTTTTGCCCCCTTCCAATTTAACTCATTTCTCATAAGCATCAAGGCACAAGTCAGCAAACTTTTAAGGAGGGATTTTAAGAGAATTTTTGATGTGCCCCAAAACAAACATGGAAACTCTCTGTGCTGACTTGCTATAGGAATATAATGCTATTCTAAGAGAAATTCTTGCTGATGCTAGTTAACAAAGTGGATCCATACTGACTTTTACACTGTTGGAACAGCAAATGTTGTGTGAATGTGCAGAGCTTTTAAAAAAAAAATATCAATGTTTGCCAAACAGAAAAGAACTAATGTGAAAAATATTTCAGTTTCTTTGAGAGTTTATTATGGACAATTAAAGAGAGCCAAATTAATCTCTTTTACAATTCCACAGGTTTAATTGATTCAAATAATGCTACATTAAAAATCAGTTTGGCCCCTCATATCTGACTAATAAGATACATTTATACAATAGAAAATATGAGCACTGACACTTGATTGCATAAAATGTTAGTGTAATGAGGCGGGATAATGTGAAGTTCAATAGGTATCCAATTTGTGTTGAAATAAGGTGGTGAGCGATAAAGCTAAATTGTGCTGGATACTGACACAGGCCCCAATTCAACAAAGTACTTTACCATTCTGAATAGGGATTACATTTAAATTTTGCTGAATAGGAATGCATTTAAGTATGTGCTTAAAATTAAATTCCAAAGGGGTAGCTATGTTAGTCTATTTGCAGAAAAACAACAGAGTCCTGTGGCACTTTTAAAGACAAACGGATTTATTTATCGCAAGAGCTTTCATGGGAGAAAATCCCACTTCGTCAGATGCTTTGAAGATCAAAGCGTTTGATGAAGTGGGATTTTCTGCCATGAAAGCTCATGCAATAAATAAATCCGTTCGTCTTTAAAAGTGCCACAGGACTCTGTTGTTCATCTGAAAATTAAACACATGCTTAAGGGCTTTGTTGAATCAGGACTCTCTCAAAGAACATCTTGCTGAATCTGTTCAATATCTATCGAAATGCAAGATATTTGTAAACCTTACAGCAAAGAACTTGTCAGAACAACAGGAATACCTTTAAGTCTGAACAGTCTTCCCACTTAAGTTGTGGAGGTTAATAAATACTAAATAGTTGGGCTGATATTAATTTTTTAAGGAAGCCCAAATATTTAAGCCAGAAAATGATATTGTAACAGATCTGAGGGGTCTGTAAAATCAAGTGAGTTAAGTCTCATCTGTATTAACACTGCCATCTGCATTGCCTGGATAGTTAGCACCAATCCATAATAACACCAAAAAGTCGTGATCGATTTTTCATGATCATTTCTTCAGGGCAATTTTTGTTTCTGTATAATTTCTTGAATGTAAACTGTAGGAGTTTGATCCAAAGCCTACTGAGATCAGTTGAAAGAGTTCCACTAAGTGGAGTTTGAATCAGGCTGCTTGACATTTATTCAACCTACTGTTTTGTTCTAACACTTAAATACTGCAATCATTTTTTAAAAGGTACTCTCTGTCTGGAAAAAATGAGCAATATGAGACCATCTTGCTTTTTGTCCTCTTAGCCATCAGATATGATGAAGTTGATGTGTTTGGGTACACCGTTTGGTCCCTCATGGATGGCTTTGAATGGCATAGAGGATACAGCATTAGACGTGGATTGTTTTATGTTGATTTTCAAAGCCATGACAAGAAGTTTGTGCCAAAGTTTTCAGCTTTGTTCTACCAAAAGCTCATAGAGAGAAATGGCTTCCCACTGTTGCCTGAGAATCAGCCCATTGATGGGAAGTTTCCCTGCAGCTTTGCTTGGGGAATTGTTGATAACTACATTCAGGTGAGTCTGATGACAAAGCCAGTAGATGCTCCAACCAAACTGTTCTGCAAATATCTAACAATTTTTATGTTGGTGATAGAAGGTCTGTTACTATAATGGGTTAGTGGAGCACCAGTTTAATAAAGCAGCACATTTCTACAGAATATCTTCCTAGCTTTCACCAGGCAGCCTAAATATGACCATGAAAGTGCATCCAAATTTAAATATCCTGAACAACAACCAGTTGGTTTCTAAACATAAATCCCAAACAGACAAAAAACAGAAAATGTGATCTAATGTCCATCTTCCTAGAACATTTATTATGTGTTCAGTTAACAAAATACATAGTTTTTAATGCATTTTGGAAATTCAGCACTTCTGCACAAAGCTGCTAATATATGAAATGGCAAATAGTGTGAGTGGCATTTTTTTCTTCAGTTTTAACAGCAGCATATTTGGCTATGATCTAAATCTATTATATTTAGTGGTGAGAAATTTGTTTAAATGCTGGAAAATGTTAAAAGTCCTGAAACTATCAATAGACATATTTTCTAAAGCCACTGGGCAAATGGGGTTTTTTTTGGCAAATAGGAATTTCACAGAGATGTGTTTTGGGGGGCTCTGAAACTGTTTGCAAATTTGAGTCAAATATGGTCAATCATTTACCTCCATTTCCATTGCCCATGGAAATTTTTTTTTTAATTAAAATATTTTGGGTTAACCATGTTGAGTTATTTCATTTTGACATTTTGTTTCAAAATGGGATCTTGTTTTTAATTTTGTCAATTAAATAAAAAACATAAAGTGTGAAAACACCTGAAATTGGTCAAAACAAATGACAAATGGGGCTCTTTAAAGTCAATCCAAAAGACTTTGGGGGCAGGGTTTTGTTTTGTTTTAAATTGAATTTGGTTTGAATTGAATCAGACTCCCCACCCCCCATTTTTCTGTTTCATTGGAGAGTGGAGGGTGTGTTGGGTTTTTCTTTTGGTTTGGCTTGGGTTTTTTGTGGCAGGGGCTGGGGAGGAAAGGTTGGTCCCCAATCTGTTATTTTCTTAGCTCTGTTCCTAATGTGATTGTCTCTTATGCATGTGTCTTACAGCATCATTGTCTGTGGCATTATGTTCTGGGAAGAAAAAATGGCAGAAAGCATATAGGGAAATACTCTGACATAGGGATGAACAGTTCTATTGTGCTCCTTATTTGCTGGTCAGGGCAGTGTCGCTTCTGCCTCTGCTGCATCACTGAGATCTTGCTAGCAACCAGCTCATCTGAGATTCTCTTCTTAGCTTTCACTTTTTTCCCCAGCTAGATCTGTTACCTCTGACAAACCTTCACACTTAAAGCCTTCAGCGCACATGCAAAAATAGGAAACAGGTTGGGATCTCTTTGAAAATATGGCTGTATTCTCAGATGCTGGTTTGTGTTCATGGCTCCTCTAGCCAGAATAACAATGTGAAATAAAATTCAGCTCTCAGACCAGATCCCAGAGCAAAATTTTTAATTTAGATTTTTCACAAAGACAGAAACTTTCTTAACGCTGAAGCAAAGGGTTTGGTTTTCTTTTGTTTCTTGCCCGAAAAGTAAGCTGTAACTTCACACTCTTGAGAAACACTGTAACCTTCTTACTTGGTGCATTCGTTTTTAAGAAAATTCAACAATCATTGTCCTACATCCCAAATAAATCGAGATTAGAAATGGTACTTCCCTTTGGGATCAATAACTGACTCAGTCAGCTCAAGACACTTAAAAAAATTTTTTTTTAAGCTTCAGCTTCAAAAGGATATTCAAACATTGTGTGCTGTGAAGCTGAGGTAGAATGATTTGTAGATGCACCACAGTGGAAAAACACTTCTGACAGAATTCCCACAATATTAGTGGAAATGCATGCTTTAGTAATCTACAAGGCACAATTCTCCAGAAAAGCAATTTCCCTCTGCCATGCTGTTTTTATTGCTTTCCTCTATAAGCACAACCCTGACCTCTCCAGAGAAAACAGCAACTCATCTGCAGCTGCTCTGTACAATTCTACAGAGTCTCAGTTACAGGCTCAACCCTGGGTTTAGGCTGACCCCGCTTTTGAAACGAAAGGTCAGACAGGGAAACTTAGGCTCAGGGGGTTAATTTAAAAAGAAAAATAGTGGGCATAGGCAGATGTACGTGTGGGAACTGTGTCTTGTAGTTTGAGCCTTTCTTATGAAAGGTAAACTGGATCAGGAAGGAGGAATATAGACACATAATACAACCTAAGTAACTCTTCTCCCCATCCCTTACATAGTCTTTTTTATGTTCATGGTAGTTATTAAAAAAACAAAGGGGTGATGCTGTGAGACTCTGAGCATGTACATCTCTCATTGATTTCAATAGGTAGTGCAGGTGGTCCACAACTCTCAGGCCCCAAAAGATAAATGGAAAATTTGCTTATTGTCAGAGTGATGCACATTAGCATAACTCTGACCTCAGAGCAGAAATCTGACTTAGAAATCAACACATTTAATATCTGAAAGTGAATGGGTGGCACTTCTAAGTTCAATATGCTAGTGAAGTTAAAGGTCATTCCTTTAGCAAGAAGCAAAAATCTTACCTTTCTGTCGTATTCATGTTGACAATCAAGTTCATGGAAGTGTTTCTTTTATCACTGGTTCACATTAGGAAGCTGTTTAATTCTTCATGTTTCATGTTTCATTTATTATTTATTTTGTTCCACCTTAGAGGTGGCCTTTGGAAAAAGAAAAGGTTATTTATGGCAGTTTATAATGTACAAATAGCTCAAAGTAAAGCTTTTTAACTTCAAAGAAATTATATTAAAAATTAGTAGTCTTTGATTGTAGTATCCTCCTGTGGATTTGCTTTTTTGTCCCTGAGCAGCCCTTGATTTCCCTCACTGAACTTAGCATTGCAGGGAGAGCGTGTTTACAGAGGGCATAATATGCTGCTACACTGCTTTTTATGAAAGTGGGGCAAAGCTGCTACATATATTTTTAGCCTTTTTCTGACCTCACTATATTAAGAAGCATCAGAGGTACTAGAGAGATGCTAAAAGGGAAAATGTGTTTATCCTATGAGACAGTATCAATTAAAAGCAATATTCTACTTGTGATTATCTTTTAGCAAAGCTTATCTGATGGTTCTGAATTTTCTATGTGATCAGAACTGACAAATTGGATTTTGCATGTTTCTTTTCCCTACTTAGGTAGACACAACCCCCTCCCAGTTCCTCGACTCTAATGTGTACCTGTGGGATGTTCATCACACGAAGAAGCTTTTTAAAGTTGATGGAGTGGTTACCCCAAAACGTAAGCGACACTGCATTGACTTTGCTGCCATCAGGCTTCAGATCTCGCTGCTGCAGGAAATGCACGTCACGCATTTCCATTTTTCACTGAAATGGTCTTCAATTCTCCCTTTGGGGAACCTGTCTCAGATCAATCACACGTTTCTGCACTATTACCAGTGTTTTGTCAGTGAACTTCTCAGAGTTAATATAACTCCTGTTGTAGCTTTATGGCAACCGATGGCTGAGAACCAGGGGCTTCCTGTTTTGCTAGCCAAACATGGAGCCTGGGAGAACCCAGAGACTGTTAAAGCCTTTGTTGAGTATGCCAAACTCTGCTTCACAAATCTTGGCCACCATGTCAAATTTTGGATTACAATGAATGAACCCTACGTGAGGAACCTGACATACTCTGCAGGGCATAATCTGTTGAAAGCCCATGCTAAAGCCTGGCATCTGTATGACAAAGAATTTAGAAGGTCTCAGAAAGGTAAAATATCTATAGCCCTGCAAGCTGATTGGGTGGAGCCAGCCTGTCCCTTTTCCAAAAATGACCAGGAAGTGGCTGATAGAGTTCTAGAATTTGACATTGGCTGGCTTGCTGAGCCCATCTTTGGGAATGGTGACTATCCACATGTGATGAGAGAATGGCTTCACCAAAGAAACAGCATTGATTTATACAATTTCCACTTGCCTTATTTCTCTGAAGAAGAAAAGAAATTAATCCAAGGCTCATTTGATTTTTTTGCCTTAAGCCATTACACTACTACTCTTGCGGACTGGGTAAAAGAAGATGCACTGAAGTATGATCACTATCTTCAAGTTCAAATGATAAAAGACATCACATGGCTGAACTCCCCAAGCAGAACTGCAGTGGTGCCCTGGGGACTGCGCAAAATGCTCAAATGGGTTAAATCCAAGTATGGTGATGTCCCCATTTATATTATAGCCAATGGAATTGATGATGATCAGAGTATGGTTCAAGATAAACTGAGAGTATATTACCTACGAAATTATCTCAATGAAGCTTTGAAAGGTAAGGAACTCATCCAAAGTTTATATACTGAAAGTACTAGCATAAATTGTTAGGCATTAGGAAGACAGATCTACTTCCACATATTCTTAATAAAGCAGAAGAGGAAATGTATATCTTTAAATAACTGGAGTGGATAGCTTCAGAATCTGCTCACAAGATTCTCCCAGCCCCAACCTGACTGCTCCTTTCATTATCTCTTTTGGTGCTTTGTCCTCTCCACCTTTCTGTTGGAGTACCACAGGCCTCAGTCCACAGCCCTTTCCTCTTTTCCCGCTACACCTTATTCACAGGTGAGCTCCTCTCCTCCCAGCAATTCACCAGTCTTTCTCTGCATGCTATACCTGACCTGTCTTCTGCTGTCCAGTGCTGCACATCTTACTGTCTCCCCAGCACTTCATCTCAGGTGTCTCAACTCCAGTTCAAGCTAAATACGGCAAAACCAAACTCCTCATACTTTGTCCTTTCTCCATAGTTGCTGACAACACCATCACCCTGCTTGTCGTTCATGCTTTCAGCCTGGGGGGCACTTCTGGTTCCTCCTCCTGCTCTTCCATGCCCATTTAGGCCACCACCAAGTCCTGCCACTACTTTTCACAATTTATAAAAAATCAGTGCTTTCCTGCTGGCTTGTACATTCCCTTATCTCTTCATGTGATTGTGTCATCTAGGATATCATTCCTGCTGTCCATCCAGAACACAGCTGCTAAAATTATCTTCCCAGTCACAATGCGCAAGACCCATTTTCATATCTATTCCCTTCCTCCCCTTCCTCTCCGTATCAAATGTAAACTTGTCCTTGCCATCAAGCCCTTACACTTGTTTTCACATGTCTACCCTAAGAGAGCAGTGAGGACAAAATACCTATGTGGCTTCAAGACTGACCGTAATAAGTTTATGGAGCGGATGGTATAATGGGACTGCATTCAATGATATATGGCCCATTGGGAACTGCCAGTAACAGAACTCCCCAGCGGCCAGAGACTGGGCATTATATGGGGAGGTCTCAGAGTTACTACAGAAAATTCTTTCTCAGATCTTGTGCAAATGCCCAAGGTCTAACCGATTGCCATATTTGGGGTTGGGAATGGATTTCCCTCCAAGTCAGGTTGGCAGAGATCCCGGGAGTTTTTTGCATTCCTCTATAACGTGGAGCACAGGTGATTTCCATGTTTAATCTAGTGTAAATGGTGGATTCTCTGTAACTTAAAGTGATCTGAGTACTTCAGTAACTCAGCCAGAAGTTAGGGATCTATTACAGGGGTAGATGGGTGAGGTTCTGTGGCTTGTAGTGTGCAGGAAGTCAGACTAGGTGATCATGATGGCCCCTTCTGACCTTAAGTCTGTGCTGTTGCAACATTACTACTGTTGGTACCCACACTAGTTAGACTAAAGTGATTTCCTCCAATTGCAGGAGTAAGGTAGACATTTCCTTACTCTTCCCTAATTCAGGTCCTCCAAAATTCTTGGTGCTTCCCTGAGGCCCACAGACAATAACACACATGAATCAACTGCACATTCCATCTCAGTGTTGTAGCAGAAGGGAAGAAGAGGGAATGAAAGGTGACGGTTTATGTGTGTGTGCATGCATGCTCTCTCCCTCAGTGTTACCTAGGGTACCTTGTCTTACCCATCTGCCATTTTGGACCTGACCCTGCAATCATGTATGCATGGGAATAACATTACTTACATATAAGTTCCAGTGCAGTTGATGGGGCTGTGAGCACAAGTACCATTTCTCAGTAGGTATTTGCAGAATTGGGCCCTTAGAGGTAGGGACAGGATTTTTAAAGCTATTTAGGTGCGTAGCAGGATTTTCAAAAGCATCTGCACACCTAATGTCCATTGAAATCAACGAGATGTAGGCACCTAGGCATGAATGCATAAAAAGACCTAGGTGCTTAAAACAGGGACTAAAGTTCCAGTTTGGGGACTTGGGTAAGGCACAATATTCCTACTGAAGCCCAAGCATTTGCAGTAAAAGTTTCCTGGATTCCTACCCCTCTGCAACTAGTGCATATGTTGCTGCCTCTAAGGCACTCAAGTATCTATCTCCCACCTACCCTTCAAAGAGAGTCACAAACCAGGGGAAAACAGGTGTTTGGCTGCCTAAGTCACATGCAAGGTCTGGTAGGCAGCTTCTGAGCATGCCCATCAGACTGGACCCCTCAGGCGAGGTCACACAAACCTAGCTGGGTGTTTCATGGGGAAGGAAGAAGGTGACGGTGGCAGACTATAAGCAGCTTGCTTAAGTCGACTTAAGGAAAATAAAGCCGACTTAATGAAAATTAAGTCGACTTTATTAAACCACCTTTCTAATCGACCTAAGGCTTAATTCGACTTTCTAAAGTCGAATTAAGCCAGTGTAGCCCTGGGGTAGCCCTAAGTTGACTTAGGGCTACCTCAGGACTACACCAATGCCCTCCCTGCCGGGGCGGGGTCGCAGGGGGAGCCTGGCATGCCCCCCAAAGGGCAGGGCATGTGGGCACAGTGTGACACTGTCTGGATTTAGGGAAGCATTTATGATATTATTTTCTATGGATATCTCATAAATGCTATCATCCATAGGAACTATGTCGTCATGTTTGGTATCAATAGAAAGGTAGTCATTTGCTGGGAATGATTATATAGTTTATGTCTAGGAATTCTATTTTGATTAGAAGTTAAGAATTCGATGTTATACCCATACTTTAACTTGTGTCCTTCTGGAGAAATGTCTTAGACGGGAGGGTGTGAACAACCATTGTCTCCTTAATGTTTAGGAATTTGCCAGGTGATATGGTCCCAGGGAGTAAACTGATGAGCCATTAAGGATACAATGGTTGTATTCTTTATGTCCTCAATGGCTCATCAGGATACTCCCTGGGACCATTCTATCTGGAAAATTCCTAAACATTAAGTAGACAATGGTTGTTCACACCCTCCCGCCTAAGACATTTCTCCAGAAGGACACAAGTTAAAGTATGGATATAACATCAAATTCTTAACTTCTAATCGAAATAGAATTCCTAGACATAAACTATATAATCATTCCCAGCAAATGACTACCTTTCTATTGATACCAAACATGACGACATAGTTCCTATGGATGATAGCATTTATGAGATATCCATAGAAAATAATATAATAAATGCTTCCCTAAATCCAGACAGTGTCACACACAGGACTCTGCCCTGCCAGGGTCCCTGTCCCCCTTTGCCCCATTGTACACAGGGGGTGCTCCCCCCCCTGCCACCGTGGACCTGCCCAAGGTCCTCCTAGCCCCACAAAGTCGACCTAGAGCATCCAGTGTGGATGCTCTAGGTCGACTTTGTAAATTCCCCTTTAAGTCGACTTTAATTTTAAGTGTAGACACACTAAGTCGACTTAGTTAACTCGACTTAGTTAAAGTCGACTTAAAAGTGCAAGTGTAGACATAGCCAGAAAGTGTTATTCTTAGAGACAGAATGACAATTCAGGAACTACTAGCTCTCAGTCCCATGTTCAGACACCTAGAAGATGCTTCTTAAATTTAAATGGTGATTATGGGATTTTGTAGTGTTTGTTGTTTTCCTCCATCTTTTAGGATTGTGTAGTCTTGTGAGGCAAAACTAGTGCCTGTAAATCAAACTATAGGGCTAAATTTAGCATGATTGAAGGGGCTTGATGACAGAAATCAATCTGGAAACTGGTCATCTATCTACTAAGAATTTTTTAGCTAAATTACTGCCTCTCTATCTCAGGATGGACAAAGTACATGCCATGGTCCAAATAAAGCACATAGATGTCTATTAGTCATTTGTTAGCTAACGTTATCTTAAATAAGGAGGAGCGCAGCCTGTGAACAGTACATCAGGCTGGAGGATGCTCTCATGCTGGCCGCACAAAACATAAAAATGTTTGGACCAGATTACGTCTCCAAGAGCTACATGCCTGGGGTATTTTCACATGCAGATTTTGTCTTTCTCAAATGGAAGCTGCCTCAGTAATTTTAGTCTTCCCTTCCTACACCTTGCAAACAATTCTTGCAAGTCTATGATCTGCGAGGAAGAAGAGGTAGCGGTTGCAGTAGTGGGCAGAAATAAACTTTGTAGGATTAAGGGGCCGTACATCATTCCCACTCCAGCCCTGTAGAAATTACTTGGGGAAATATATTTCAACTTTGGTTCATATTAACTATTCTACTGTACCTACTTCAAGGTGGAAAATCTTTGTTTACGGTATCTGTGTGTCCCTGGGTCAGTTGTGGCCAGGAGAACTTCTGAGATTGGCCCCATAGAAACTACGTGGCCAGGGAGTAGGATCTTAGTGAATCTGGGGCCCGGGGCAAAAATCAAGGATGGGGGCCCCCCATGTGTGCCCAGCGCCACTGCTTGCCGCCAGCCCCGGGTCTTGCTGATGGCCCCCTGCCACCTCCCCACAGGCCCGCACTTCCCACCTGACTCCTCCTTCCTCTCCCTGGCCTCACCACTGGCCCCCCACCTCAGTTGGCTGGCGGCCTGGAGCTGCTCCCTGGCCTGACTGTCCCAGTCTGGCCCTAACTCCTGGTATCCACCCTGTCCTCGCAGGCGGGCCCCCACCCAGCATGGGGCCTTGGGCAAATGCCCAGGCTGCCTCATAGCTAAGAGTAGGATCCCAGTCTCCCGTTTATCCTTCAAGATCTGTGGAGGGAAGCCTGATGCTCAGTCGGTATTTTTGGTGCATGCTGCAGCTTTTTCTGCATTAAATCTCATCCCACCCTGAACACAACAAACAGAGAGTCCCTCTGTGAGAGCAACCTCACAGCAATAGTCTCTCTCATAACTCCACCCCCACAGATTTTACTGTGGGAGGGGACAAGGCAATTCATTACAATTGGTTAGTTCAGGGATCCCCTGAAGGGTCAGACTATCTAATTCCTCATCTGATTCTCATTTCCCATGTGCTGCAGTACTCAATATTCCGTTGAAATGAATCTGCCCCTTCTTCAATATGTGTGATCTTCTCAGATGGCCAGAAAAGACAGTGGCCTTAGTTTTTGGGATATGAGTAGTTTCCATCTTAAAAATTACTATGAAATCTTATTGTAAGTCGCAGACAAACTATAACTGGGAAATGAAGAGCTGTAATAATGAACATGGCTCGTTAATTCTGTTGCTGGATTTTAGTAGCAAGAGTTGCATAAATTCACAAGCAGCTTGTCTGCTTCCTTCTAGTTGAATAAAAGTCTCTGTCTGGCTCATTGGTATTTCCAATGGGTGTAGCAACACTTATCAAAGGACTTTGCAACCTATTTGAAAATAGTGTGTTCACTGTGAACTTTTTGTAACTCTTTCCTTTCAGTTCATATGGACTGGTTTATTTTAATTGTCTCTGAAGTATTTTTCTTTCTAATGTTTTCAAGGTATCCTCTGTCCCTTTTTATCATTCTCCTTCTTATGCACCTAGTACTGAAATCTATAATTAGTTTATTGTGTCAGCACTTCCATTAGCTTTCTCCTTGCTCTATATTTAATTGATTCTGGCTCTGGTACAAATTCCCTCAATTTAACGTATCCAGCTTCCTATTTATTGGTAAAAAGAATGACCTAAACCATAACCCCATGGGCCACCATCTTGCTCAAATCTAATTCATGAATAATATCAGGGTAATAGGAGATGAAACTGAACCCAAATTCTCATTTATTCCCACTTTATCTGGGGATTATATCCTATTTTTACAGGAGATTAGACTAGAAAATATAGTAGACATTTATAATCACCAACTTTTATGATCTCCCAAGTCTGTAAATCAGTTTGCTTTCTAGTCCAAAATACCGTCCACCTCAGACAATATCTTAACATAATTAAATTCTTATTCATGTGTTCATCTCCTCTCCACTACATAATCTTACCTGGTTCCAACCTTCTTTTTTATTTAAATGGCTCAAAATGCAGGGATTTCTCTCCTTTCTTATATCCAAGTGTGGGAAAACATCAACCCAATTCTCAGAAATCTTTCTTGGCTTGCTCTCCATTTCAAAATTCAGGACAGTTTCCTCATCAAGATTATCCATAGTCTTCTTTCACTGACTTAGAATATTAGCCTCTTTGTTTTTTCCAGCCTTCCTCTACTTTTCTCATATATTAAAATCTTCATGATTTCTCCCATGCTTCATAGCTCTTCATATTGGAGAGTAAATTCTGAGCTACACTGCTTCCACCATTTAGAACAGATTTCTCCCTCTTTGTGGCTCATTGATTTCAAATTCTTTGCCAATTGACACCTAACTAGAGGCAGGTCTGCTGATAACTTTGCACCTAGTTCCCAACTTCCCCAAAGTCTGTGGGTGTTTGTTTGATTTGGCCCATTCTAAGGATAGAATGCAGCTGCAAGATATGGAACTGAAGTCAAATTCAGATCCATATCCCATTTTTCCCAAAGGTCATGGGTATTTAAATCCAGGATTTTGGTTTGGGTCCACAGCTAATCCTATATCTCTGAAATAAGACAAACTCTGCTTTCTGCATGTCTTGGAAAAATCTGTTCTCAGGTATTCATTAGATGCAACAGCACATTTATCTCCGGTGTCAGTGTTCTTCTTAAAGTGATGGTTCCTATGTGTGTTCCAAACATGGGTTTTCATATGCAACCTGCTCCTGAAGCTGGAATTTTTTGCAAGCAGTGTCCATTAATCCTGACATACATGGTAACTTTCCTCATGCTCCCAACTGAGGGTATAAAGGGCAGTGCTTGTGTGATGTTCCCCTAATGCAATCTGGGCTGATGAATCGCTGTATCACCCCCATCCCCTATTCCTGGAGCCTGCCTTATTCTGCTTTGCCATGTGAACTCCCACACCTGAGCAGCTCACACAGCTACCAGCAAGCAAATTGCCCCCCAACGGAGTGAGTGCGTGCCTCTAGCTAACCACGCATGGGATTATGTAATAGTGTGCCCCAGCCAATAACCGCAGTCCCAGATGAAACCCTTGGAACTGCCATCCTACAGTGTTCAGTGCTGCCCACTGAACACTGTAAGCTCATATGGTCATCAACTTAACAAAGAAATTGTTATGCACCAGCCTTGTCACTCTCAGTGGAGTCCCTAACACTCCTTAAACCAAATGCACTGCTTCATGTAAAATAAACAAATTTATAATCTCTTAAAACCCTCCTGTAGTCTAGTAAGTGAGAGGAAAGCAAGTCAGGTTTAGTCAAAAATAACAAAAGTCAAACACATTCTAAACTAAGCTTAACACTTTCAACATCCATACAAATTCAGATGATTCTCACCACAGGCCAGTTGGATTCCCTTCCAGCCAGGCTCTCCCCTTTGGTCAGCACTTCAGTTGCCTGGTGGTGTTTGTAGATGTGGTGGAAGAGAGAGAGCGACTGGCAAATGTCTCCCCTTTTCAAAAAGTTCCTTCTCCCTTCTGAGGCTTCGCCCCTTCCTGTAGGGCCAGGGGACAAACAATGTCTGTGTATTGTTCCCTCCATATCCTGAAATCAGTGAGGTCTTTTTGTTCCTTTGTTGATATCTAGGTCAGTCCTTTGCTCCTGAAATGTTGAGCTGTGTTTGTGCTATATAAGTCTTAATGAGGAGGTGTGGGCTGCCCCTCTGCTGACACAGTCTTGCTTGGGTATGTTTTAAGCCATGAGACACATCTTTGGGCATATCACATACTGAAGCCTCATAACCATACACATGACATTGCAACAAACTTATTAATCTAACAACAATGTTCCATATGTCCTGAGCATTCCAAAAACATCGTACATAGCATACTTTGCATTAAACAATACGCAAAGGGGGGGAATAAGTCGATGGGACTTATATGATCATTTAGTCTTCTAGTCTGACCTCCTGCACAATACAGTCCACAAAACCTCACCCACTGTAATAAACCTCTAACCTAAGACTGGGTTATTAAAGTCCTCACATTGTGATTTAAAGACTTTAAGGTACAGAGAATCCACTAGCAAGTGAGTCTTGCCCCATGCGACACAGGAAGCACTCCATGGTCTGTGCTGGAATCTTCCATGTCCTCAGCTCCTTTATACTGCATCTTTGCTTTAACTATATTGTAAGCAGAGAAAATTACAACATTGAAAAAATCCGAACCCCCAAACAACATAATATGCAGAATTTCACTAATAGTATTCTGTGATGGATTCTATGCCTCTTAGTTTCACTCCAAAATTGTAGGCTTCTCACAGATCACACTCATGGTAATTGTCACCAATGTTCCCTGTTTAATGACAACCACTGCATGCACGTATGCATATCATCTTCTCAGTGGAGATGACTTCAGATCTGGGTTTGGCCATGAACTTCCTCAACAACATATGATAGCACACAACAATGTTCTTAACTGATTTCTCTCCTTTCCCCTACCCCTTTTCTTTTGCAGCATATATCCTGGATAATGTCAATCTACAGGGATATTTTGTCTATTCTTTGAATGACAGGACTACTCCCAAATACGGCCTCTATCGTTACATTGCTAATCAGTATGAGCCGAAGACTTCCATGAAGCATTACAGAGAAATAATTGACAATAATGGTTTTCCCAGTTCAGAAATTCCTGATAGCCTGTGCCCAGAAGAGCTTATTCTATGCCCTGAATGCAATCTTTTCCAAACCAGAAAATCTTTATTAGCTTTTATATCTTTTATATTTTTTGCTTTTATTATTACTGTGTTCTTCATTATTTACTACTCTAAGAGGGTTGAAAGAAGGTATAAATAGTGCTTAGAGAACATGCTACGCCTGTACCTGCATTCCCGTGGGGATTCTGAAATAATGGCACACAAGGTTGTAATACTAGACAGCCATTTGCACCGTGTGATACTGTGAAGCACGAACTTGAAAACAGACTGTGAACATAGGGTCCTGGAAATCCTTCTCTCTGTTTTAAGTACTTTTCATTTATAACAGATCCTAGTTCACTGTAGTCAAATTAATCTCAGAAATTTGTTTGGGACCTTGTATTTCAGCAGGCTTTTTTCCAACTGGGAAAGGGCATTTTTTAAAAAAGCCTACAATTAGCCTAATGAAGACACAAACAAAGTTATTAACTTAGATGCAAATTAGATTTTGTTTAAAAACATAGAGCAGTGGAAAAATCCAGACATGCAGTTATCAGGGTGAAAGGCTGATGAGAAACAAAAGAAACCATTGCCCCAAACCAGGTATTATGGCACCTGATACAAAACAAAGCCATGATTTAAATGATCAGGAAAGTAGAGATTTGACAACTGTATAGACCAAAAGGGAAAGGAGAGACAAGTTCTTGTGAAATGGAGGCTGGAGAGTGACGAGATTGGAATTCTATTCCTTGCTGCGCTGCTGCCTTTGGATAAATCACTTATCTGCAAAGCAGGCTGCTGTTCCCACACTCTCTACCTGCTGTGTCTCCATTGGTGCTAAGTTCCTGGGCTGTCACCCTGCCTCTATTACCTGGCTTCAGGCTGTGGAGTGTGACCCAGCTCTATCTTGCTGTGTTTAACCTGGCAAAGCCATTGGGAAACAGCAGCAAGGGGAATTGAGTCAGGGTTGGGCAGCAGTAACGGTGGTTCCTGGTCAAGTGATAGGGCACATGCTTTGGAGATCAGAGAGAGTTAGGGAGGGTTAAAGGGTCTTTTTGTCTGGTGAGGGAGGAGAGCAGTAATTGGGAGGGAAATGGGGTGCTCCCGACTGTCAACAGACAGCAGTGGTCAGTTCTGCTCTTCCCTGATAGCAGCAAAGTGAATGCCTGGTGCAGGGCATGGGGCAAAGGTAGAACAGGAGTCATCCCACAGCCTATTAACCCAGAAACTTTCCCTCCTACTTGGGTACCTTCCCCCATCATTTAACAAACAGGACAGGCATATAGCCACTTCCCTGGTTCCCATGGTTAGCAAAATGGGCAGTGATTTGAGGAAGTGGTTTTGAGTTTGAATGACCTACAGGCTGGAGGCTTCAAGCCTTTAAATTTCACACCTCTACCCTGGCAATTTGCTGTCTCATTTTGGCAAAAATTTAAGTCTTACGACCCCTTGCTTTTGAAGCTTGCTTTTTTTATTCTGTAAGAGCTTGATCCAATTCTTAGAGGAGTCTCTTCCATGGGTTATAAAGGGAATTGGATAAGGCCTCGGTAGGCATGCAGATCCCAAAGTGCCATTGAAAGTCTGAATGACTTTTCCTTCTCTCTGTGGAATAAATTAGCCAAAAAATAGCAGTGTTGTTTATTAATAAAACCAAAGAAATTAGAGAACAGAAGAGCCCCAAGGTAATTTTGCCTATCTGACAAACAAATCAGTGTACTTGAAGGGTACTTTGCATAAAACAGAGTGGTTATTGTTTTCTCGATTTTTATGCTTCCATTGTCTTCAGGTGCATTTATGCTTTTATTTCCATATTGCCACATGAGCTCTGTTCACCACTGGAGAGACACTTTTAATCTAATATGCTCTGTGCCAATTATAAATTGTTTATCTAGCAGAAACTGACGTTGCTGCACTGAATGTGAATGTTTATCTACTGTAAATTGAAATTTATATGTGAAACATGCCTACTTTCATTTGCAAATTAGATTGCATTTCTTTCCTATTCAGCTTATTTACAGAAATAGAATAATTATTGTTCAATCACAGTGATTAATATGTTTGTATTTTAGTTTCTGACTTACAATAGTCTCCATTTGCACTAATACACGTATTTTGCTATGAAGATTCAGGTGACAAATGCTGAGTAAGGGATAAAGTATAGAAAATGTATATTAGCCTGGTAATGTTTGCTGAAGGAGACTATATTTTAAAATTGTACAGAGTGTTTCTACTTTTACCTGCTTCCATGTGGAGACAGTTCTCACTGGAGAGCTAAAGAGATTTCTCCCTGTCATTGTAAAGAATCATCTTCTATTTACATCTTTAACATACAGATTACTTCATGGTGTCAGGTGGAAAACTCAGTTGATGGTGAAAAAGGACAATATTGAATGTATACCTGTCCAAATATATCTACGTGCTATTTTTCTTTGCTGTAACTATGCTACAATAATAAAACACTGGGCTGCAGTTTTAGAGTAGCTGATCATGTGCCACTCCCGCTGAAAATGTGTGTGTATACAAGCGCTGAGCACTTCTGAAAATCCTAAACCGGAACAAGTATTTTACATTCTCACTTTTTTCCCCCTGGGTGATTAAAATGTATATTTAACATGCACACATTTCACTACCCAAGAATGGTCAATGAGTTACTATGTTGAGCTCCAAAGGGGTAGCCGTGTTAGTCTATTGTAGAAAGACAAAAGAGTCTTGTGGCACTTTTAAAGACTAACAGATTTATTAATCGCATGAGCTTTCGTGGGAGAAAATCCCACTTTGTCAGACGCTTTGAAGATAGGAAAGTTACAGAGTGGGAGGAAATTAAATGCAGGGGAGTGTATAACATAGCATCAGGTCAGGCTGTAACAGCAAATCAAAGTAGGTGTTAGGATTCAAAACACTGGGGAACAGCACATAGAGGAGGGGGGAGGTCAATTCACTTGATGTAATGCGAGAAAAATCCATAGACCCTGTTTAACCCCAAGGCAACTGAGTCAAATTTGCATATAAGTTCGAGTTCTGCAGACTCTCTTTGAAGCTGTGATTTGTTATTCATCTGTTTCAACACAGCTATTAACAAGTTATTAACAGGGACTATGGATTTTTCTCGCATTACATCAAGTGAATTGACCTCCCCCCTCCTCTATGTGCTGTTCCCCAGTGTTTTGAATCCTAACACCTACTTTGATTTGCTGTTACAGCCTGACCTGATGCTATGTCATACACTCCCCTGCATTTAATTTCCTCCCACTCTGTAACTTTCCTATCTTCAAAGCGTCTGACGAAGTGGGATTTTCTCCCACGAAAGCTCATGCGATTAATAAATCTGTTAGTCTTTAAAAGTGCCACAAGACTCTTTTGTCTATGTTGAGCTAGTCATTTGTGCAGCTACCTTTTGAAATATAGTGGCAGTGGGATCCAGAAGCAAGAAATGCATGAAATCTGCAGCAAAAGATGGTGGGGAGGACATGTCTGTTCCCCCTCATCTGCCTCAGTGATTGCAGGACAGGTGCAACAAGTGCAACAACTTGTAATAACTTCTGCATCTTTTAAAATAAAATCTGATCCCTAAACTTCATTTATACAGAACAAGACACTTAGGATAGAGAACTGCTAAACATGTAGAATCCTCTCCCAAGTAACAGTAGGAAATGTGTTGGGTGTGGACCGGATTAAGCGGTAGGCTGGCGTTTTGCCAGAGGATTAGGCCATGCCATTTTAAAAATCACCATATTAAAAGTTTCGACCCCTGAAATCGGTACAGAGTGAGCATTAGTAAAACCAATTAACTGATGAAGTATCTGCAACAATTGCAGGTTCCTGTGATCCTTAGATGAGAATATTGAATCACTGGGTGGCAAATGTTGAGTTCTCAAATGGTGCTTACTGACTACCTACCTTGCAAGTCCTGTAAATCAGAGATTCATTACAGTGAAGCCAGAGGAACATTGTCCTGCCCTCTACCATGATGCAGCCAGCACCTGTGGAAATAATACTTTTGTGCTCTTACTTTCAAATCTGAGTTTAAATACTACTGAAGAACACTGACCTCATGGATTCAATATAACCATGCAGAAATATTTTCCACAATATGCTATTACTTTAGTATGTATGTATATTGTTTTGAAACTGAGCAACCTCTTTTTAAATAAGACAGGAGTGACCAAAGTAAAGTTTTGGGCCAAGTGCCGCCACCATGACAATCCTTAGCACTTCTAAAATGTTTTTTCTTTTCAGAGCACTGTACAAATGGATTAATTCTGCGCCTTAAGCATGGAGCTGTGGCCCAGGCTAACTACAGGCTGATTTGTTAGAGCATATGGATTTTAAAAGCATTTCCAAGACTCCTTGAAATTTACCAAAATGAACCTTCAGTAGTCAAAGATTGGAAAACCCTCCCTTAAGACTTACGTAATGTTTGTGCCTTGCTCTGGCAGACTGATTTAGCTCCTCTGTAATCAGAATGTGGTCCAGATGGCATTCTTTCTCTTTCAGTATTTATGTGTAAATGGCAACGTAGCATTCTTCTGTGAAGAGTAGCTAGTTCTTTGACTGGACAGCAATGAGATTTTAATTTTTCAGCAAACAACACTATTATAAAAAGATAGTGTGATAGAAATATAGCATCATATATTATTAATGAAAAAGCTTTTGCATCTGAGATAGTGGGTGGGCTGTACAAAATGCTTAGTCTCATTTTCTTTTTAATTATGCTAATAGAATGTACATGATGGCCAATTCACTGAAATTGCAGTCCAGATATAATCACTGTTGTAAAATAAGAAATTATATTTTGTTCTGAAATATTTTTGTGATACAGGTAGAAATTTGTTGTTTTGTTTCCTGGGCCAGATTGTAAAGAATGAATGGTAATAGAAAGTATTTACAAAATGTAAGTGGTGTACGTTGTATTTATATTGTTATTGGTGTAACTCTGTGCCCCAAAGTGCCAGTAAGCTAGAGCCTGCATGGATACAAATCTGCGGATCTGCATCCACTGGAATAAACTTTTATTGGATCCGCAATCCACCCTTCCTCTTTTAGATTTAACCATACCCACACATCAGCTCTTTGGGAGCCCACAACCCTCCCCCATCAGCTGTGGAGCCCCTTCCTCCCCAAATAGCTGCTGAGTCTGCTGCCTAACAGCAGATCAGCTGATCAGCCCCCCACTAACAGCTGATCTAGTGCTGCCCCAGAAGTCACAGAGGTCCCGAACTCAGTGACCATCCCACCCACGATCTGCAAGAAATGGTTCACGGCTATCTGCAGGTTTGCAGGGCTCTACCAGTAATATTCCCAGTGTACCATGTCTCAGAGGCAAGCACTCTGAGTGCTTCAGCAGCTAGCCCTTGTAGGAGAAAGACATGGTGACTCCCAGTAACCACCCAAACACAAGGCTAAGGGAAAGGTTGCAGATACCCTACCTACAGAGACTTAAGTCACAGTTCAATGTAAGCAATAGTGGTTCCTGTTTGAGTCCTTGGGGTAGTCCAGATTCAGCCCTAGCATCTAAGGTGCCCTTCAATCTTTATTTCAAGCAGATAAGAGCTTGCAGGTTTCCAGGTCAGGCTCAGTTAGTGTCTCTCATTGGGGTCCCTCAGCACTGGCTCTGTGCCCAGTCGCTGCTGTTCCCCCATGTATCCCCTCACATTCCTGCCCAGCCGCAAAGTCCAGCAATCACAGCCTGTTCCAAGTGTGGCTCTGCATCTGTTCCTGCTTCCAGTTTCTTTCCAGTTCTCTGCTTCTTGCCATGTGGCTGCTGCTGCTTCAACTTCCAAACAGTCCCCAACCACCTCCCGGTTTAGGGGGATCTATCCTCTTTTTACCTGACCAGCAGAAAGGAGAATATTTCGGGGAGAAGCCTGATGGCAGTTGTAGTCCCCTACTTTGCAACTCCATGATGTCAAAATGCTCTCACTCAGAAATGACATCAGACTTACTGTAAATCAAAACTGCAAACTTTATTGTAATTTTACCATTTCCCATTCCTTGCATTCAAGCAAAAGGGTGCAGGCCTTTTTGTGCCCCATGTAAAGCTTCAGAGATAGTTTAATTACAAATTATAACATCCGAAAAATCCTATTTATTAGTTTTCTACAGCAACAACATTAACAGTCATTTGCATTTGGGGACTTATCGCCAATGATTTAGTTCAGATCTAAGCTTAAATTTTGCTGGGTTAGGTATGCAAGAGCTGCATCATGGTGCTTTTTGATGGGGTTTTTTGCCAGTTAGTTCTGGCAGCAGAAGTCTTAGTGTAGTGTTGTGACCAGGGCCTCCTGGGCTAACTTCCTGAACATGCAAAAATCAGGGCAAGCTGCAAAACTGAGAGCCAAACAGTCCTAGAAAACACTGATGGGTGGTACTTAAACCAGACTCACAATCAGCCACACACCATGCTTCTGATTCCCCACACCAGTTATGCAGTATAACAAAATAGAAACAGCCCCCTTTATTGCACATGAGCTCCTCTGGCTCCCACCTAGGCACACGGTCTCTTAAAGTGATAGGTTCTTCTAACCCCAAAGGGCCAGCCACATCACACAGAAAAATATAGGTTTGGATTTCACCCGAAATACCACACTGCCAACCAAGCCTTTAGTAACTAAAACTAAAGGTTTAATGTAAAAAGAAAAGAAACAAACTATGAGAGATGTGAATGTAATTGTAACCCATATGCCTGAAAAGGCTATCTCTGAGAGACCTGCCGAGGGTGGGTTACTGTTGCTGGGCAGATTAGCTACCCACAACTAGAAACTTACAGAAGCAGGGAGTGGTAGCATTTTGAGCAAGCTCCACAGTGTATCCTGCTGGTGTGATGTGATGTTGTCAGTGAGATGACATGGGGGCAGCAGTCTGTGCGGACAGCAGGCTAGAGATGCCTTGAAAGGAGACCATGTGCTCAGTTTTCTGGAGAGAAGCTGAGCCAGGAGTGAACAAGATGTTTTCTCCCTGTAATGGAGTCATTTGCAACAGACCTTGCAGACATGCATATGGGACTGAGGGCTGGTTGCAAAGGAGAAGAAAAAGCCTGCATGGAATGCTACAGAGGATTCCAGCAAAGGAAGAAGAGGACAGCTATTTCTTGCCACTCAAGCCTCTACACTGGAACAAAGACTGTAGCTGAGAGTTGGGTGAACGCTACCTGGACTTTGGGACTCTTGGGTATCTTTCCTGTGGGGTTTTCTGGAGGGATTGTTCTTGGTTAATTGTATTTTGTTTTCTTAGGATAAGGTTTATTTAGTTAGTAGTTAATAAAGTTCATTGTTATGTTTGTTTTTAGTAGTATTTTAATGTGGGAGGGTAACTCTGAGCAATCTTTGCCGTGAGTCCCATACAGACTGGATCCTGGGTCTCCAGCTGCTTTCTCCATAGGAATTGGGAATGATTTCTGTGAGGCACTGGAGAAGGGCAATTAAATGAATTTTAGCCCACCCGAAGGTTACATAATGATCTTGAGGGTTCAGTAAAGACCACACCATTGAATGAGTGAGGACTAGAACTTTAATAACACAGACAGGAGTAATTCCCACATGTGCAGCTGGGAGCAGCCATGTTAGATCACCTGTAGGGCACATCTCCCAATTCACACAACACTGTCCCATGCTAGGGAGTGTCTCTAAAATCACAATCTTCTACAAGCATCTCTCTACATCTTCCCTCATAAGGAAAACATGTTAACCTTTAGATCCATATAAAAAAATCTATCTAATGATGGCATGCACTAACGTCTAACAGCTATCTAAAAAACATTCATAATACTAGTCCATAAATCCAGCATCTGAACTACCTAGATAGGAGAGGTTATTAGCACATCACTCTTAAGTGAGTCTTTACCACTCACTTCCCTCACACATCCTAGCAAGGCTCTATGGCTATGTCTACACTTACAAAAGCTAGTTTGAATTAGTTAATTCGAACTAACTAATTTGAACTAATTTTAGTTAGTTCGAATTAATTTCATTCAAACTAGCATGGCCACACTAGAATGCTAGTTCGAACTAGCCATGTCCATGTAGGGCACTTGCTTAGTTCGAATTAGTCAGTTGCATGAAGGTCAATCTGCCAATTAGTTCGAACTAAGGAGTTAGTTCAAACTAATATGGCCACATTGACTTAATTCGAACTAACTATTTCGAATTAAGGGTTAGATCGAACTAAGCAATTGAATTTATTAGTTCAAATTAAGGAACCCCTTAATTCGAACGAATGAAAGCCTAGTGTGACCAAGGCTTAAATTAGTTCAAATTAAGGAAGCTTAATTCAAACTAATGTGCAAGTGTAGACATAGCCTATGAGTCTTTCTGGACATTTGATCAGTCTATTAGAGCTTGTCAATACTGGTCCTTCATTCAAGTCTGAGTTTTCTTGTTCCCTGACAGTTTCTTCATCATCTGTTGAGGAAGTTGGATCAGTCAGGGGCGATATACCAGAATCTACCTCAAGTTCCACAGTATTGGAACTCTCTGGGATAAGTCATAGATCCCGTCGAAATGTGTCCCCTTGGCCTTTCTCGACCATATAAGACCGTGGATGCAGCTGGTTTTTAATGGTACCTCTCTGGCCCCAAGTATTAGAGGTATGATTCTTCAGGCACACTCTATCATCTGGGTAAAGGGATGGAAGATCACAAGCCCTTCTGTCAAAATAATATTTCTGCTCCCACTTCTGATTTTCTTTCATCTTCCGAATGGTAGCATTGTTCTGAGATCACAGCAAGTTATCAGTAATAAGTAAATTAGACCTGATCCTTCTTCCCATTTAACAGCTGAGCTGGAGAAAAGCCATTCTTCAGGGGTGTACTTCAGTAGGCCAGCAATACTTTATACAGATCACTCCCACTGTCAGAAGTCTTTTTCATCAGGTTGTTTGCTGTCTGTATAGACCTTTCCACCAGCCTATTTGATTGGGGGTAATTTGGACTGGAGGTTTTGTGATGAAAATCTCAATCTGAGGCAAATTGCCTAAACTCTGCACTTGAAAATTGAGACTCATTGTCACTGAAGACCTCATCAGGAATTCCATGTCTGGAGAAAAAGCCTTTCATGCCAGTGATCACTGAATTACTATTAGTACTCTGCAGTGTGCAAATTTCTGGATACAGAGAGTAATACTCGTTGACTATTAAATAATCCTTAGAACGCCAGGTAAATAAATCCACACCTACCATCTCATAAGGCCTGTGAGGAACAGGATGGGAGTCTCAGTGTCTCTCCCTGTTGGCAGGGCTTGTATTTCAAGCATGAAAAGCAGTTTTTTAACCACATTGGTGATGTTGTGGTTGAGCCAAGGCAATACAGGACCTCTCATGCTCGTTCTTTGCACTTCTCAATTCCTACGTGACCTTCATGAATCTTTGTAGCATTTCTTTTCGGAGGCTCTGTGGAATTACAACCTTTCCACCCTTGAAAATCATCCCATCTACCCCAGACAGTGCATGTCTGCAGTTTCAATAGTCTCTTATACTTAGACAGCAACTGCTTATTATTTCAGGCCACCCTTCAATTATCACTTCTTTAAGGATTCCCAATGATTCATCTTTCTCTGTCTCTTTCCTTATTTGTTGCAGTCTCCTGCTAGCTATGGAATTTGATCTCACAATCATACCTATGTAGGCTTGCACCTCCGTCTTCAGCATCTTCTCGGGTGCCATAGGTGCTACTGCTTTGGAAAGTGCATCTGCTGTGAACATAAATTTGCCAGGCATGTAGGTCACCAGCAAATTATATTTCTGCAATTTTATCATCATTCTTTGAATCCTTAAGGTACAGTCATTTAGTGGTTTGCTAAATAATGCAATCAAGGACTTGTGATCTGTTTCAACTTCCACTGTCTGTCCATAAATATACTGTTTGAATCTCTCCCAAGCAAACAAGATTCCTAAAAGCTCCTTCTCAATTTATTCATATCTAGTCTCTGCATTAGTCAGTGATTTGGATGCATATGCCAAGGGTTGCCAGTAATCCTCATGTTTCTGTAAAATCAATGCACCTAGCCCAGACTATGATGCATCTGTTGAAATCTTAATAGGCCTGTCTGGAGCATAACATTTCAATACTGGTTCTTGTATCAAGTGTTATTTTAAACCTTCCCATGATTTCTCCTGTGCAGCATTCTAACACCATTCATTTTTGTCCTCTAGGAGTTGTCTCAACGGTGCTGCCTTGGCAGAAAGATTGGGTATGCATTTTCCAAGATAGTTAACCATTCCCAGGAAGCGTTGGCCATCTTTGTTTGGCTGGGGATATGCCATCATTTCAATGGCAGAAATCTTCCTCTTATCAGGTTTTACACCTTCATGGGAAATAATGTCCCCTATAAAAAGGCAGTTCTCTAACTCCTAACACATTTTTTCCTTATTTAGTTTGAGGTTTGCAGCTCTAGTTGCATCTAACACTTGCCAAAGCCGATGATCATGCTCCTCTTTTGTAGAGCCCCAGATGATGATGTCAACCATGGAGATGTCCACACTGCTAATATGTTCGTAGATCATGCGTATGGTGAAGGGTGAGCGTAAAAACCTGTACCTTCCAAATGGAGTATTAAATGTGCATTGTTTTGAGCTTTCTTCTGTTAATTTTAGCTGCCAAAATCCTGAAGATGCATCCAATTTACTGAAATATTGAGCATTTGCAAACGGAACCAACTACTAGTTGGTAGTTTGAAATGCTCTCTTTGGATAGCTCTATTGAGGTCTCTGGGATCTAAGCATATGCGTAGCTGGCCAGTGCTTTTTTCCACTATGACAAGGGAGCTCACCCATTCGGTTGGCTCCTCTACTTTTTGTATTATGTGCATGGCTTCCATCCTTTCATGCTCAGCCTTGAGTTTATCACAGAATGCAAATGGCACCTTTCTAAATGGACGAATAACTGGAGAGACCTACTTGTCTATGTGGATTGTGTGTTCAACTTGCAAGCAACCCAGTCCCTGAAACAGGTCCTGATATTCCTGAAAGCATGCCTCATAGCCAGATGCAGTACAATCTTGTAGAGAGAGCATCCTTTTTACCAGATTGAGTTTCTCACATGCAACCAGGCCCAAAATTGGTGTCACATTCTGTGGCACTACAATGAAAGGCAGCCCATACATGGTGTTCTTATGGTTAATGCTAGCGAAGCAGCGTCCCTGCACTGGTGTATTTGTTCCAGAACACCCAGTTACTTTTGTTCGTTGGTTCCCGTTTAGGTCTTATTCTCAGCCTCTCATAATCTCGTGCAGACAGAATATTAACCTGAGCTCCTGTGTCTAGTTTCAGTGGAATGGCTGTTCCATTCACTGTCAGAGGCAGTATCCACCCCCTCTTATTTGGCTTACTTGATCCCAATACACTCCAAAACACTCCTCAGTCTCATTGTCAGTAACTAATTGCACTTGATTTTTCTTCCTGTGGGATCTGCAGCAGTTTGGAAAATGATGGTTTCCCACATTTATGACAGTTTCCCATAGACAAGACACTGTTTGGGAGCATGTCTTGAGCCACACTTGCCACATGGCTGTCTGGACTCAGTCTTCCTGATAGCAGGGGTTGGTTCCATATTGTGATTTGAACCACTCTGGCTATATGCTGTTTGACTGCATGGTGAATTCAGCTCTTTTACTTGTGTTTTTACCATTTCAGTGGCCCTACATATTTGGAGAGCTTCATTCAAAGAGATCTGCCCCGCTCTGAGCAGTCTCTGTCTTAAAACATTGTCTGTAATGCCACAAATGAGTCTGTCTTTGATCAGAGACTGCCAAACCACCAAAGTTACAGCTTTTACTGAGTTTCCTTAATTCAGTGACATACTGCTCTATGGTGTTTTCTGGGTTTCGCATGCATGTGAAAAATCTATGCCTCTCAAAAGTCACATTCATTTTTGGCATGCAATATTCCTCAAATTTAGTCAGGATTATATTCAAACTCATGCTTTCACCATCTTGAAATTCAAAGTTGTTATAAACATCCAGTGCATCCTCCCCAACCACATGTAAAAATATAGATGATTTTTGGTTTTAATCTTTTCTCTGTGCTCCAGGGGCAGACAAATACAACAGAAATCGCTGCTTAAACTTTATCGAGTTTTCTGCAACATTACCAGCCATATATGAGGGGAAGGAGCCTGTGACATATCCATTTTTAGAGCGTGCCCTTACTTGCTGAAGGCTTCCTTTGTTTTCAGAGATCCCCAGTGTTTGTCTGTTTTCAGTTGCAAATGCAGTTTTCCTCCAAGTCTTTTTAGTTTCCAAACTCATTCACCATCTTCTGACACCATGTAATGATCCTGAGGGTTCATTAAAGGCCACACCATTGAATGAGTGAGGAATAGAACTTCAATAATACAGACAGGAGTGATTCCCAGGTGTGCAGCTGGGAGCAGCCATGTTAGATCGCCTGTAGGGCACATCTTCCAATTCACACAACACTGTCCAATGCCAGGGAGTGTCTCTGAAAGAATCACAACCTTCTACAAGCATCTCTCTAGAGTTAAAGAGTCAAAGTGAATCACATACATACAAATGATTTAGAGTCCTTGTAAACAAGTTCTTAAAAGAAATAGGAGTATGCAGGTACGATGTTTCTCTGGTGGACATCCAGCACCTGGGTGGGCCTCAATCCTTTGTCCAGTCACAGATGAATAGTCCTAGAGATGGGTGTTGGCTGGAGACAGAAGACAAAATGGGGTTGGTGCTGCTGCCTTTTATCACCTCTGGCCTTCCCCATGCTGTTTGGAGTTTTTGCAAATCAAAATGGAGTTGAGTCACATGGTCAAGTCCTAGTGGCTCAACAGGTTTCTTACTGGACCCACTATACCTGGGACCTTCCTTAATGGACCACTAAGGAGACAATGGCTGTGGTCATCCAGTCTGGGGAGTTTCCCAGACTTAGATAAGTTGAAACACGAATATAACAAATACATTCATAACTTCTACTACAAAGCGGACACCTATCTATAAACTATATAATTATTCCTAGCAAATCATAACCTTTCTATGGACACCAAACATGGCATAGCTCCTATGGATCACTGCAATTATGAAATACTGACATGAAAAACAATCATAGATGATCCCCCTAAATCCAGACAGCGTCACAATATTTACAGTGACATAAAAGTGCTTTTGCTTGTCAAACTGGCAAGAACTAAACTTGCAAAAGCACTTTTGTGCCAGCATAGCTGCATCTACACTAAAAGGGTTTTAGCTATATGAGCAAAACCCTCCTAGGTCTGGTATACACTTAAAACTGATTCCAGCATGCTATGGCAATTAGAGTTGTGATTATTTTCTTTTTTAAAACCAACACTTCAAACTAGGAAGATGTATCTAATGGGGTCCTGCATGGATCTGTCCTGGGTCCCATGCTATTCAATATTTTCATTAATCAGGTGGATAATGGAATGGAGAGTATGTTTTTAAAATTTGTGGCTAACATCAAGCTGGGAGAGGTTGCTGTCAGGCTTTATCCCCTAATGAAGGAAGGGTGCCCACAAAATACCCAGTTCTTTAGATGCGGATGCTGGGGAAGTTCCCGAAGCCCCCAGGCAAAGACCACCACTAGCAATGAATTTTTGTTTATACACTATGTATGTAACTTTTATTTATGATTACTGAACACAGATTACCAGATTAAGGCAGCGATTAGTAGTACAATAAACACCCAATATATCCACAGGCACGCTAAGCTATAATACCACTTATTGCATACAGATTCAGGATTTTTCATCAATTATGGTTTTTAAGCACATGATATAGAGAATATAACAAAGCCCAATACACACAAACCAAAACAATCAAGAACACACGCCAATATGTAAGACACAACCACATGGGACCCTTTGTACTATCGTATAGGGATCTCATTCATACCCGTTGGGTCATGGGGTTCACCTGCACCCTGGCTTTCAAAACCCTTGTGGGCCTTGGGGCAGCTGCACACAGGCTAAGTCCCAGACCTGGTCACCGGGTACTGTTTCCTTGCTCACAGTCTGCAACACAACTCTACGTCTTTTATCCATCTTATCACTTACAAACACAAAACAAACAGGCAAAAGTACTAACAAAACTATACCCAATGTAAACCCTACACCTACCCCAATTCCTACTTCAGCCCCAAACCCAAGATTGGTTCATTACCTGAAAGTCTCAGCATAAAGCCGAGCAAAACCTTAAATTTTGTGTGGCTGTGCTTGAGGGTCGGGCGCTACTCCGAGCCTCTACTTTAGTTACCTTTCCTTTGTTGAAATTGGTGTCGGGTCACTAATCCGAACCTTCCCTCAGCTGGCCAGGCCTCGGTGCTTTATGTCCGGTCTTGTTGTCTGCGTCCTACGGAGAGCTGGCGGGGAGTGCCTTTGGGGTGATCAGTCCCTCAGGCCTGCTCTAGTGCTAACTGGAATGACTCTGACTCGGTCCTCCCCCCCCATAAGGACTGCTTTTATTGCTCAAAAATGCAGTGGCATGGTATCTGCTGATTCATGCAGTTAGCTACCTGGAGTGTTAGGGACCTTTTAACCTTCTCCTTTTCCATGGCCGGCCGGCTGAGACTGGTTCAAGAGCTTGCATACCTGTCAGGTTTTGGTTGCCAAATCAACAGTTGTGGTTTTGCTCGTTTTAGGCCTTGACTTGATCCTGTGGCCTAGTTTGGACAACTAAGCCTTTAGCACCCTGACAGTTGCTAGCAGTTTGGAGGACAGGATTAAAATTTAAAATAGCCTCGACAAATTGGTCTGATAGCAACAAAATGAAATTCAATAAAAACAAATGCAAAGTGCTATACTTAGGCAGGAAAAAGCAAACGCACAACTACAAAATGGGTAATAATTGGCTAGGTAATACTGCTGGAAAGGATCTGGGTGCTATAGCGGATCACAAATTGATTGTGTGTCAACAATGTGATGCAACTGTGAAAAAGGCTAATGTAATGCTGGAATGTATTAACAGGAAAGTTGTATGTAAGGTAAGGGAGGTAATTGTCCTGTTGTATCCAGCACTGGTGAGAACTCAGCTGGAGTACAGTGTTCAGTTCTGGGCACCACATTTTTAGGAAAGTTGTGGACAAACTGGAGAGAGTCCAGAGGAGAGCAGCCAAAATAAAGAAATGTTTAGAAAACCTGACCGCTAAGGAAATGTGAAAAACAGAGACAAAAATCTGGACATGTTTGGACTTGAATAAAGAAAACTGTGGGTAGACATGATCAATCTTCAAATATGATCAGGGCTGTTAAAACAGGATGATGATCACTTGTTCTTGATATTCAGTGAATGTAGGACTAGAAGTAATTGGCCTAATATACACAGGGAGATTTAGGCTAAATATAAGGGTATTTGAGCTCTGCAGTAGGTTTCCAAGGGAGGTTGTAGAATTCCCATCATTGGAGGTTTTCAAGAACATGTTGGACAAACATCTACAGGGATGGTCTAGGTTTTCTTGATCCTGATCCTGCCTCAACACAGAGCTCTGGACTACATGACCTCTCGAGGTCCCTACATTGCTATGATATATCTATTCTGGTACAAGTCTTAGTATAACTGTAGATATATTTTTATCCCTATAAAAATGCTTTTGCCAATGTAGATTATGTCTCTTGAGAAAGTGGTGTAAATTGTGCAATTAGAAGCACTTTCATGTTGATGTAAACTGCAACTACACTAGGAGGCTTTGCTAGTATAGCTCAAGGCTGTCCTTGGAGGGGGGTGAAAGGGGCACCCTGTTCCCCTTAGTTCGAATAACATATTCAAATTTATTAGTTTGAATTAAGGAAGCCCTTAATTCGAACTAATTAAAGCCTAGTGTAGCCATGGCTTAAATTAGTTCGAATTAAGCTTCCTTAATTTGAACTAATTTGCCAGTGTAGACACAACCTAGTTTTTAAGGCCTGAAGAGACCATGAGATCATCTAATATGACCCCCTGTATAATACCCAGTTACTCTTATTTGGAGCCAATAACTTGTGTCTGACTAACGCATCTTTTCTGGAAAAGCATCTAATCTTGATTTGAAGACTCCAGGAGATGCACAATCCCTCTCTCCCCTTGGTAGTTTGCTCCAGTTGGCCATTCTCCTAGATGGGACTGAATGTTTCTTATTTGTGAAAACTAAGAAATAAATACCCATAAAGTAAGCTGCCCATGTTGTGATCCTCTACAGGACCAGCTGAGCCTTTAAATCTATTCCTAATGGAGGTTTGTGAATTTTTTACACACTTGTAACTCATTTATCGCTCACATTGCTGCAGGATATGTGACCGGATATTGCCTTCCTTTGCTTTTAATACAGTAAGCTAGATGGATCTTGCAGTGCTTGGCATACATTTGATTCTGTTTACTATTCACATGCACATTCCTCTGACTGTTGACATACTATTATGGGCTAGGAAGAAAAAAATGCAACCTAGCTTTTATTATTTTCTCCTTGTATCTGCTTGCTCATATTAATGCTGCATAATCCTTATATACATGCACAGGAGACACTGTCAAGGACACACTTAATTTTAAAGTACTACAGTGCTCCAGTATGTCTGCCATTCATCTTCTGTCTGTAATTACAGAGACCTATCTAAGAGACACTGGAAAGATTAAACTGAATTTTTCAAAAAAACTGGGTAATCTCTGCATTTCTATCTGATCAATGGAGTGATCATTGAAAAAGTTTGAGGCAAAAATTACAGTGATGACAGGGAGGTCTTTTAAAGTTTTGTATTTATTTTAATTCATCCCAGTGTTGTCTGTTTAGTTTTCTTTTACTTAATATGGCTGTTCTTATGAGTCAGACTGATAGTCTAGCTAACCGAATATCCTGTCTTCCAATAGTGGTTGGTACCCAATCATTCAGAGGGAAAGAATAGAACAGGGCAGTTACTGAGTGATTCATTCACTCTTGTCTGGTTCCAGCTTCGGGCAGTCAGATGTTTAAGGATCCCAGAGCATGGGGTTGCGTCCTTGACCATCTTGGCTAATAGTTATTGGCGGACATACTCTCCATGAACTTTTTTAGTTCATTTTTTAACCTAGGTATACTTTTGGCCTTCACAGCACCCCATGCCAACAAGTTCCACCGTTGACTGCGTGTGTTGTGTGCAGAAGTATGGCCTTATCTTTGTTGTAAACCTGCTGCCCATTTGCAATAATTATTTATTTTTGTAACAGCAGCGAACACTTGTGATAGTGCTTTTCAGCTGGAGCTATCAAAATGAGATGTGCCATTTATTCAGCTTTCCATAGATGAGATAAATATGGTGCAGAAAGTTTGTGACTTCTCCAAGGCTACATGAGAAACCAAAGGTGGAACGGAAAATAGCACCTATAGCTGCTGATTGCTATCTTTGTTCCCTAGCCAGGGCATGATCTTGTCCCCAGACATCCCGTGTTCAGCTGCTGAAGAGCTCAGGGAGGCATACGATACACAAGAATAAAATTAATCCCAAACCAAAAATATCATTAAAAAACTCAACATAAACCCACAAGTTTTGCAACTCCTCAGGTACCAGCATGGCCATGGGGGGGAAAAAAACTCTTTGCACCTTTCCTGGTCAAGAACCTGTGGAGGGACTGATTAAAACAAACCACGCATGGTAGCTCATTCCACCCTCTTGTGGCCATCACTGTAAATACAAACAACAAAAGTCCCGTGACTAACAAATTTCTTTGGGCATAAGCTTTCGTGGGCTGCAACCCGCTCTCAGATGCAATGGGTTGCAGGCCACAAAAGCTTATTGCTGATGAAATTTGTTAGTCTTTAAGATGCCATGGGGCTTTTGTTGGTTGTGCTATATACAGACTAACATGGCTACGCCACTGGAACTGTAAATACAGACAAGGGAAACTGAGAGTATCGCTGAGGAGCACAGGCAAGAGCAGACCAAGTCTCAGTCTGTTTAAGGCTCAGGGACCATATTTTCAAAGGGTGCCTTTAAAATTGTGCTCCTATTGTTTTTATATCAAAAAGCTTTTTCTGGTCTCCCTGGAAATACTGCACGGACCAGGGGCATATGCCCTGTTTCCTTAGAAGTTGCTGAAGAGCTAGTACTCTTTGCTAGTACCCTTTTGACTATACACTAGGACAGGGGTCAGCAACCCGCGGCTCCAGAGCCGCATGCGGCTCTTCAGCCTCCTTGTTGTGGCTCCCTTCGGCCTTGACCAGGGGTCCTCAAACTACGGCCCGCGGGCCGGATACGTCATTTACCCAGCCCCCGCCCCTGCTGCGGCCTGCCCCATGCAGCTGGGGCAGAGGGGGGGGCCGCGGCCGGGGCAGGCTCCCAGGCTCCCACCCGCCGGCCGCCTCAACTTCCTGGCCCGGAGCTGACCCGGCCCCGCTCCGCCGACAGCCTTGGCCTCCCAGCATGGGGCCAGGATCGGTCTCCGTTGCCGGGATCTGCTCTGCCCTGCCGGGACCGTGTTCGGGTCCCCGCCAGTGTTCCCTCTAAGCTGTGCAGACTCCTGCTGCAGCCGGGCTGGGGAGAGTCAAATCTCCCGCCCTGAGCATGCTCAGACAGCGCGTGCTCAGGGTGGGAGCGGCCTGGCCCAGAAGCAGCTCTGCCGGCCGTCCCTGCAGCTCCGAGCCTCCGGCCAGGTAAGGGGGCTGGAAAGGGGCTGGAGGGAGGCCTGGAGAGGGGTGGAGGGGACAAGGAGACTGGGTGGGTTAGAGGCCTGGAGAGGGGTGGAGGGGACAAGGAGACTGGGTGGGGGCTGGGTAGTGGTGGAGGGGACTATGCACGGCTGGAGTGGGGACTTCGTGGGGGGCTGAGAGGGATGGATGGAGTTAGTGGCCTGTGGAGGGGGCATGGGGAGAAGGAGACTGGGTGGGGGCTGGGTAGCAGTGGAGAGGACTATGGGCAGCTGGAGGGGGACTGGGTGGGGAGCTGGGGAGGGATGAATGGAGTTAGAGGCCTGGAGAGGGGTGGAGGGGACATGGGCAGAAGGAGACTGGTGGGGGCTGGGAGGGGTGGAGGGCAGTGTTCCCTCTAAGCTGCGCAGGTGCGCGGCCGTGCAGCGGCCGTCGCAACCCCCGCGCAGCATGGACGGACCCCCGCGCAGGCCGGCAGCCTTTATTTCAAAGTAGGCCTACACATGCACACTGCACTTCTGTTTGTTGTATTCTGTTGTTGTAACAGGTAAAATTAAAAAAAGATTAACACTTTTAAAAGTTTATAAGCTGTGTTATGTTTTGCGGCTCCAGACTATTTTTCTTTAGTGGAAGAGGGGGGAAAATGGCTCTTTTGATAGTAAAGGTTGCCGAACCCTGCACTAGGAGTTAGTTCTGCTGTGGTTTAACCTTGGAAGCAACAGTCTGTGAGGATTTGTTCCACGCTCCATGACTTGCTAGAGATTCTGACGCTGCTTGAGGCAGCGATGTCAGGCAGCAGCAATCTCTTCTGAAGTCCCCGAGTAGCTATTTTCTGAACTGAGTATGGCCTGGCCTGTGTAGGGGAGATCTTTTCCATCTGGCTGTGTTAGTGTTTCCCTGATGCCCTAACACTCCAGACATTTAGCAAAGAACATTCTTCAGCCTGTTTCCTGGTGATGGGATTTCCATTCCAGATACATGGGTATCTGGGCTCATTCACTAGGACTCCACACGTGAAGAACACATGAGATACACATTTCTTCATTTTTGTTTGTGTACCCAGCAGGGACATAGCCAGGCAGGGTTTTCTGGCTGGGCCCCTGACATTCTAGGGTGGGCCAGGCAGCTTCCAGTCACATGACCAAAAGCTGAGATCAGGCCCACTCACCACAGTGGTGTGAATTTCTGCACCATGGCTGTTGGGCCCAGCCAGCAGCCACAGCCACAAGTGGCGCAGCACAAGCACCTCTGCTCCACTCATGGCTGCGCCCCCACCAGTTGCTGGCCGGGACCGACGGCCGTGGTGGAGAAATGCACGCTGCTGCCGGGCACTGCAGTGGGTGGGCCTGATCTTCACGTGGGAGAGCTGCAGCCCACCTGGGCCCAGTGGTGGCTACGCGCCTGGTAGCCAGTCAGCTGCTTTCAGTCACTTCACAGCTGGGCTTTTTACGGGTGGTGGTGATGTTCCTGAACCAAAAGGGCACAGCCCTCAGTGCTGACATGAGGCGGGATAAATGTACTCAGCCTTCTGCCTGCAGCTAGATTATTAATAAAACAAGCACACGCTCCCAGAGCAAGCTGTTCCCCCGCATCACAGGGAGAAGGCTGAGCAGCTGACTCCCTGCCCAATCTGGTGTCACTCCAGCAGTTATCTCACCAGGAAGTTGCTCTGGCTTCCATGGCAGCTTTTCCTAAGCCATTGCTGCTAAGCAAGCTGCCTGCTTCCTCGCTGTGATGTGGCAAGCGAGGCAGGGAAAGGTTGTGGGGGGGATGAAACACAATGGTTGTATTGTGCCCATTGCCCAGGGTGTAGACGCACTCAGGTACCACCAGCATGACTGTGAGACAAGGGCCGACATAGCCGTGCTGTACCAAGGGGCAGGAGCGGACCAGGCTCCGGGGCACTATCCTGGGGAGAGGAGACGCTGGCCAGGCCCTTCACAAAATGCAGGAGGGGGGCAGGAGCACAGGCGGCAGTGGCCGGATGATGTAGGAGGCTCTGAGGGGGTGGGCAGGTGGGGGATGGGAAGCTGTGGCTGACCCGGAGAAGAAACTCCCCCTGCACACACACTCTGGCCAGCAGGCAATGTCCCCCTGCCCAGTAGGGGGAACTGGCATTGGATCCGATTGGGCAGTGGGGGGGGGGGAGGCAGGGCGGGGGCTGGAGTGGGAGAGGGATCAAGTGTCACCCAGTAGGTGGGGGTTGGCAGAGTCCAGCCAGCACCAGGGGAGCAGCCCTGGGGCAACTGGGGGTGGGGCGCTGGCTGGTGGGAGCCAGGGACCACTTGCCTTGCATGGGGCTGCAAATGCAAGCAAGCATTGGTGCCAGAGTCCCACCGTGTCCCGCTGCGGCATAGCTGAGCGCAGACTCCCCTCACCCACACACTGCTGAGCTGGTGCAGTCAAAGCAGCAGAATGTGGGCCTGGCTCAATGTTCGTGGACCTCGCTTGCCGAAGGGCAGTGTGGCTCCCAGAGAACAGGCCGGTGTTGCTAGAAGCACATTTTTTCCTGTTCGCTACTTAAGTTTGCTGCCCCCCCTGGAGCAGCAGCTTGGTGTTCTGACCAGAATAGTATCCGTTCAGGGCAGGGCAGGGTCAGGCCCCAGTTGTGTTGCTGGTGGGCACTCGGCCAGGGAAGGGATGACCAACGTGTTAGCTCTCCCTGCACGTATTGAAAAAGGGAGCTGATCCTGACCGAGTAAAGCAAGCTGAACAGCCTGGCTAAAGGGATTAAACACCTCCTACGCTGGGGAGGGACCCAATGCTGCAAGCATTGTGCAGGGGGCGCAGGAGAGGCTCGCGTGGCAAGCAGCACAGCCCAGCGGAGCCAGGAGAGATTGGTACATTTTTCTTGGGTCTGACAGCGTTGGCTGGTCACCCAGCACCCGTGTCATGCTCACACTGTCAGAGGGGCGCATTCTCTTTTAGCCAAAAACTGATTATTAGCCCCGCCGCGTGGCATAGCTCACCCCTTCGGGCCCAGGCTGATGACAGCGTATTATTGGTGCCAAGGCAGGCAACCTTTGTGTTCATAGCTGACGTAACTAGTGCACTCCTGAAGCGTGGCTGACGCCTAGGGCAGGGCAGCCAATCAGAACTGCTCCTTGCACTGCCTGCCATCCTGGTCCCTCGGCCCGGAGAGCAGCACGTGTGCCCTCCATGGCCCCCCGGCTTATGAGCTGGACCCACCTCTGGCTGTGTTTCCTGGGGCCCGACGCTCCTTTCTGGCTGCCAGCAGGACCTGCCCTCCCAGCCTGAAAGGTGGAAGACGCGGCCCATAGTGCTCGCTGCTGCCCTTGAATCTAACGGGTGAGCTGAAGAGTTAGGGGAAGAAAAGCTAGTACCAGGATCCCCTCCAACTGTGCTGGGAAGGGAGTAGACCGCGGCTCAGACAGCGAGAATTAACTGCCAGGCGATTGGCTGTAAGGGGGAGGCAGGCACAGATTAAAGACATGCGGCTGGTTGGGCGGAGCAGAGCTAATTAGCACGTGCTGGGGGCATGAGGTGGAGAACATTACACGATGGGTAAAGGGCAGGTTAAGAAATGGTGGCAGGGGACGTTTGAAAGAAGAGGAAGCCGAAAACTGAATTGCCTGAGCTGGAATGGGGTGACGAGCACTGATTAAGGGGGGGGGGGGGGGTAGGAAGGCAAAAATGAACGGCATTCAGGGCCAGAGTAATATATAGAGGCTTGTGTCTTGTTTCCCAGTCCCTGTAATAATGGGGAAAGAGCAATATCTCAGGTTGCATTTTTTTTTAAAAAAAAGATCCCCCGCTCACTGCAGTAACCTCCCCCCCCCCAAACCATTCACACAATAACTTCTTTTTAGGACCCTGGACTCTAGGAACCTACAAAGTGGTGACTGGGAGAGAGTGGTGCCCTTTTTTTGGGTTAAGCCCTCCAACGCCCTAAACATGAGCCGCTGTCAGCTCGGTACACTCCTGTCTGCCATGTCTAGCCCCTTGAATGTAGAAAGGCCACATTTCTAATACCCTCTCCGTGCTCAGTGTAACTGGGCATATTGGTTATGGTAGCAGCAAGGGTGCTGTCTAGCACCCCCCCCCAACCCCTTTAAGCTCTGTACAAGGAGCCGTGTCCAATTTTTCAGTTTTTTATAAGTATTTTTGCCTTTGACTCTGCTTCCAGACCCTGACTGTCTGGTGTCATTTTATTTGGCAAGTCAAAGCGTGTGACCGGGGGGGGGGGTGGATTCAAAAGTGTTCACACATGGCCCATCAGGCCACCCCAGGGGGCAACCGCCCAGCCCACGGTCTCACTGGGAACCTTCTTTCAGCATGGCAAAGTGGGTATAACATGAAGCTGATTGTCTTTCATTGGGCAGCCATATACTGCAAATCTTCACTTGTGGCGACTGCGGTTAAGCGCTACGTCAGAAAGTGTTTGTTTGTGTGTTAGAGTTGGGAACAGGTGCACTAGGAACAGCAGAGGCTGCAGTTTCAGTGTTGTCTGATTGTCTGTCTGTAGCACTTCATGTTTTGTTTTTAAAAAAAAACTAATTGGCTGGTGTCTGTTGCTGTGAAGATGAGGCTTTACATGGCACAGTTCTGAGGAAGCAGATTTTGGGGGTGGGGGGGTGGTGTCTTGGTAGATTAGTTCTCTGGTTGGAGCAAAGATGAATAATGTGGAATTGGATTTAAAAAAAAAACAAAAAAAAACCCTGAAATTTGTTTCTTTACAAACCACACACGAGTCCTGTTTTGCTTCAGTAGAGAGGCCAACTTCTTTAGCAGAACTTTCACTCCGGCACTGCTGCTGTGGTTCCAGATACAGTTGCTTTTGGCCACTATCCCCTTCCAAGACACAGAAAACTCAAGAAGATCAAGGGCTGGTGAGCTTTTGGAAAGTATTTAAGGCTATGTCTACACTTGTAATTTTAAGTCGACTTTAATTAAGTCGACTTAACTAAGTCAACTTGAAGGACACTTAAAAAGTCAAATTAAATCTAGGTTTAATAAAGTCGACAACTGTAGTGTAGATGCAGGGTAAATTAAGTCGACTTAAGCAAGCTTGAGTTGACTTAATTTACAAGTGTAGACGCAGCCTAAGTGTCTAAGAATCTTTGAGGAGTTGGGCCCCAGTGTTTAAGCCTCTCCTGTGCCTCTTTTCATCCCTCATCCCTTGACCATTACCCTGAAGCCTCCATCACCTGAGAAAATGGCCTGGCCATCAACCTTCCTTTTGTGGTGCTGCTCTAAGATAAAAAGGAAGCTGAGAAATGAAGACACAGACAAAGACAGTTTTAACCCAGACACTCTCCTTAACAACTCCCTGTACAGCCTTTCAAACTCATCCTATGGAGGGTTTAATCCTGGTTGCTGGTACATCAATGATGCAATCAGCAGCTTGTGCTGTACCAGCATCTTGTGAGAACAAGCACACGCAAGGGAAGCAGGGAGGGAGGGAGCAGGTACAAGCACCACAATTAGTAGCAACATTAGCTAATCCTACATGTTCCTTCCTGGAGTAAAAGAGAGCAGACTGGGGACAATGGGTGAAGAATGACTGTGCTGCCATCATTAGTGGCATGTGGAAAATGGGGACACCGGAGCGGGGTATTTATCCAGCAATCTGGGCACAGCAATGCAGGGGGAGAGTTTTGTGCCTAAGAATGGGATCCACCAAAGCCAGCACGCTGAGCAGAGAGCTGTCTGAACTGGCCAATTGGAAATGTGGAGGTGATGGGGTTGTGGCAAAAGCCCTGCCCCTTAAAAGGATTTATGCTCCATGATGCATCACCATTGCTATGCACCCTGCCACTTAGGGAAATCCACAGGCCTGTTAGGCTGGAGGTAAGCACTTTGTTCTGGTGGGGATTCACACCGAGGAGTCCTCCGGTGGAGCTACAGGCCTGTGTACGTTCTCACAATAAAACGAGGAGGAGGTGGTGGTGGTGTGTTTCCTCTTCTAGACACTTCGGTGCTGATTTTTTCACAAAGAAATACCACTGACTACAAATGGAACTATGGACAAGCACCGCTTCTGAAAACCAGACCTATGATATTTCAAGATGGGCACCCGAGATGCGTGAGCTTTTTTTGAAACTATGGGCTCGAAATGTAGTTTTTCTGAAGCACCGTGTAAGCTTGGGGCACTTAATGGCAATGGCAATGATGATTAATGCCACTTTGGCATTGGCAATTAATGATAAAATGCCACTTTGGCATCTACACAACTTGCTAGAGTCCCACTTTAGAGCATCTTCTGCGCTTAGCAGGCTGCTCTGGAGGGGATGGAGCAGCTCCATATTCCTGGTTTGTGTCCTGTTCCAACATAGAAAAATGAAGACAGACAGTTAAAAGAAATCTGAAGCTTTAGTGTATGCAAATTTATTCACCTCTGTAATTATTTATCTACAGTTGATGAATGATACCAACAATGAGGTAAAAACATGAGGTATTAATATGAGTATAACATTTCCAAATGTAGTGATCATACAGTATTTCAAACGGCAGCATAACACTTAATGCAGAATACTGTGGTGTCTGACTGGTAGACATGTGCCTAAATGCGAATGTTCAAAGAAAATGTATTTAGTCGATACATGGCTTAGAGATGCTGCACATACAGCCACAAAGAGTCTGCACCCCTATCCCCAACCACGCAGGGTTCAGCTGCCATTTTTATAACTAAAATACAGGGCTTTATGGTGATTCCTCCAATTCCTCAGGAAAAGACAGCCGGCTTTGGCAGGCTACATTCTTCTTTCATTGCTTCCAGAAATTATTTGTTTCCAGCCTATCACTGTTTCTAATGCCTAAATAATTCTGTGTCAATTAATTCACAGGAATTGTTATATTCACTTATGCAAACGTGTATAATAAGGGCATTGAAATCTCATGCTTTATGGACTATACTGGTGGAGTGGGTCAGCAAAAACTTCTTCCTCGATGTAAAATATTGCTTACATAGTTATGTGCATTATGAGGGGGTAGGGTTTTTTTTTGAAGTGTACAGTAGCGGTAATGTCTGACAACAAAAAATTGATCTTGATTCACCAATAATCTAGTCTGGGATGGAAAACCTATGTTCTTCAATCAGCATCAGTAGAACATGACAAGCCAGAGTGCCAGGATTGGTTACTGTAGCATACAGCTCTCTTCTGGTACTTGTAGGCACATGAAGGTACCATACACTTTGTTCTCTAATACTTCTTAATAACTATAATTGCACATTCATGACAACAAACACAACATAACAGATGTAATCTAGGCAGATTCAAAGTACTAGCAGAGCCACTGTGTGAATCCACTTTTCCATCATCCCTGAATCATGATTTAAATCACAGTAGCTGCTAATGGGAAGATAAATCTCATAAAATCAAACATAGAAGATAAATCTCATAGAATCGAACTCACATTAATGTAGGTGGAATTCATTTACAGAGGTGAACTAGAACACTGGTTATGAATGAGCAAACTGGCTTATGCAGCAATAAATAAGGCCAAGGTGAATAAATACAGAACTAACGAAGGAGCATTGTATTAATAGCTCTGTGCTTTTTAAACTGATGTATGTATATAGTTATGTTTTTGGTCTTCTGTTAGTTTAAAATAGCCAAAAAACCAAAAACCCTGTCTCATAGGTAACAAACATTATTTTTTAAAGCATTCTTCCATTTAGCAAAATTTTAACTCCCTGAAAATGAAATGCTCCAGTAGACTTGATCCTGCTCCCGCCGTTGTCAATAGGTGCTATAACTAAGATTAGTGCAGTGCATAAAATTAAAATGTTTGTTCTTACCTAAAAGAGCTATTTTCCCCAAGAATTAGTTACTTTCTATAGTGAAAATATTTTAAAAAGTATGATATTTAGCTGCACATTTGGGTTCATCTGGGGTGGAAACACTGCCTTGGACTTTGGTTAACAAACATCTTTACAGAAGAAGGAAAGAATAGCTTCCTAATTATATACTTAGTCAGAAATCTAAAATAAAGCCTTCAGTGTGCTGGCCCTTAATAACTTGCCAGTGTGACTCCAGATAAACAGTTCAAGGTTACCTCATTATCTGCAACATGCTCTTTGAATTGCCTTAGCCTTAATAAAGGAAGTAGCTTTGCTACAGGCCTTCTAACTGCAAAGGCTTTCCTCAATTGTTTGAGACAACAGGCAAGTTTTCAAGAGCTATCACTGACTAGTCACTAACTTCCTACAGCTTATTGTAAATAGTCTTCAAAATGTTCACACCAGCTACAATGGCCATGTGAGTATTTTTTGGTGATACTGAAATGCTCTTCATTATTTTTAAGTGTACAATTATCCTCTCCCTCACCATCCCTTCTAAACTCCCTCTGTCTATTTCTATGTACCTTCCTGTATTCTACATGTCAGAGAAACAAAGCAAAAATGAGAACAGCCATCCTTTTTAGTGTTAGATGTCACACAATTACGTCATGGAGCCTTGCAAACATAGCAAACACAGCTTGAATACCCATGAGACACTGAAAAACAAGCAACATGTCCAGAGACATGTAAGGTCAAAATTGATGCAGATGATTTTTTTAAAAAGCACTAAATTATATACAAAATAATTACTTTACATATACAGTTATAGATATAATATATATAGATAAGTATATACATACTGTACATGGTTTATTTACAATTAAAATATGCTTCTTAGAAGCTTTTAAATATCAAAATTATGCAACACACAAATAATGCTAATAGTCTCATTTTAAAGTTATAATGAAAAAAGCTTTTTAAAAAAGTTACTTAAGTAATTGAAATTAACATATAAGGGATGGGGCAGTAGACGGTGAAGTCTCTGGAATGAGCATGCCTTCCTGTGAAATCCTTGTTTTGTGACTGTACAGACATCAGGTCATATGTCTATTGCAGTTACTAAAACCTTTGCTTTGGGTCTTTCTGCTGTCTACCATACTCTGCTTTCTGGGAACATTTCCTCAGATTTTGGTTTCTGGTCCCTCAGCAGTGAGAGGTTGAAATGAGTCTCTGATCCTGGCAACTCCTGCTGCACACAAATGTCCAAAGACCTTATTGTACCACTCTGGGGAATGGCCCCTGTAGAAATAAACGAAAACAAAATTACTGAAAACCTGTGCTTCATGTGGGTGGGACTGCCATGTGTCAAGTACTTTATACACCAGCCTCATTGAAATCTGACAGTGATGGGGCAGAACCGGATACGCTTCATCATCATCACCACCATAACCACCAGTACACTTTGAAAGCTCTCCTGTGCTATACCCAAATTTACACATCACTCTTACGGTAATGTCAGCCATACAGTGGTGTTAGTGGAGTGGAGAGATGAGCTTGGCAGATACAGTGTGTCTCCTCAGTAGTGCTGGCTTATGTAGTAGATAATTTTGCTCATCTGGGACAACTGAACTTTCCACAATAAGGGTAAAGCTGGCCATACGGTGAACGGAATTTTCTTCGGATCTTGTCCAAGACTGGAATGAATTCCTCCAGGAATTAAGGACCATCACAAACCTTTGCACCTCCCACTCCAAGTGCAAGGCAGATTTCTTTGACTTTGCCTTACCTAAAAATATATTGCTGTTTATTAAAAAAAAATCCTCAACAAAAAACACCCCACTGCACGCACTTCATGAAGGAACAAATACATGAGAGATGTTACTATTGAAATGTGTTTGGATACTATGGTGATTAGCCCAGTAAAAGAGCCTATACAGAATACGATTTGTACTCCATTATTACCATACCTGCAGGAAACAAACTGCATGTTGAACAATGAACTATGATGAGGCTACCACAGACTTTTGTGTTACAAGAGTGATTCTGCTCTAAAATGTGACTGGGGAAATGTATACTGGGATTCTCTGTTTACCTCTCAATTATTTTTATTCTTAGGAAAAAGAAATTCTTTTAATTGGCATCTCTGCAAATCCAACCTGGGTTCTTTCATTTTTATACATCCTAACCAATCACAGTTCTCCAGGCCAAATTAGGCCCTGCGGACAGCTCCATGATTTTCAAACTAAGTCCTCAGTGCAAATCCACATGGTCTTCAAAAGTTTTGCATAAACATGAGTAGAACTTATTAACAATGTTGATAATGAAGCAGTGTGGGGCTGGGGCCTTAGTGCACAGTGCCTGGGGTGGCAGGTCATGGTGTGCGGTGCTATGGGAAGAGAGTCGGGGAAAGAAGAGGCTGGGGAAGAGCGCCAGTGGGGGCAGGGAAGAAGATCGGGAGCCTGTGCCCTGAATGGAGCAGTGCCCCTGCCCATGGATACGCAATGGGAGCAGATCTGTTCAGGAAGAAGGTGCCATTTTCAATCACTTTTTGGAAGACAACAACACCTTAGGTCTTTCTTTGTTTCATTAATCTTTTAAATGCAATGTTCTTTCAGAAAGCACATTAAATCCTCATAAACTACTAGAAAAAGTGTTCAAAGTGTCCTGTATTAGGATGACACTGACTGCATACAGGAAATAGCGCTGTTCTTGTATTACTACTAGGAATGCACAACGGCCATTTTTGGTTAAAGCTGCTGAACTAAGCTTAGAGACTTTTGGTTTACTGAGGGGATGTTACTGATCTACTTTCTGCAGGTGTGGAACTTACTTCAGGTCAATTCTGCAGACATGTGTCAGCCTGGATTTTCCTGAGCCACAAGGTTCTATTAAATATTGAGAATCCATCACGACTGCTCGTACACCTCCCATTAGAGGAGCTTCTTCATGTTCCACAGAGATTGCCACTAGCGTGCACACTCCCTTTGGCAAATCCGTCCTCCATGTCCTGTTACAAGACATTTAACAAAGAAAGTATGTTTAGTGAAAGAACAATATCTCTGGGCAGCACAGAAAGCAAGAACTAGAATCTGAAAATTGGGTTGATTCATGGATTAATAGTTTTAAGGCCAAAAGTGACCATTAGATCATGTGCATCTCAGGTCCAAAAATTTCATCCTGTTACTCTTGTAGGCTATGCCTACACTTGGTAATTTAAGTTGACTTTAACTAAGTCGATTTAACTAAGTTGACTTAGTTAAGTTGACTTAGTATGTCCACACGTAAAAATAAAGTAGACTTAAAGGGGAACTTAAAAAGTTGACCTACAGCATCCACACTGGACGCCGAGGTCGACTTCTAGGGGCTTTGGGGGACCTAGGGGAGGTCCACAGGGGCGGGGGGGGGGCACCCCTTGCCCAATGCCAGGGGGTTCAGCCTTTGCCCCATTGTACCTAGGCATAATGGGGCAAAGGGGGACAGGGACCCTGGCAGGGCATAGGGGCAGCGTGGGCAGGGCTCTGCCCTGCCCTGTGGGAGGGCATGCCAGGCTCCCCCTGTGTCCCCCCCCCAGCAGGGAGGGCATTGGTGTAGCCCTGGGGTAGCCCTAAGTCGACTTAAGGCTACCTCACGTCTGCACTGGCTTAAGTCGACTCTAGGGAGTCGACTTAAGCCTTAGGTCTACTTGGAGGGTGGTTTAATAAAGTCGACTTAATTTTAATTAAGTCGACTTTATTTTCCTTAAGTCAACTTAAGCAGCTTGCTTAAGTCGACTTAAGGAAACTGTAGTGTAGACGCAGGGTAAATTAAGTCAACTTAAGCAAGCTTAAGTCGACTTAATTTACCAGTGTAGACGCAGCTGTATTGAGCCCAATAATAGGGGTTGAACTAAAGTCAACCTTCAAAGAAGACAGTGATCACTGAATTTGTGCCTAGTTCTTAGAGTTGGAGTCCATCTTGAAAACTCTGACTTATAACAGTGAATGATGTTAAAATCTTGACATTAATCTTGTCACTAATCAGACCTGCAAGCTGGAGTCACTTCTGTTGGTGCAGGAAGATGCAGTAAACTCCAATATGTTTTACGCTGCCCCAGAGGTGATTCAGGTAGCAATTCTACAACCTACCTTTCCCCAGTAGATGAATATATATGTGGCTCCCTTCATATTCATTCACATGCATGTATATAGCTATAAAAGTGAGATACTATCTTGGTAGATAAAACACCAGTGCAATGAATTCATAGGACAGTATCCAATAAAAGTTCAGGATTTATTACTGAAAAGTACCATGCAGTGCTGAATCAATGATGTCTTGCTGTGATTAGCTCAGCCCATCTGGCTCGTGACTATGCTCCATGGGACCACACTCTCCCTAACAGAGAGAGAGAGAGAGAGAGAGAGAGAGAGAGAGAGAGTGTGGTCTCACATACCCACCAGTCTGGAATGCTGCGAGAGTGTCAGGTCTCATGACATCATGGAGTGCTGGGTATGTGAGACTGTGCTCTGTGAGACCAAACTCTCTCTCTAACAGAGAGGGTGCATCTACACTTGTAAATTAAGTCGACTTAAGCAAGCTTGTAAATTAAGTCAACTTAATTTACTCTGCGTCTACACTACAGTTTACTTAAGTCGACTTAAGCAAGCTGCTTAAGTCGACTTAAGGAAAATAAAGTCGACTTAATGAAAATTAAGTCGACTTTATTAAACCTACTTTTAATCCGATTTTAGGCTTAAGTCGACTTTTTAAAGTCGACTTAAGCCAGTGTAGACCTGGAATAGCCCTAAGTCGACCTAGGGCTACTCCAGGACTCCCCCACTGCCCTCCCTGCCAGGGGGGTGGCACAAGGGGAGCCTGGCATGCCCCCCCAAAGGGCAAGGCAGAGCCCTGCCCACCCTGCCCCTATGTCTTGCCAGGGTCCCTGTCCCCTTTTGCCCCATTGTACCCAGGTACAATGGAGAAAAGGCTGAGCCCCCTGGCACTGGGCAAGGGGTGCCCCCCCCACCGTGGACCTGACCAAGGTCCCCCTAGGCCCTAGAAGTCGACCTAGGCGTCCAGTGTGGATGCTCTAGGTCGACTTTGTAAGTTCCCCCCTAAGTCGACTTAAAATTTAGGTGTAGACATGCTAAGTAGACTTAAAGTCGACTTAGTTAAGTCGACTTAGCTAAAGTCGACCTAAATATACAAGTGTAGACATAGCCAGAGAGAGAGAGAGAAAGAAAGAGAGTGGTATTGCGGAGCGCAGTCTCAAATACACAGCACTCCGCGATGCCAAGAGAATGCCATAGGATTTTGATTTATGGTATGTAAGTCCACCTGAAGTACATTTAAGTCAAATCTGGCCTACCATAACAAGTGAGTTTGACACCCCTGGGCTAGAAATTAAGCATTGACTAATCAAGTGGAAGGGTACGTCATCCAGTAGTTGGAGCAGCTAAACATAAGAACATAAGAAGAGCCATACTAGGTCAGACCAATTGTCCATCTAGACCAGTATCCGGTCTTCTAACATCGGCTGATGCCATACTATTCAGATGGAATGAACAGAACAGGGCAATTATTGAATGATAATTGTTGTCTAGTCCCAGAATCTGGCAGTCAGAGGCTAGGGACATAGACTATGGTGCTGGGTCCCTGACCATTTTGCATAAAATCTAATGAATCTTGTTTGACTCCTATTCCTGGTTGCGTGTACTTGGGAAAGTCACTATGCCTCTGTGCCACAGTTTACCCCATTGTAAAAAACACATATAACATCCATCTCACTGGGATGCTGTGGGGATCAATTAATGTTGAGCCCTTTGAGATCTTCTGATGATGTAGGTGCAAAGTACCGTATATCAATATTTTTCCTCTTTAAGATTGACATTCATTCCAAAATGGAAAGTCAAAACGCATGCATTCTTTCCCAAATGTCATCTTTAGAAATATTTTGATACCTTTCAATAATAGCCCTGAATTTAAAAAGCATAAAACTAACATTTTGAAAGGAAGATGGGAAGTTAGTTGTCCCATAAAATGAATAATTTACTTCTCTAGAGGTGAATAATTTCACTGAACTCAGTTGCAACCAATCAATTAGGATAGGCAATCTGACTGATTTACGTTAAGGCTTGAGCAACGTTGACCAACCCAGTAAACAACAAACTTGCTGCTCAGTCTCTCTTAGCTGTTTCAGTCCACCATAAGCCAGCCAAGATTCCCTTTTATTTTAGACAGACAGATAGATAATTTTCAGTCAGTGACATACAGCAGTGTTCCTGAGTCATACTTGTTCTCAGGATTGTGTTTGATTGATAATAAACAACGAGAGTCCTGTGGAACCTTATAGACTAACAGATTTTCTTCGGCATAAGCTTTCGTGGGCTATAACCCACTTCGTCAGATGCACGTTATAGCCCACAAAAGCTTATGCTGAAGAAAATCTGTTAGTCTATAAATTGCCACAGGACTCTCGTTGTTTTTTGCTGTACACAGATTAACATGGCCAGCCCTCTGTTTGATTGATGTGACTGCAGTGTGTGTTTTTCAGGAATATAAAGTACTGTGATGTAAAGTGAACTGAAAGGAAAATATATGATTAAGAAAAAATGTAGTTAAAAATCTCCCCTACTACTGCTACACAATCTTCTTGGGTAGGGGAAGTGGGGGGAAATGACACAGTGGACCAAATTCATCACTGGTGTAACAGAAAATAAAATAGGAATACCAGGAAGGAATTTAGCCCAGTCAGTAATTCTTGGGCAGACAAAAGAAAATGTGTAATGTAAGGCCTAATATTTTCTGATCATAAAGAAATTACAGAAAGTCTTTTAAAACTTCTCTTAGGAATTGCAGTAGTTCTTTCCTTTATACCAATAATGTCTGTGAGTTGTTATTTTCTGACAGAATATTAAAGTTAACAATAAAAAGGATATACTGATATATTTCGTTGGGCTCTTCTATTACCTTCAATCATTTTTGTCTCTAATGCAATTCTGACTTGTCAAAACTGCATATCATTTCAGTGGTATGTCATTCCAATAATAGAAAAAAGAGGCCCAGTATAACAATGCACACAATCAATCAAAAGTAAACATTTGACAGCTGATGGCTGAGTTAGGGCCAGCTCTGCTGTAGCTGACATCTTTCTGCACACCAGGCAGGTTTTTGCCCTGATGAGTGGGCCAAGAATCAACCATATAGTTCCACAGGGCAGATGCATTTAAGAGGCTTTCTTGTTTATAGGTTGTGTATGAACAGAGTTAAGATTAAGCAGAGTAAAGGTTGGTTTTTCGAAGGTCCAATGAGTTAATTTACACATACACATTTATTTGAGACACTGCACAAACAGGGAGGATATATGAATAGGGCTCTACTTTTCATTTATGGCTCATTTCTATCTTTTAAATGGTCAGCTTTTTAAAAATATATATATATTTGTTGGTATACAAGTGTTCCAACTTTAAATGTTACCTAGTAACCTTAACTTAAAGGTATCAGCTCTTTTTATTTTTTTTAAACTGAACTGTCTTCTTCTACAGTCTTCTACTAAACAGGCTCTTCAGACTCAAGGAAAATGAGAGATCTGCTACTCTCCAAACAGAATGGCAAAACCAGGAGAAAAAATAGTTGGGTTAGATCTGCATTATTTTGAGAGCAGCCATTATTACGCATGTGTCGTAAGGAATGGATAATATTTATGTTCTGATATGTGGATGCTGTGAGAGTATTGTTTAAATGTTATTGAGGAAAAGATCACTTTGCTAATGTTATTGAGGAAAAGATCAGTTTGCTCTAGGTACATAGTTTAAAATTCATTTTGAGAAATAAAATATGGCAGCCCAATATATAGGACAAGGTATACTTAGTTACAAATGTTAAGGAGAAAGCTGTATAAAACCAGATCTTTCAAAGAACAGAAACTCCTTGTGGAAAAAGAAGAGGCCAGAAGGTTGTCTTTAGTTCACCTTAGAACTACAAAGTCTCTGCTAGGATGGGGTGCCATGCTGTTCAAAACGTATTGGTAGATTTCTGTCTGCTTATCCAGAATTTCTATGGTCTTCCATTGCACGAAATCCTCATCCCAAAGGTGACGTTCTCTTAGAACTCGATTCAGTACAACTGACGGGGGCGCTTCGACTTCCACGGCTGCTTTCCAAAGCCTGAGTGGGTTGCCATCCCCAACCTTGAGTTAACAATGGAGAAAAAATGAAAATGCTGAATTCAGGAATAGGTTCTCAGTGTAAAATGTTTAAAGAATTTTCAGTGAGGTCTCTTAGCTCACAGTTAAGCTGAAATTTCACAGCATTTATATTTACAGGCATGTTCAGTATTTGTTTATATAGAAATGTGTATGTGCTGACAACAGGAAAATGAGATAGTAGGTAAATTCTGTTCTTCCAGCAATATAAATCTGCAGTAGCTCCCCCAATGGCACTTGCATTACTCTATTTATGGAGAAACTGAGATGCCAATTTGGCCCAAAGTTCCTGCTCCAAAGATGTTAAATAGAATGTGGAATTTTTCCTGAAAAAGTCATAGAACGTTTGAAAAATAGATGTAAAAAAGGGCTGAAGAAAGGGTGGGTGCCATACAATATGATTAGAATAAGATTGATTTCTTGGCCCAGCACTAAAAACTCTGATTGCCCCAAAAGAGTTCCATGTTCAGTCTGAAACAAGGTTACACCACTTGGACAATCTGAGGTGATGCTGTGCATGAGGATTAGTTCTTTTGGCTAATCAACAGAGTAGCATTAACCAGTTTTCAGGTTGACATGGTGATTCATTCTTGTGTCTGGGGGGATAAAGGTTCCTCTTTTGGGAGCCACCAAAGCAGTAAAATAGCTTTTATAGCAAAAAATCTGATCACTAGCCCTTGGGTTCTGTTACTTGATACAGCTCTGTAGTGGGAAGAAAACCACAGAGAGCCCAAGACCACAGAAATGTAGGGCAGGAAGAAAATGCCCCTGGCTATGTCTACACTGGCACGTTAGTTTGAATTAAGGAAGCTTAATTCGATCTAACTTATGCCATGGCTACACTAGGCTTTCATTAGTTCGAATTAAGGGCTTCCTTAATTCGAAATAATAAATTCGATTATACCTTTCGAACTAACCTTTAATTCAAACTAGTTAGTTCGAATTAAGTCAATGCGGCCTTGTTAATTCGAACTAACTTTGGTAAGTGTAGACATAGCCCCTGTGCTGTGGCAGGATCAAATAACTCTAGGTCAACTCGGACATGTGTTATCTAACCTATTTAAAAAACCTCCAATGACAGGGATTCCACAATCTCCCTTAGAAGCCCATTGCACAGCTTTATTACCCTTATAGTTAGAAAGGTTTTCCTAAAATCTAACCTAACTCGTTCTTGGTGCAGATTAAATACATTACATCTTGCCCTATCGTCAGTGGACATGAAAAATAATTGATTACAGTCCTCTTTATAACAGCCGTTAACATAGTTGAAGACTATTATCAGGTCCCCTCTTAGTTTCCTTTTCTCAAGACTGAATATGTCAAATTTTTTCCTTATAAATCAGGGTTTTTTTTTTCCAATTATTTATCATTTTGTTTGCTACCAGCCCGATCTCCCAATCCGCGGCTTTCGCCTTCTCCCCAGCCCAATCTCCCTGGCAGCGGCTCTCCGTTTCTCCCCAGCCCGATCTCCCCAGCTGCAGCTCTTCCCACCCCACTTGCTCCAGCCACGGCATTCCCCAGCCCAATGGCCGCAGCTCTTTTTCTTCTCTCCAGCCCGACCCGTAGAAAATTAATAATTAATTAATTAATTAGCAATGTAATTTAATTAGTAAATTAATTAATTAGCACATTAATATTGGAGGCCATTTAGGTCGACTTAAGGGCTATTCCCCATCTACATTGGCTTAAGTCGACTCAATAAGGCCAACTTAAGCGTCATCAACCTTCAGAGGTGGTGTTATTAAGTCGATTTAAGGAAGCGCTTAAGTCGACTTAATAAGCGCCCAATGTGGAAGCAGGGCTCTTTAGGTCGACTTAACCCTCCTTAAGTCGACCTAAGGCTCCAGTGTAGACGTACCCAAGTAGAGTAGGATAATTCCAACTATGTCTTACATACAACGTTCATTTTAATATGATCTAGAATGATACTAGCTTTTTTTGCAGCTGCATCACATTGTTGATTCATGTTAAATTTGTGATCTAGTAGAACCCACAGGTCCTTTAGACTACCTAGCCAATTATTCCCCATTTTGTAATTGTGCACTTTTTCATCTCGTTGGTTTCAGATCAATTCTTCTAAGTGTCAAGGTAGTTTTGAATTCTAATTCTGTCCTCCAGCACTGTTTGCAACTCTCTTCAGCCCGGTCTCCTCTGCAGATTTTAAAAGCACACTCTCCACTCCATTTTCCAAGTCATTAATGAAAATATTGAATAATACTGGACCACTGCAGGATCCACTAGATACACTCTACCAGTCTGATAGCAAACCTTTGTTAACTACTCTTTGAGTACAGTCTTACCTTACAATTTTCCTTAGGATGCTAGCAAATTAATTGTTTAATAATTTGTTCCATTATCTTCCCAGGTAATGAAGTTAGACTGACTGGTTTATAATTCTCGGAGTCCTCTTTGTTCCTCCTTTTAAAGATAGGTACTTCTCCAGTCTTACCCATCCTGCAGAAGTTCTCAAAAGCCTAGTCTACACTCAAAAAACTGCATCGATCCTGGAGGATCAACGTAGCGGGATTGATTGAGCGGGTAGTCCAGACCCACTCAGTCGATTCCGGAAGTGCTCTCAAGTCGATGTGATTACTTCACCCCCGCAAGTGGAGTAAGGCTGCATCGACCGGAGAGTGCTGTAAGTTGACAGAGTCCAGTGAGGATGCTGCAGTAAGTAGTCTTAACTAAGTCAATGGGAGATCTGCAGACTACGTATCTCTTGCTGACTTAGTGCTGTGGTGTAGACCTGGCCAAAGATAATAGCTAATGATTCCAAGTTTCTGAAGTATCCTATGATGAATTTCATCAGGCCTTGCTAACTTGAATATTTCTACATTATCTAAACATTCTTCCAACAGTTTTTCCTTATTTTTGCTTGCATTCCTTCCTTCTTGATGTTATTAACTTCTCCCTTTTTGTAATGGAATAGTGTGGGGGAATCTCCATCTGAAAAGATGGTGACAAAATTACCCTAAAATCAGAGATACAACATTTTCACAATTGTGCAGGGATACCCTGCTGGAACAGGCAGGAAGCTATACTATCCCTACATTAAAAGGTTCCCCATTTCTTCAAATCTTCTCAAGCTTTAGCAAATCTTCTCTACTGTGTTCCAATGGCCACTTTGCAAGGCAGGAGAAAGTTACCCATCCCTCTGTCAAACAACATGCTCAAGTAATACAATCTATTTTTCTTCTTTTGTTCTCTCTGTCTTTTCATGGTTTGCTTTATCACTTCCTTTGTCTGTTGGTTCAAGACCTTACTATGGCGGCTTTGTGCCCACTTCCAGGAATATCACACATAGATCACTGCCACATTACACTTCCATTAGCTATTTATTTATACAGGAAGTTTTAACAGCATATTTTTTTTCCTAAAAAAATGTTGCTCACCAGTCTCTTCGGGTATGTCTACACTAGCAATTTAGCCCTTAAATCAACCTAAATTACTCCCTGTCTACACCAGATTTTCATTAGGTCAATTTAAGAAATTCCTTAAGTCAACTTAATGAAAGCTTAAGCTGACTTAATAAGAACCACCCATTAGGTCGACTCCTTAAGTCGATTTAAGGATGGTGTGGACACGGAGTAACCCTTAAGTCAACTTAAGGGTGGTTAAGTCGACTTAACAAAGTGGACCAAGTCGACGTGAAGTTAAGTCAACTTAGTCCACTTTAAGTCGACTTAATAAGGTCATTTTCTAGTGTAGACATAGCCTAGAAGACTTAAAAGATAGTAAAGGTGTTTATTCAGCCACATAATGAACCAATGACTCTTGTGGGTAGTAATAGGTAGATTTTTTTTAAAAATTGCTTTGGTTTTTACTTCTTCCACCTCTCTTGAAATTACCTTTTTGTAGGTGAGGTCTGTGTTCTCTATGCTGGAACAGTTGATCCAGCCTTTGAATTTCTCTTTTGCTTCTTTCTGAAGGTTCTGCACCAGACTTTCAAGGTACATTTGGTAATTCCCTCCTTCTTCATCCATTTGCTTTCCTAGTTCCTCCAGTGTTGGGCAATTCACTTCAGCCTCCACATAGGAATTCCGAGACTGGGTTGCCATCTCATGTGGGATCTGTTCCAAAGAAAGTGGGTAAGAGGTAAAGGCTTATTTTGACAACTGCCTTTTAAGAGAGGTGTTCTCTAGCATGATGTATTATCCTGAACACAAGCACAATGAACCTACAGTCTATGAAAGCAGATGCTCACTGCTATCTTTGACTGCTGTTAATCATAAGACATCAGAATATTATAATGAGATAGCCAATGAGCCTGTGTGTTGCAGCTCCCTACTGGATGGACTCATGATGTTCAACTGTATGTCAAAAGCCCTTTCGTGCTAATAGGGATTCTCCTTTAGCTCCAGGAAGGCTAGCAGGTACTTTTGGACTATGGAGATACAAGTTCCACCCCTGAATTGGCAAGTGTCAGTGTATGTAGCTCAATAAACACTGTTTAGTCCTAGGCGACTACAGCGTTGTTAAACTACAACGCTGATTTTTTTTTGATTTTTGATTTTTTTAAAAATAAGATGCTAAAAGAATATAACTAATTAAATATGGAAAACAACAGATTTTGCTATAGACTAAATTAAAATTTCTTCCCCAAGAATTTTGGACTGCAAACTCCCCAAGAACAATAAACCAATGTTGCTAGTGCCTGTATCTATGAAAAGCTAGAAGAAAATAGTAAAAAAAGAAAGGAGAAATAAACTGCAGTTGGAACAAGCTTATAAATAACTTAGGAACCATCACCCTCTAAGCTAAAATGAGAGAGAAACTGTAAGTTTAAACTAAATATTTCAAAAGCTGCTCTCCGCTGTTAAGTATTATGATCTCCATGAATAATGCTGAGTCTTTCACTCACCTCAAAAAGTTTGTTGCATTCTATTATCATGTGTTCAAGTCCCTGAGTAGCTGCCAGGTTTTCATTGAGGTCCTTCTGATCCGGCTTTCCTGTTGCATATTTTTTCTGTATTACTCTGTAATTGAATTCAGTGTCTCAGGGATCTTTTCAATACGAAAGTAAACATAATGGCACAATGTTCTCATGACTGCAGAGAAAATCCTTTTAAGTTTATATTTATAAGAGATCATTTAGACTACACAAAATTTTTTTTTTGATTTCAAAGGAAAAGTGTTTACATAAAATATTCTCAAGCCAAAGTTAAAAGCAGGAAGGGTTAAAGATGTTGCACATTGCGTATCACACATTTTGCAACAGACCTTCAGCAGCCCGGTATTCTGCCTTGCCAACATTTAAAATGGTTGGCAAGACACTGGCTACCAGAGACTTTTCCAAAGCCAGATATTTGAACAGTGTCCAAATATGATCATAATAATATCTTTGGCGGGGGTGAGAGGGAATGTGGAGGAGACATTTAGATGAGCCACCAATGTTTGGAGCATCTATACCAGGTTTAACCTCATAAAGTCAGAAGGGACCATTATGATCATTTAGTCTCACCTCCTGTACAATGCAGGCCACAGAACTTGACCCATCCATTCCTGTATATTCACCACATTATGAACAATATTAAGATAGCCTGAAATTGGCTCCATTTTCCAAGTAGCACAACGTTACTTGAGTAAACACATAGCGAGTCATTGGCGGAAATGAGATTAGAACCCCAGAGTTCTAACCCTCCTTTCCATGGTGCCTCTAATAACAATTTAGGTGAAGTCTGGTGTTGCACAGAATTTAAATCACAACATACCCATTGACTGTTTCTGTCTGTACATCAAAAGCATCATTTTGTATTATGCTAATACAATATTATTTAAATTTTTAACTCCAGCCCATTCTGTAAACGACAAGGGGACAGCCAGAAAGTGACTTACCTTGGTGAGCTTTCCTTCTTCAATATATTAAGGTGAAAAAGGGAAGGGGCCAGACATACAGCCACATTCATGGGAGTCATTTGATTCTCTTCTACAGAGACGACGTCGCTCAGAAAACACAGCAGAGTCTGCAAAACTTCCCTGTTTTCATCTGACATCAACATTATGGCTGCCTGCACTGCCTGAAGTCTCTGCTCTTTGGGAACATCTGTGGAAAATCAAGTGTCATTCAACAGTGTTAATCATAACATAATGACAAGACATTGGAACACAGTAATAAGAACACAGAAACACAAACTATGATGATTACTTCTTTCGGTGGGATAATACACCTTCTAAATGCAAGAGACTGAAAATATGAGCTTTTCTTTCTTATATATTCTGGGGTTGCTCAATCCTACTCTTCCAGGTTTTGGAAAGTGAATACCTACCGATACTAAACGGGAATGAGTATGTATTTTTTTTTAAAAAAAATCTTTCTAGAGCACATATTTTACTACCCTTTTCTGTTCCTGAGGAGGTGGTTCCCAAAGAAGGAAACTGTACTTCATTTCGAGTTTATGATGTAAGAACTGTACTTAGTGCCCTAGCATTAACTGCTATTTTCTTTGATTTTTCTGCCCTTGGGAGAGCAGTTCAAAAACCATTAGAAACACTTGGGGAAAAGCTTGCACTTCTGTCCTGAACCAAGGAAGAGTTTAATGAAAGTGGTAATAAGTATCTTAAATAGCATCTTGGACATAATTATTTCTAAAGTTACCATGAAAGTTTCCTCAGGCTGGATTAAGAGAACTCCTCTGGGTGTTTAATACAGTATATATAGCCCTATGAAAGAAGAGCAAAACCTGATTTTGCATCGATGCAAGAGCAAGCGATGAAGCACTAGCTGTTAAAACACTCACACAAGCACTTTATTTTAAAAAGCTTTAATGAAAAAAAATGGCAAATTGAATATAGTACAATCCTGATTTTCTAACTATGTCAAGAGACACAGGAAATCTTCAGAAAACCCAGAGTAGTCTTTGATAAGTCTGTGCAATCAGGGCTAGCTTTCCAATTAAGCCAGTAGGCATGTGCCTCGGGACTCTGGCATGGCGGAACACCACAGTGACCACTGGGACCCATGCGTAGGGGCCTCGGCCAATTTGGGGACCCCGCATGAACACTAGAACTCTGGTTCTGCCCCTGCTCCTCATCCCACAGCCCTGCCTCCCTGCTCCTCTGCTCCGTGAGGCTCTGCCACCTGAACAGGCTGGAAACTGGAGCCCAGGGATGCCCATATTCCCCCTGCCTAGAACTGGCCGAACCAATTGCCACAGTCACTATCCCACCATGCAGAGCTGTCCCGGTTAGCCCCTCTCTCTCCTCTCACTATTGCTTCCCCTCTCCTTCCAATCACTGCCAAACAGAAAACACAAAGGTCAGCTCTGGTTGGGGGACGGGACGGACGCTGAACATCCTGTGCCTAGGGGCGCATAAACTGTAAATCTGGCCCTGTGTGCACTCTGTCCCTCATCCCGTCCTGATGCATGATGTGGAATACAGTACAACCTTGAGGGACATAAGTTAACTGAAGTTAAGTGGAGTAATGTAAATCAGTGCTATGCCGCATTCAGTGTAACTGATCCAATCTGAACTGTCATGTGCCCATCCCCCTAGAATCACAGATTATCAACCATTCTGGATCTGTCACCACAGTCCTAACAGGTGCTCAATTCCCCAACACCTCAAGTTTTTGCCAGTATGTCCCCTCCAACCTCGATTTTGGTGATTAAGTAAACTATATGCATGGGAACAAAAATTCTTAAGGTTAAGTATTTATCTAACCCCACGCTTTATGATATATCACTAGTACCCAAAAAACTTCATTTTTATTTATTTTTTGATCCAGTCAGAGTGATTTTGCCGGTACTACCTGCAGCAGAGAAATATAAATGTTGTTGAATATATGGAGGAAAAAATCCTGCCTTTAATCTAAACTTCAATGCTCAGTATGTAGGAAAGTCCACTTGTTTTCCTGTCACTGCTTTGTTTTAAACAGATCCATATTCAAGTCCTTGTGATCTCCTTAAAGTTACTCACAAAGTGCAAAGAAATCTTTCCAAGAGCCATTTCTTGTTCCCTAGCAGTATAAGCTAAAGCTTTTCAGCTTTACTATGCCATGGGATTCACTTATTCTCTACATATACCTTACATGGAGGGTTTATGATCATTTTCATAAATGACATTTTCATTACCCCAAGAATATTGTAAGAAGCTGATCCATAAAGTGAACACAGGCTTTAAAGATAATCACAATGTCCTTCTTTAAACCTTTGCTCTATGTGGTTGTACTAGAATATTATGGGGCCAGATTAAGTAATAAATAAAATACATCTGACTGCCCCAAAACAGAAGCTCCTCCAAGGCCTAGCAATATCTTAAGAGGAGATTATTTATTTTATATCAGTTTTGTAGCTTTATATGAGTTTCCACAGTCTGAAACCATGTATGCTTTTTAGAGACCTTGGCATTTGGATGTGACAGTTGGCTTGCCTTCCCTCCTGTGTGAATACAGGAGCATTCCCAGCTTTCATCAAACAATGGTTAGAACACATATTTTTATGAAATAGTATCTGTGAAGACAAACTATGATCCTGACATTAGATATATCCTCTACTTAGCCTTCTATTTGCAGGTGCAATTTTATTGGTGCAAATAATTACAGGTGCTTTTTCAAAGTGCTATAAAATGTGCCCGAAGTTCAGTGTGACTCTGAAACTTCTGGACATGAAACAGAGAGAGGGGAAAGATGGTCCAATGATTAAGTCACTAGTTTAGGACTAAGAGACCTGTGGTAGAGTAGGGGGTAAAAAGCCCACCCACGTCTCTGCCATTCCTGCCCCCCTCCTAATCCAGCTGCCTGGGCTGGCGCAACATGGGCCAATAGGGCCCAGGACAGCAAAGAGGAAAGCAACAGCTGAATGTGTTGATTAGCGCAAGCCAGAACCTTGACTAATGAGGCAAGAGGAACAGTTGCCCCCCTCGCTGGAAGGGGGGATATATAAATCAGCTAGGGTGAAATCATAGAAGAGGTGTGGCCAGGGAGGCGGGCAGGAACCTGCTATTCAGTCTGCCTGCTGGCCAGAGAGCGGGTGAGCAGCCCAAAGCTCATGGCCAAAAGGCCTACACTGTAAATAAACAAGCATGGGTGATTACACGGGGTTACGCCTGTGAATCGTCTGTTCTGGATGGGGAGAGACACCACCCACAGGACCCAAAAGGGCTCAGGACTGGTGGTGATCCAACATAGATTCACATTCAATTAGCTGCTTCATGACCATGGTCCCACTGTGTTTCACTTAGGGCTTGTCTACCCTGAGCAGTTCTGTTGGTCCTGCAGCCATCAAGGCAGTGGCATCAGATAAACAGGTCTGGCGAAAATATGCTCAGTCGATTGCTGAGCGCTTCTCCCATTGACTCTGGTAGTGAAGACAGCATGGCTACTTTGTGCAAGGTGTGTGAACTTGTGTAAGATGCATACCTCGCATCAACAGAGCTGCACCAGGCCGTAGTCTCTCTGGGTATGTCTACACTACACAAAATTAAGTCGATCTCATTAAGTCAACCTGACAGAGTGGCAATACCTTAAGTCGACCTTATTAAGTTCACTTAACGGCTTTAAGTTGACTTAATAAGATTGACTTAGCACTAATGCCCATCCATGCTAGCTTTAAGTCAACTTAAAAAGTCGACTTAAGGCTTAAGTCGACCTCAGAGGAGGTGTTATTAAGTCGACTTAAGCTCTTATTAAGTTGACTTACGGAAGGGCTTAAGTCGACTTAATAAAAGCCCAGTGTGGACGCAGCTTTATTTAGGTCGACTTAAGCCTCCTTAAGTCGACCTAACTTGCCAGTGTAGACATACCCTCTGTGTCTCTGCTCCTAACATATGAAACAGGGCTCACAGGAGTTTCGTGAGGATAAATTCATTAAAGATTGTGAGGTGCTCACATACTCTGGAAATTGGGGAATCGAGGCGGAAGGTGTATCATACAGAAGCGTCTGACAAAGTGGGATTTTCTCCCATGAAAGCTCGTGCGATAAATAAATCTGTTAGTCTTTAAAAGTGCCACAGGACTCTGTTGTTTTTGTCGCCTATTAGATCTCTTAACAAGACTTAAGTTTGGGATCTACACTGTGTTATTTGATGGAGTACCTGTAAATTTTACTTGATAAAATGGAAGTGTGAACCTTCAAAAGCTATAATCTCAAGAAAACTCATTTCATATTAATATTCTCATTTTGAAGGCCAAGCCACCATTCTCTTCACATTCAAAAGTATTTTACTAAGATGAAGGAAGTCAGTAATTAAAAAAAAAAAGATATTACAGTGGAAACTCTTTCAGGGTATTTCCTCCTCTGGGCCTCCCTGTGCACCTCATCTTCTCTGTGGGTTTCTTTTTGATTGGACGGCTGAGATTTTGAAAGCTGCCTGTGGGAGATGGACACCTAATTTCCATTACGGTTAATGGGATTTGGGCATGCAGCTCCTTTAGGCAGTTTTGAAAATCTCAGTCAAAATCTCTAGTGGCAGGGACTGTTTGTTTTGTGCTGTGTACTGCACAAATCACCATTTGCCTATCCAAGTCCTCTGAAGTGAATTGAATGAATGAGGCCCCACTGTTGACACTTCAGGAACATTCATAACAACCACTGTTTTACTTACATTGATAGATGTGGAGGAAGGTTTCTCCTAATTTACTGGTGAGAAGAGGTTCTGGCAAGTCCCTGAAAAACTGCTTTACCATATCTGCAACATCATAGGCTGACTGGTCTTCATAGCTGACATTGTCAGGAGAGCTCTCATTCATCTGACGCAGGGCCTGGATTCTGGACCTCACTCCTGATTTTCGAAATAGACCCACCTAAACCAGGAGCCACATTGGGTTGATTAAACAGGCATTTCTTTACAGTATTTATTACAAGAGGCTTTGCTTATTGAGGAAGTTATATTACTTTTCAGATAACAAAAAGAAGATTTCATGCAATGCTAGATTCTCATGTTCATGGAAATGCCAGTAGACTTGTTCACAAGAGAAATCATAAACAGTTATATGACCTTTCTGTGGGCCTCTAACACCTAGTAATGCTTCCCTTTTGTCTGAATGTATGTGGATATAATATTGCCTAAAAATTATCAGCTAGTTCCTCAGCTGGCATAAATTGGTGTAGCTCAGTTGACTTTAATGAAGATACATTGATTTACTGCAGCTGAGGATCTGGTTTATCATGTCTATCTGTTTTGAAGATTAGCAAGATGACATGATCTTCAGCTAAGTAATATACTTAGCTCAAGAGACTGGGATATCCTGGTAGGATTAACACCAAAATGCTAAACCTATTTTTCTCTTTCCTGTTCTCTGCTCCCAAAGTGCCCTCAAATTCCATTGAAAAACCCAGAAATTACAAAGCAGAAGCTGCAGAAGGATTATTTATATAGAAATGTTAAGATACATTTTTATCTTGTTTTGCTTTCTATTCTGAAGGAAGTGGTAATTCTTAAAATGAGCTCTTTTAGTGCCTTTACAGCAGTGCTGTCCTTTTACAGTGGTTCTCAGAAGTGGAATTCCCCTGAGGTGAATTCCTGAGCATGAAGCACATATTTATTCCCAAGTGATGTTATTCCATTTGGGAATTATTAGTGTTGTTTTTCTTCAGTTTACAGGAGATGTGAAATGTTGAGAAAATCCATTAAAAGAATAAAGTGGACATATTTGGGGCTTTAAATGATAAACCTTAATTCCTCTTTGTCTGCTATGTATAGCTAGCTATTTGTCTAGTTAACTTGGAGTCAAGGTTACTGGATTTCATATCTCGCCAACTCCAACTGTGAAAGCAACTAAATATGCAGGTAAGCCATTCAACACCCTATGCTCAATCTTACAGTTTCCATTTCAGGGCCCACATAGCTTCATCCTCAGGTACAACCAATGGATGTCTTTGATGTCCTTCCACATTCAATAGTCATAATCTGAGATATTCTGGTGATTAATATAGAGAGGATGTGACTTTCACAAATCACACTGTACATAGTTCTGCATGTACAGTGAATTAGTTTGTAAGTAGAATACATTGCAATGCATGTATCACATTGCAAATAGTGGCTTTGATATTTTGTTATGTCTAGGAAAAATTATATGAGTTACATTATATGAGTTAAGTCTCTCTCTCTCTCTCTCATCTAAATTCCAGAATTGAAATCTGAATTGTGTGCACATTGATGTATTATGTTTACATTCAAAGGTAAAGCTGCCCTACATTTTGACAAATGGAATACAAGGAAGCATCTGGCTCTTTTAATCTAGATTTTCCATTGTTTCTTCTCTCCTCTTTTAATGCTCCCCTCCCTTTGTATTTTGAATGTGCTAGACTCATGGCCACAATTATTTCTGTTCAAAGTATAAAACTCTGGAGCATGCTGGATAAATGTGAAGCAAAACTCAGCCCTCTCAGTTTGGGGCAAAGGCTCCTTGCTGGCATAAATAACCTTTAAAAATTACCAGCTGCACTAGAATCAGCAGTCAGACATCAAATTTCATTAAAACAATCTCTTAGTGCCTGACATCCGGTTACTGCTAATCTCTACTACTGTGTAATGATATTTATCCAAACTCCTATTTCCCTTCCTTTGGAAAAATGCTCAATTACACAAGAGGAGGAAGTTCTTGATTTTATAAAAGCAGGCTCTCTTCCACAGTATTAGTGATGTATCCTGTAACTACACTGGATTCATAAACATATTGACACCAAAGGCTTTACACCAGAGATTAATTTGTCCCACTCTTTTTATTTTCCTCATGTGCTCTGTATAATGTTTTCTGCAAGTGCACAGTTGATGTACGATAGAAATAAAAGCTCAGCCAACAAAGACCGATACAGAGACTTCTCTTTCTCATGGTTATATCTGAATAATCATGCTACATTCTTAATGGCCAGGATTCCTTACTTCATCTCTGAACAGTCACAACTATCTCAAGTGCCCAGGGCCATACTTTACAATTACATAAACAACCTCAACTCTGTTAAATACGTGCAGCAGCAGATCCGAAAGCCTAGGGCTCTAAACTAGCTCCCGACATGCACAGTGAAACCTTTTAACAAGCTATTGTACAGGGAGGTGTTGGATACTGCTCAAGTCTCTAACCATTAACAAATTCAAGGACCAGGCATTAGATGATTCTGAATTAAATGGAAGTAAAGAGAGGAGGTATCAAGTGCAGAAGCTGAATTAACTCAACATTTGAAATCCTAAATCTGGAGTTGGGTGAAAGTCTCCACACAGATGTTTTTAAATGTTCACAAATCTGGAAGCACTTTGATGTTAAACCCCTTTCTTCATTTTATCTTTTGTTTAATACTTCCTCAATTCAATCATTTGGAGTGCGGAGCTGGCTTTCCCCCATTGCTCTAACAGGGGCCTCTTGAATCAGAAACTTGTTCATGTCTAACAAGAGATGCTCTTTTGGACTGGCTGGATTCTCTCCATTGCTTTTTCTTTCTTTAATGTGTCTTGTTTTTCTTTGTTTTCTACTTTCTTCCTCCATTATTCCTCATGCTCCTTATTGTCTCAGTCATTTGTACTCTTTTGTGCTCAATTCCCTTTCTCTTTCCTCTGTTCTGTTTTCGATCTCCTGTATCCATTTCCTCTCCCTCAGCTCCGCTACTTAATCCAGCCCTGCTTCACCTTCTTGCTCTATGCTCCCCAGTTCTTCATCTCTCAATACACCAGTCCAGATATCATGGTGAGGGGCACTGAACTTAGATACACAGCGGTGTGTATGACTTCTTGCTTGCCCCTACTGATCTCATTTCCATACCCAGTGATGAAACTCTCATTAGGCCATACCCACAGCACCAGATCCACTCCTGCATTGAGCACAATATTAGTAACAGAGGAAGGAAGAGAAACAGTGGAAAACTCAGAAATTGGCTTTGCAGTATGTGGGAAGCATGCTGCTCCAATGCTCAAACTCAAAACACTGTTGTAATGTAGAATAAAATGTCAGCTTGCTGTCTGAGCTCTCTGGTCAAAGGATATGCTGTGAGTGCAATACGTACACATATTGCTGTATCAGTAGGGGAGGAGCAATAAAGATACAATAGAAATGTCCCTTGCACAGTGAGTTAATACAACAACAGTCAGTGACCCATGCTACTATAACCTGCACTGTGCTCTAGAATGGCCCGGCGTTGGTGTAGATTTGCAAAGTAAAATGATTATACAGAAAAGCCATTTCAGTTTGCTTGACCCATTTTGCATCATTTGACTATGCAAGTCACTAGAGAGTGGTTTAAAAACCCTTTGAAATTTAGCCATGAATGTAAAGTCCGTACCTGGTCTAGACAATTGCTGCGTAAGTAGCGGAGTGCTTGTTGCATGCTCTGTGGAAGGGGTTGCCCCGTCCTCTGGACATGAACTATCAAAGGCACACCAAAGACATTCTTGTCCTTGTAGTCAGGAACTTTCATTCTCTTCATGAATTTTGGCACAGCCCTGGAATTAACACAGTTAGCATTAAGCAGTGAGAGTATTTACACAGTCTTACTAGCTAACACTGCTGAGAGAAGCCAGTAACACTGAAGGCATCTTTTTTGATAAAGACAGCCAAATAAAAGGTTCCTTTCTAACACGTGATATATGAGTCCTTTAAAGTCTGCACATCTTATGGTCTTCTTGAAGCTTTCACTAGCAGATTGCCTGTGGCCATAAGATGAATCTAAACAGTTTGTTCAGAAAGAATCCACTGCACAATCCGCCTGCTGAAATGAAAATGCTTGCCTTCAGAATGTCTGGCATGGACTGGAATGAGCAACATAACAAAACAGAGCAGAAGATGTATCTGAAAGAGTGCAAGGTTAATTTCTTTAAAGGGTCCAATGGTTTTTATAATATCAGCTTTGTGATTTTGCATTTCTGTTGCCCATAAATAAATTACAGTGAGAAAACATTCTCTGCCAAATCATCATGTAACTCAACTTCTTTCTGGACAAGCAGATTAATGGGACTCCATGAACTTTCTTTCTCTCATAAGTGATAGTGGAAAAGAGACGAAGGGGCCAGATTTGGGGCAGAGTCATGACTTCAGCAGTGTTAAGCATCGATGAATATGGCTGGAAGTTTCTAAGTTTGTGTGAGTAGGAAATAACATTTGGATCTAAATGACCCACTGGAGAAGTATGGAAGATCACCACAGCTATTTGTTTGCTGAAAAAGACAACTGACCTTGTGACTTACCCTTCTCTGTATGTATTTATTCACTTCACATGCTACAGTTTCCACTTCATGCATCTGATGAAGTGGGATTACACCCAAGAGAGCTCATGAGATAAATACATTTGTTGGTCTTTGAAAGTGCCACAGGACTCCTTGTTTGCTGTACAGCTATTTGACATTCCAGTTGTCTATAAACCCTGAGCATGAAAACTTAGGCTGGGATCCACAAAGGCACTTAGGTGTTGGTGATGCTAAGCGACCCTATGCCTAACTTTTATCCACCTAGAAAATCACAGGACTGATGAGATCCACAAAGCCTGACAGGTGCCTAGACTCCCTGTGCAATGAATGGGAAAAGAGACGTGCCTAAGAAAGCAACCCACAAAACCCGGCATGGTAGGTGGGGATCCACTTAGATGCTGGCCAAAGAGGCCTATCCTAAGCCATATTCTATACAGATAGGTACCTTACCCTGGGTGTGATGCCTTGCCAGGAACCCTTCTCCTAGGCTATGTCTACACTGGCAAATTAAGTTGACTTAAGGAGGCTTAAGTTGACTTAAATTAAGCCACATCGACACTAGGCTTTCATTAAGTCGACTTAAGAAATTCCTTAAGTCGACTTAATGAACGCTTAAGTCGACTTAATAAGAACTGCCTATTAGGTCGACTTAAGCCTGCTTAGATCGACCTAACCCTTCTTTAGGTCGATCTAAGCCCAGTGTGGATGTTTAAGTCCACTTTGTTAAGTCGACCTAAAGGCAGTTAGGTCAACTTAACAAAGTGGACTTAGTCCACATCCATGGACAGCAGGGAATTGCAAAGATACATTAATGTTTGTGAAGTACACTAAAGGTACAAAGCACTGTTTTGCTGTGAAATAACATTATTATTATAATTGGACTAATGTTTTTGCATATCCAGGAGAGTAATATTTTCTGGATGACTTATAAACTTAGAGCCACCTACCTATGCTAATTGATTTTTTTTTATGTAAAAAAAAAACAACCAATAAAGCAAAACTGTATACTTGATGTTTGACCAACAGCTATTTTCCTTCAAACCACAAAATTAGTTTTAGAGAACCTTATTTTAATATTTGCTCTACATAATTATTCACTCCCTCTCTTCTTGTTTATTTTAGGCAGGGATTGTTGTTTGCCAGAGGCTGCGAATGACCAATGGGATGGATCTTTTGATAATGGTTCTTTTCTGTTCATTCCCTCTGAAGACCTGGCATTGCCACTGTCAGAAGACAGGATACTAGACTAGATGGACCATTGGTCTGACCCAGTGTGGCTGTTCTTATGTTCTTATTTTTCTGATAGTTGGGTGCTCTTAGAGGTGGGGAGGAGGGAGGTGTCTAGTGGTTAGAGCAGGGTGATGGCATCAAACTTCTTGGATTCTATTCCTGGCTTTGCCACTGGCTCACTATGTAACTATGGACTAAAAGGTAACTTATTGATTCTCAGATGAAAGGGGCAAAGTTAGTGGAATGATAATAATATAATTAGGAGAAACAATTTGCTTCTAAATATATCTGTTTTGTGAGACACATAATGTACTCACCACGTCCAACCCTGTTTGTTTGACATGCAGTATTTTTCCATGATGGCAGTCAGGCGAAGTAGGGAGAATTTTTGCAGTAAATTTAGTTGGGATGCTGATTGATTACTGAGCTGAAGCGATGCTGTGGAGTGGCTCACGCCATGAGAGATCTGGAAACTATGCCAGCGTAATCGCCTTCAGCAAAAGAAAGGAGGAGAGGAACATCAGATTATACAGTGCCACAATGAGGATGAATGTGATGATATATGGTATTTATCAATGTAAAATCAGCAATTACTTCTAAGAAGAACTGCTTTTGGGGAAACAGAATGGAGTGCTTTGCTTTCAATGATGTTCTAGGAAGTCTGATGCAAGGCCCACTGAAGTTAATGTAAAGAATCCAATTGATTTTAACAAGCATTGAGTCTAACCCAAGACACTTGCTTTATATGTTGACTCATGGATTGAAGATAACTCATCTGCATTTCCTTTGCATTTCTTCTTCAGTGTATGAACTTTGGCCCAAATCCTGCAAACACCTAGGCATGTGCTTAAGCATGTGAGGAGTTTCCTTGATTTCAATGGAATACAACACAGTAGTAAGCAATATGGCTGCTGGTAATTGCAGCTTTCAGCCTTTTCTATCAGTGTTTCTCAACTAATGTTCTGCAGACATAGTGAAGGTGTTCTGTGACCAACTCCAACCCTTTCCCGTTGGAGGAAGGGGAGCTGAATGGGTAGGGTGACAGAGCAATGCAGTGAGCCAATGAGTGCCAGGGAGATTTAAAATGCCCCAGTAACAGCAAAGTTTCCAGGCATGCGTCAACATCTGCCACTGCCTTGCTCCTCTGCTGTGGCTGGAGCATTTTAAATTTCCCGCCACTGGCAGCAAAATCGCTTGTACACGACTTCCACAAGAAGACTTTCTTTGATGACCCTTCCTCCAAGAACAGATGAATTTTGTTTGATCATACAGGCCGAAAATTCCCATTAAAACTTGAGTCAATCATTTTTGGCTTTAAGTCGTGTGCATAATCATTATGTATCTATTTTTTAGAAATAAATGCATGTTATATTCATAACATTGTATTTAACTCGGTTTCCTGAATTGTTTTCACAGGAATGTGTAGTACGCAGATATTACGAACATTACAGCTGGTATATACTGCCTTTTTAGAGAAAGTGTTCATCAGGTGTTCCCTGGGCCACTAAAGGTTAAGGAACACTGCTTTTATATGCAACTCTAGATGTGTGTTTTTACCTAAACATCAAAATACATAGGGTCAACTCTGCTCTTGGTTACAGCAGCATAAATTCAGAGTAATTCAAATGACTGATACCAGAATTTAAATGATAGCATGAGTCCCTCAAAATAGTCAAAGAACCAAGTTTCTTTCCTTTTATGACTGGTTCTTTCAGCGCATTATGTTTGGTAAGCAGTTCCCAGGTATTCATTCCATAGTATGTAATGATGTTGATATTTTTTCTTTTAAATTAATTTTTCTGCCTCCTGGAGCCTCTCCTACATGGTATGTTTTAGTTAGGAATTGTATCTCCTGCTTTGTGAGATGGACAAAGACTGTCTAACTGCAGCCCTTTTTAATAAAACCTCATGTGCTTGTGCGGTAACCAATGATGCTTTCATGGGGCCACAGACAGTGTAACTTGAGGGAGTTTTCAGTGCTATGAGATCTACAGAGAAAAGAAAGCAACGGTAACTGAGTGAGAGGATGTTTTGGTAGAAAATAAAACTCAATTATCTCAAAACTTGATTTGTTGTGGAGTCCAGTGCTGTAAAGCACAAACAGGAGACGTGAAACATTTATAGACTCATAAACTTTAAGGTCAGAAGGGACCAGTACGATCATCTAGTCTGACCTCCTGCAAAATGCAGGCCTCAAGACCTCACCCATGCAGGCCTCAAGACCTCATGTAAGACCTCGTGTTCATTGTTAAAAATATAAGAAAACCAATGGCTCAGTGCAACTGGTGTAGGTGAGTACGTGGAGGTGACTGGCTGTAGAGTAGCAAGTGCACAGCACAATGCCCCACAGCCACACTCTCCTTGCACATTCAGACACACCCCACACACCCCACCCCAGCTTCTCCGATCCCTTACATAGGGCTGTGTCTTCATGGCACAACTGAGTCCCTTCCCCCAAATTCACAAAATTCATCACTAATTCAGAATGTTTCCAAACACTTGGAAACATTCTAAATACTTCCAAACAGTCAATTAGGAAGGTCCAACACTCCCTTTTGATTAACAGCCACATTGGATATTATCATTTTAACAAACAATATTAGAGGCTTGGGGGAAAATGGTAAATTCTACATAACAGCACAGGACCACTTTTCCAAAGCAAACGCTAACCTTGTGCATAAAAATTTGGTGCCTGCACCTGTTTGCACAAACTGCTTGGCATATTTTAGAGGCCAGTTTGAATATATGTTCCACTGTAAATATGTCATTTTTTAAAAAACAACTAAAATGCTTTGTGGAAGAAAGTGCACTGTAGTTTGCTTTATTGCCAAAACACACTACCTGTTTCTTACCAGGGTCCTCTTCCCCTAAAAGTTGCCTTTCCATCTAGCTGGGTCATCCTCTCCCAGTTTAGCAATATGTTCACAATGCCAAAATATTGCAGCCCTGCTTTAGTATATCATGTTGTATAGCCTACCCAATTAATAGTGAAAAACAGATGTGATTATTTAAGGAATTGTTACCAACCTGTTTGGCCTGGTGAGAGATGCCCCTACACCAGAGTCTCTCCTGTCCCTAATGCCGGTGGCTTCTGATTCACTGAGAGATGTTCCATCTCTGTCCATATCACTGGGTGTAGTTCGACCATCAGAAACAGAGTTCCCTTCAAAGTCTAATGTGATTTGGGTGGGTGACTGGAAGGGCAGTGATGCAGATTCCCCAAGCAATACATTATTGCTTTGTAGCTCAGGCAGTACATTTTTTGACCAGTGATCTACAACCTCTTGAAGTCCATTGACGTGCTGCAAAATGTCATCTAAATGAGGGAAAAAATCATCTTTTTCCAGGTCCAAAAGGTCTCCAGTGCTGGCATACAAGTGGGAACCAGGCACATTGTCATAAATACTAACTCTGCTTTCTTTAGGACAGCAAGCCATGAGTCTGGGCTCTTTCGGAGTAGAGCACTTCTGTTTGCCCAAAGAGATGCTGCCTGTCCTCCAGTTTACACTATTACTGTTGTCAGTAGGTGAGAGACTTTCAATGGAAAGTGCTTTTGGGAAAGTTCCAGGTTTGTGGTCTTTGGGAATATGCACAACCAGGTTTTCTTGGGAATGAAATTCATTTTTACGGTTTTCATCTACCACTTGTCTCAGGGCTGTTCCAGCAAGAATGTTCAGGTCCTCCAGGTACATACCACCTCGCTTGTTTGTTTCGTGACACTTGCGTTCCTTAAAACATGGTGTGCTCACACCACTGCTGCTGTTTTCTGACTGACTACTGTCACTGCTGGACTTGGGAGAAAAGGACAAACCTCTTTTGGCTGCATCTTGGGTTAAGTTTTGGTGGTCTCCATTCACTATCTGCACACAGTGCATGTCCTTTAAGGATTTTGGCTCATGTTGAAGAACAGGGCTGCTTATCTCTAAGATCCCAGGTCTTCCCAAGCCTTTTAGCTTTCCGTGTGCACCTTTAGGTTTTAACGTCTCCATGCGCTTTAGAAAGGTCTTTGCTCTTGTGTGTGTTGGTTTCTCATTCTTAAAGTTATATGAGTAATTTGTGGTATTCTTTGGAAGATAGGAGAGGGTGCTGCTGATGGGACTAGAGTAATGTATAAGTGTGTTTTCCACCCTTTGCTGTCCTGAGAAGTCACATATCTCCCTGATAGTACTATTGATGCCAGACTGACTCCGACTGTCACTTCCCCCACTGCTTTCACTGTGAATAGATGAGACCTCAGGCTCGCTCAGATCAGTAAGGACACTTTCGCTGCTTGGGGTGTTTTTCATTTTAATGTCCCCTGAAGATCCATGTCTATCTGACTGATGGAACAAAGTGTCAATGTCGTCTACCCGAGACCATCTTCTGCTTGTTCTTTGGAAAGTCCATTTATTACTGATGGCACAGAGGTCGTCTTCATCTGAGTCTTCACTCTGGAAAAGAGCATGTTACGCTTTGGTCAATACGGCACTTTCTTTTCAAATTATACTGTAACAAATATCAACCTTCTGTTCATACAGTGAAATCTACAGATGACAACACGGCCCTAGGAGACGAGTCTTTTACAGCATAATGGACATTAATTGTTTTATTCCAGCCTTTACCATTCCAGAACAAAAGACTCTGCAATTAACACATTGCCAAAGAAGGAATAAGGCTCCTGTCCTGCCTGGTGAAGCTCACAAGAAGACTATGGTACACATGCAGTGCAAGACTGAGGCCTAAGCACTTCTTTAAGGATACATGGAGAGATTTTCAAGGGCACAAACATCAGTTAGGCTGGGCACCTAACTTTCTCTTCCTCACAGCAGTTGGCTGGCTGGATAACTACATTAAAGATTACAG